>JBBKCR010000022.1:6573407-6584076 GCA_037577295.1 Ladigesia roloffi
GGTGGTGCTGGGGGTAGGATTCGAACCCAGGACCTCATGGTCCAGAGACAAGTACCCTAACCACTGAGCTACCTCCACCCTCCATCTTGGCACGTCTCGGTTCGGCTCGGCTCTACTCGCTTTTTTTGCTTTTCCATTTCCAAATATGGTACCTGGTATCCAGTACCCGGTACTATTTATGGTACCACCTTGTTCGAGGTAACAACCGTGCTGAACCGATACTATATGATGTACATACTGAAGGTTACTGATTGGTGTTTGCTGTCGTTGCGTCACAGTGTTTTTTTCTCAGCAGTCCGCTGCCGTGCTTCTTTAACCCTCGCCTTGTAAGACAACTGTTTCATTTTGTGGCAAACAACCACAAACCAAGTATAAGAAATAAAATCCCTCTGATTTTAATCCATTCTGACGACTGTAATTATGTTTGTTTTTTTGCCTCATGTTTTTTATTTTTTCCTCAGTTCCACTCGAGCTGCGTCTCGGTCGCTACTCAACCCGTTGTAGTAGAAACTTAACAGGGTAGAACCGAACCGAGCCGGTACCAGTCAGTGGAAAACCACCCACAAGAATAATGCCGGGTGCCAGAAATGGAAAAGCAAAAAAAATTGCGAGCCAAGCCGAACCGTGCCGAGATGGTACCAGGCAGTGGAAAGCACCATTAGTTGCTAACATTTACAGTTACATTCAGTCTGTGATTCAGATGTTTTTTTCTATTTGTTTCAATCACAATAGCAGACTGCAATAAAATAATCATAAACTCTATTAAAATATCTCTGCTTTGCCCAAACACAAATGTGGTATGGACTTAATCTGCACATTTCTCTACTTTCTCTAGTGAGCTATAACCTTGTAATTATTAACATCGAATGACATTATGCTTGGCTTTTAATTGGTGGATTTTTTTTTCAGTTTACTAAAAAATCCCTCACTAGAAGTAGTACAGCAGTCTGTTCACAAGAATGCCATACGGTATGGCACTTCAGAATTGATTGCTTTTGCACCAAATGAAGAATGAAGCTGACACTTCATATGTGTGCAACAAAGCTTGCTGTCACTAGGGGCTATAGAACAAATGGAGTCTTTCTTTCAGGAAGCATTAGGCTGCCTGTCACACTGAGATATTATTAAGACTCTCAAAGGGGTTTTTGTTCCCTGTTTTCTAGATTAAAAGTCATTTCTGTGTTACTGCTTATGCACGTTTTTGCTGCATATAACAGCAGCTAGCTCAGAGACAATGTACTAAACCTAAGATCAGAGAGGAATTGCACCTTCAGAGGACAGCACACAGCCACAGCTCAGAGTGCAGTCACAAAGCGTAGGAGAAGCTGTCACCACTGCAGTTCAGCACAGTGTCTCCAATTGGTCTGCCTCAGTATGCTGTGTTTCTTGAAAAAACAAATTATAAAACTGTAAAATGCCACTTAGGGGTGTGTCCCCTGTTTGTCAGACTGTGCTCTTCCCCTTTTAGTGTGAGTCATATAGTGTGTCCTCACTAAGAAATTAAATGGGACACAGTTCTTTTGCAGATGAGCAGGCGTTCACTACTCTGTAAAAGATTAAGCAGGCCAATATTCCAACTATTAAAAAAAACAATTCCATACTGTAGCAAATTATGTGAGGTCTTCATTTGGTTATAATTTTCTGTAAGACCTTCAGGTATAGGGTGAACATACTATATTGTGAATACTGCTAAAGGCATGAGCATGCTACTTCTTGCTGGCTTGCCTACAGCATCGTGTGGAGAAGAAAGTAACACAGATTTTCCAAGTAACAATGTTATGAGCAAGAAGTGTCGTGCTCAGTAGGACTGTGTGTAGTAGTTCTGGGTGCAGTGAGCTGAGCCTCTATAAATCTCTATCAGGGCCAGACAGTACACCTGTGACCTCATTATGGACTATAACGAGCGTTATCGACATTGCTTGAGACTGGAATTTATCTCTCAGTACTGCTGGTCTGTTCCAACAACACACACCTTAGCAGTAGGGTTTTACGCAGGGCAAAGAGTGTAAGTACAAGGCAGCCTTTGCTGGAATATTGTCTTGTTAACACACCCCCTAAACACAGCCCAGAGCACTGCAGTCATGTCTGTCCATAATGATAAAAAAAAACTGATTTAACAAAACCATACCAAATGGACCTTTCTCTGTCTGAATTGAGCAAGCAGGTCTAAAAATAAACCTCTATTTTGTGCCGTCTGGAGAGAATCCAGCTAGTCTGGGATGAGAATAAGGACAAATTTGCACACCATGTCTCCATCAGTCTTAGGGCTCAAGGTTTCAAGATGACACAGCACAGGAGAGAAAAAGACTTTAAGTTTATTACAATTTTTCTGCCTGAAACAGGCATATGTATGTTTTATAGTGAACTGGACATATGACAAATGGAAATTTATACATAATACCCTGTAATCACCCAAGGCACAAAGGCTTACAAGTATGACTTTGTCATCCTATTAACAAACGGCTTCCTTTCCAGAGTTGAGTGAATGACCACATCTCCATGGAAACATTATATATTTTTCCCCAGCAGAAGCTGGTTTGTACCTGTTATTGTCTGGCGGGCACATGCACCACTGAACACAAACACACAAACACACTCTTATTAATGTCTCCATGCACAAGTACAAATATAAACCAGTGCCTAAAAAGTGCGCATTTTAACAACTGAAGTTGTTAAATAGTACACAGTTTGTCTAAATAAAATTTATATAATTTTAAATGAATGACACATTGTTTGTCTGCTTATGTTTTTCTCAAAAATCTCATTATGTCTGATTTAATTCATTGCAACATTGTTAAACTAAGTAGAACATGGCTAGGACAATTTCCCATCATCTACTATAATTGTATAAGACTACTGTGGAAGCTTTGAAGAACAGATGTCTGGACCTGCTGACCCATTCTTTGTTTGTTAATTTATGTACAATATACCAGCCACTGGGGAGGTCTATTTACAGTAGAGCTATTTTTGATGTAAGAGACACCACTTATGTTGATGGTTTGGTCAGATTACACAAAAACATCAACAATTGTGACAACTGTTACCTGAGGGCAAAGAGGAAAGCCATGCCAAATGGAGAGCACACTACCTATTCACCTGGACATGCATGTCCTGTTAAACTGCTAGTAATTGGAGGCACCATGTGAAAAAGTTTTCGTGTTTTTTCGTGTTTTTAGGATTCAAAAGGAACAGCTATTTTCCAAAAGAATCAAAATCATTTGATCCCTCATAAGAAGTAATGGGGTGCATATGGTAGGCACTTACAATAATCAGGCACACAATGACACTGATAATATTTTCAGCTCAGAAAAACATTATTTTTTAAAATAAATGTTTATAATGATTATATTTTAAAATGAAATGCTGGTTGTGCTCTACATTGCATGAGCATTAGAAGAGAAAGCCTCAGAAACAAATAAAGGGGGCAAGAGAGATGGAAAACAAGACAGAGAGAGATACATTTAGGAAGTATGTAAAAAAGAAAGAGGGAGATAGAGAAAATTAGTGAAAAATAAAGAGAGAGAGAGAGCAAACGGTACAGATAGGGTACATATTCTTCTTATTGGACACATCCAGAAAAAGCAGGTTATATGAGTTGGTCACACCCCGCTTGTGAGTTGGCTTGTGTCTAAGCAAGTTTGTGTGTGTGTTTCGGCAGTGGCTATACTGTCGGCTCTGAGCTTGCTTCATTCACACAGTAGCTGAGCCTGGCGTGTAATTGGAAAGCACCCATATCTGCACGGCCTGGCGCTCTGCCTACGGCCCATATAATTGAAAGTGTGCTATGTGTCGTAAGTCCTGCATGGCTATGGCATGTAGGCCTCTGACAGCAGCTGTTCTGCACCCCCTATTATTATCACACGGCACTGTAGACCTGCAGCCTGTAGAGACAGCTATGTTCCTACATTCTCTTTAGGTTTAAATGCTGGACAACATAGCCAAACGAATGCAACCTATGTAAACATAATGTAGTCACAAGCCATCATCCTGTCAGACTGTAGCAGCACAGTGACTGAATGCTGAGGTCTTTTGTGTCCAAGGATTAATAACAATGGTATTTTACAGCAATTAAAGCAGTGAAAATGGGTGATGGGTGGATTAGACATACTTCAGTGAGATTTCAAATGGTAAGTGGCAGCCAATTGCTGTAGTCATGGTGATGTAGAGACTAATTCATGGCCCTATTCATATTTCAGCATGGTATGATGCTGGAAATCAGAGACAGTATTCTTGATCTACAATCTAATCACAATTAAACAAGGTTTAATCTGCCACATACCGATGTTTTATGTTAAAAATGATTACAAGCTGGTTATTTTGAAATTCTGTGCACTTAAGACAACTAGCATCAGCAAAAGATCATAAGAAAAATATCAACTGGCTAAGATGGTGTCGATTTACAACTAGCTCCACTGCAAACTCACACAGCTCATCTGTGATTCCATATGAAGTTTTTTTGGAATTACATGTAGGACATTTCCTAGATCTGGTACACATTTGAACTAAAAGTTTTAGGCACACAAATGTCCTGCCCTGGCTTTCAGCAGTCTGCAGTCAGTACTAGTCAAGATACATAAATATGCCTCTGAAATCTGATTAGATGAGGCATCCTTGGATTTCTTCCTAACAGAACTGCACTTGTTTTGTTTAGCTGGCAGTAACCATAGTAATAGATATACATATGGTGCAGGTAGTAATGAATAATTAGACATTACCTGCTACACAATTGTATATTTATTATATTTATTCTTGTTCTGCATCTTTTACATGTAACTCTGTTCTACATTTCTGCTGTTAGAACAGAGCATCTTTTGTAATATTGTACTCAGCCAGACCACTGCAGTAGCTACTGCACACTGCACTAAATGCTGTCCAGATGTTTTATTTTTCTTGTGTTTTTCTTGCTCTTTCTACTTGTTGTTTGTAATGATCTTTCGTTGCACCATGGTTCTGGAGGAACATTGTTTCACTGTGTACTTTGTGTATATGGTTGAATAGACAATAACCTACTTGTCAGTTGTAATGCAGTTACATCACATATTTAGGACTCCATTATTCAAAGATTAACTGGAATTAGTGCAGAAGTGTGTAAAAAAATTATTCATTGTTTTAATAGCATTTCTTTCGTGATATTATTTTTTTCGTATCACCCCACTACCTCACAATAATTGCACCCAGCTAGCTTTTATGCAATTCACCTAATGACAATATCCCTTTAAAATAATATGATGAAATAAGCTCATCTTTCACCTTTCCTTCACACACTTTAGACCTGTAGCTTAAGTCAAAAATAGCATCTTGTAAAATCATATCACAGAAGACAAAGAAAAATGTTTAAACAGTACACCTCATTCACTGGAAGAGAAAAAAAATGGATAATCAATGTAACAATTTCATAGCAGTTACTGAATCATTCATGACAGATAGTTACTAGATATATAATCCCTACAGAGGAAAAAAAAACATAATTTCTACAGTTTAAGGGGTTGTGTAGACAAGGACTATGTCTTTAATGAAAATTCACTATTTGTTTAGTAAAACTGGCTTGTAAAAAAGATGCTTTCAAGCATTTACTGTCTAAAGATACACTATTAAAGACTGCAGCACATAACACTGTACACAGTAATAGCGAGTTAGAAAGCATTCATTCAGACTACTCGACAAAAAAGGCTCTTAAGGCAATACCATAAAGATTTCATATAATATCTTATTAACTGACAGCTGGATGATGAAAATTTTCTGTATTTCTGTGAATTCCAGGATGAAGAGATAACACCTGCAAGGGTAATGCAGCTGGATGCTTTATGTAAGAGATTATGTAGCTTTAAAGATCCCCTCAAGTCAACTGCTTTAGCCTTCTCATTTTGAGAGAATCTGATGTTTTAATTTGATATTTGTGTTTTTTTCCCAATGACCACATAGCCAATTTTTTTCTACAAGCCAGTCAAGGCATACATGATTAGATTAATGGTCCGTATCAATATTTTAACACTAAACACAGAAGGCTATCCAATGTGGCATGTGTTTGACTCACTAAGCCTCCAGCAGTTCCTTTATAAGACTAGATAGTCTTGTACAGGGCTGGGCAATTAATTCTTACAGGGGGCCACATGAAAAATCTGAACTGTGTTGGAGAGCCGAACTAACGATAACTTGAACTTAACTCTGCTCAATATTAATTTTCTCCCATTGTAAAAAGCAGAGGTATAAGAACATTCAGTAAATATTTATGAAAAGATATTAACTGAGGTGTAGGAAAATAATCCTATAAATTACATTTTTTAGATTTAGATTCAGTTTTGGCAAGAAACAACTCTAAATGTGAGATCTGAATTATGCCAACAACAAACATCATAATAAGAAAACAAAACAGCCAACAATAAAAATATTAAATCCATAAATTGCTATAAAATTCAAATGTAAAACAGCCAAAGAACAAATGTAAAACAAACTCTAAAACAATCTAAAGGTTTATCAACACACAAAGCATTAATATTTGTCATGTTAGGCTTAAATATGAGGCTACAGAAGATAATAATCTTGGAGCCGTTTGGAAGACAAAAGAAGACTCTTCTTTGGGAGCTGTGCAAAAAGAGCTGAACTTCCTATCACTGGAAGTGGTATGCCTGTGCACGTTGACGTATGGGGTATTCACATTGCAAATGCGTACCTAATTTGAGTAACTTCATACTGCGTGCTTGACCCCACCCAGCCCCGCCCTGTGATTTCACAGCCCTAGACACAGATGAGACACTAATCTTCAGTGGGGCGGATTAATAAGACCAACGCACTGGAAGTGGACCGTGGGCCATAGTTTGCCCACCCCTGCTCTAGTCGTATGTCACTGTTTGCTAAAAAATAGTTTGGCGTTAATAAAAAAATGTGTTGAACCACTATGTGTTGAACCACAGCTAGAAAAATCCACTAGTTTCCCACATTACTTTGCAATAAAGAATTAAGTGCTAGATAGTGGACATGTACACATTCCCAACACAATATGCTTTTTGCATTTTGTTCTTCCTTGTCTTAATAGCATATATCAACTTTCCTTTCCATTCCACTCACACATTAAAAAAATTATTCTCAGATACTAATAGACACAAAAATGTTGTACTGAGTTTGACAACAATTAGCACAGGTATCAATACTTAAATGCGGCTTTTGCATCTGCCGGTTCACGAAAATCGCGGCAGACTTTAACAGGCAGCCCTTCCCCCGGCTACCTGGAGAACCCAATGTTTACATGACAGCCCGCTCAAAATTCATTTAAAGGTGCATGCCACTTTTTTTCCCAATAGAGAGCCAGGGGAATATTTGGGGCTTTAGAGGCCTGAGGCTTTATCCCTGGCTCTCATCGAAGGAAAGAAGTGGCACGCACCTTTAAAAACAGCTGTCATAGTATTTTGGCCCATAGCTCTGCCGGGGAACAACCTTGTGATGTGAAATTTACACAGACCCTTAGCTCCCCCAGACCAATCTAACGTGAGTGATGGCGAAGCTCTCCTCCCCACAGAACCACTGTATCGGTCCCGTGAGCACGGACCCTCCCAGCAAGGGAGAGCACCCTGCCATGCCAAACCTGACCTGGCAGCTAAAATGGGTCATTTTGCCCCGTAGCTCGGTTGGGAAAGAAATTTATGGGACTCTCAGCTCCCTGAGACCTATTGAATGTTACTCATCACAATAAATCGTTTATTAAGAAGTTCCTGTGTTTGTTTTTTCTCCACCTGTAATTTTGAAAATAATATAGAGTATCGAGCACCATCTTTAATATTGGTATCGAGGTTTAATTTCAGTATCATGACAGACCTGGTAGCAGTATATCAAAATATTTACTCATTTATAATTATCATTGAGCAGAACTAAGTTTAGGTTAATATTGGATCAGCCCTGATTTTCATGTGGCCCCCTGTAGATATTAATTGCCAAGCCCTGGCAAGCCCAGACTAGACCAATATAAAATAAAGACTTAAACCAAATGAATAAATCTTATTATACTTTTTATTGTGCTGGTATTCTAGTTATTCAAGATAATGGCAGTACAATATTTAATTATTTTAATACACAGAAGTCTGTGTGAAAAATTGTTCAGAGAAACAGTCTCTCTGACATCAATAATCAATAAACCCTTACTCTGTAATGCCCCAATTTAGAGATCTTCTAAATTCATTCAATGGATATTATGAGAAAAACGAATTGTGAATACATCATTTCACGCACTGCCTGTAAAAATCAAATGTGAAGCAATCAAATGCATTTAAATGAGGCCCATGTTAAACGAGTCAGACTGTGAGAGCAGCACAGAGCACTGTTCTTCTGCACAGCTGGATTTGTGAACACAGTGAACTCACATTTACATCCATTGATCATACTATAGCCCTTTGTGGCTTCTCTTCTCCCTTTCAATTAAAAGCACTTTACTGTAATATACTTTTGTGTATCTTTTACATTTCAATGAAAAGTTATACAAAGTGCACCCTCATCACTTTTCATCCTAATGAGCAGTTGAAGGAGACAGAGGCAATACTGGCAGAAAAATATACAGAAGAGAAAAGCAATACAGACAGATGAGTGCTAGATGAATAAATTAAATTAAGATGGAAAGATAGACAGAAACAGAGATGGATAGAGAGAATAAGAGAGAGGGAGATGGAGAGAGAGAGAAAGAGAGAGAGAGAAATACCATAAACCCCACTTAAAGGTGACTCTGCAGTCATGGTTACAGTCTAACGCTGATGATTTATGAGAACCGAACATATCATTTTTCACTGAAAGCACCACACTAAACAGAAACAGCAGATATCTACTGTATTTTTTTTGGTGACGTTTGGTCCTCATCCACCACACCCCCTCATCCTTGTGCTCAGTTGCGAAGCACAGAAACATTAATATCATCCTTTATGTGTTTTTTTTTTACTGTTAATTAAATGTATTTTGTACATTTATTATTGTACTTACCCTGCTTATACAAAAAAATACACGCTTGCATGAATGCAGTACATTCTATACAGGGGTAATGTTGGATTTAGATTCTAACTCTGTTGGAGTTCAGTTTAAACTGTACAGTGTGTATATGGGTATACTATTACATCTTACCATTACCATTCTTTACGGCAATGTGTTTATAATAAAATTAAAGTGTTTTGGGAGCATATTTGTGGGCATATTTAGGGTTCCCCTATAAAAATAGGCATTTGTAGGCATTTTTTATGACAACACAATAACATGTTTTTGAACTATATGTGGGTGCTCTTGGAATGTATATGGGAATAACAAAAAAATAGAATGAGGGAAGAAAAGAACAGAAAAAGGAATGAGAGAGAGAGAAAGAGAGACATGTGGGCACAATGATGTGCTTGCCTCCACCCCTTCAACCCACCCCCCCTCTTCCCCAGTAGGATTGAATAAAAGCAGATGGGTAATTATGTGGTATTTACAAAACCAGGAAAACGCAGCCATAATAATAAAAATAATATCAGGCCAACAGACGAATTGCTATAATAATTGCTCTTTTTCAAATAATATTGGACTTGTTTCTTGGTTCAACATTCAAATGGAATGGGTCAATATAGCTATAACTTGTGCCAATCAAAGAACAGCAGTACCAGGCATGTAATCAAGAAACAAAATAATTAAAAAGAGGGACTAAATAAAAAACAACAACATAACTTCTGGATTTTTTATTTGGGATGTGCAAAAGGCTTCTAATGTTTTTTTTCCAAAAGTTTCAGACAAAAATATTCATGAAGAAAAGTTTCAGCCAGGCAACAATGAATGATGCAAAATGGTGAAATTCATGCAGCAGCTAGTTCTTTATTTAGTACAGTTAACACTGGAGTCTTACCTCCAGTCATTGTACTGCAGTAACTTTAGGGGAAAAACTCATTTGTTCGAAGGAATTAGAAACAAAATCAGGGTATTTTGATTATTAACATGGTCAGTGCCACAAATTTGCTTAAATTTGAATGTGGAGACTATTGAATTTTGTCTTCAAATTCAAATGTCTAGGTTTTAATGGAAATTGTTAAGATTTTAAATGCGATCTCCAGCTTTTGGAATCCAGAGTATATCGTGACATCAGAATCTGTAAATATTGTTTTTTTGTTACACCTCTGATCCAGTTTTATCTGTGCTATGCAAAATAACAAATATTATACCTTGCAGAAAACACTTACATTCAGGCCCATATGCACGCTAACCATGGAATAAATCATTTCTTTGCCTGGTGGTGCACAAACATCTCAAGTAAGACCAGTTAAACTATTTGACTGTACAACGATGGCAGCACATTGGAGCTAAGTTCAAAGTGAAAATATTCAACTTTCAGAAAACATAAGAGAACATTTCCAAACAAAGCCTCAAGAAATAAACCTGTCTGGTCTAGTTAGCTATGCTATCCCTCACTGAAGGCTGTTTATTCACCTCCTCTCTTGTGTCAGCTTTTCTGGCATTCCCCCGTTCTATCATCCAAAGAATTTCATCCTTATACACAACAGTCAATCACACACTTTAAACAGGACACATTGCTTGATAAATTAGATGGCCTTTGGATCTCTGCTACGTGCTGGGCTTGGACCGATGGACCTTTTTTGAGAAATCAAGGGCATGGCAAGTGTACTGCTACAAATAAGAGCAATATGATTTTATAACCTCACATACAACATTTATT
>JBBKCR010000022.1:6586382-6597915 GCA_037577295.1 Ladigesia roloffi
CACGTAGCGTTAGTTTCATTCTTCGAGCCAGCGCATGTCGAGATTATAAAAATTATATTTAAATATTTGGCTGTTCAAAGCAGGGGGCATAAGGGGGCCTGGCTCCCATGTAGAACCGCCTACTCTGCCTGATTGGCTTAGATTTTGTAAATTTCCATAACGGCATAGTAATGGGGGAAACAGTAATTGGTTTGATTTCTTGTTACTGAAAAAAGTATCGCCGTTAGTAAAGCTGTTTATTTATAGTGCCATTATTCCCATCACTGCGGTTTAGTGATAACGATTTTTTATCTTATTAATTACATGGTGTGGTGATTAATTAATCGAATTATCGCGCATACATACAGACATTACAAGAGGCAGTGTTTTACCATTGATTATTCAATACAGCCATATAACTTAGGCTTAGACATTTTTATCACTGACTGAACAAAACCTATGAATTAGGTTACTGTCTGTATGTATGACAGTAGTTAAATTTTGATAAACTACGTCTCCCAGCTCTCTCTCACACACTCCAGCCACAGCGCTGAGACTCCACCCCTCTGGAGGTCTGGATGGAGAAAGCTAATGCAGCTACTTCCAGACCATATTCCCCCTCTCCTGCTGCCTCTAGCTTGACCAACAGCTCTCCTACAGACACTACGACCATGTTCACCACTTCCAAACACTTTCCTGATTGGCAAAGTGTTGAAGTAAATATGTGTTTGTTCTTTGTGTTCACTCTCTCCTCGCACAGCAGCGCAGCTGCACTCAAAAGTTGATCCGGAAGAGGCGTGAGCGTCTTTTCCAAAAGGCAAATATTCTCCTTCAGAGTCAGAATTGGCAAAAAACATTCACAAGGCATTATTTATTAGACTTTTTGATGTTTTTTTCCTTCCAAATCTCTTACTGAACTGAACTGGCTTTCTGGCTGCTCACGTAGCAGTGCTCTGGGCCTCAGTCCTCCTGCTCTTACTCGAAAATTTAAATGAGAAGATGACGTAAAGGGTTTATTGCGTAAAAAATATTAACACGTTATATTTTTCTGTGATTAATTAATCTAATTAACGTGTTAAATTCCCAGCCTTAATGTATATATATATATTTGTATATTTGTATTTGTATATTTTGTGATTTTTTGCCATATTACCCAGCTGTAAATGGTCCCCAGTGTGTTTTCAACTTACATCTGTACACAGATTTATCCTTTCAGTACTACATCCATATATGTACCATGCACATACTCGGACCATGTGTCTAGTTCCTGATTATGGAAAGTAGGGGCGTGCTATTTGTATCTGTATTTGTATTTGTTTAACGGGAAAATGATTAGTATTCATAATTGTATTTGTATTCGAGTAAAATTTGTAATGCATACAACGTCAGAATCTACTCCTGACCTTGAGCGTGTGATTGGGGGAGGGGGTGGGGGAGGAAGAATATCTAAAAGTGTAAGTGTACACATGTATTTGTGTTTGGCTCCACCCCTAATGGAAAGTCAGATGTGTTGGGAGGTGATGAAAGGAGGCTGACAAAGCATTGAACGTGCCAGAGGAGGGAGGATGCCTGAAAGGCAGCTCCTGTCCCACAGTGTCCACACTGCTGCTTCACTGGCCTTCAGCATTGGACTGAGGTGATCCATCACATCCTGCCATGTTTTTGGAGGCACAGCATGAAAGACGGCTGATGATGCCATGGCTGAGCATCCCACAGGCCTAGAGGAGAATCACTTTGAAAAAGGTTCATAAGGTTTGAATGGATCGAATCTACTTGGCTCTGACAGAGGCAGCTGTTCAGCAGAGCGAGGCACTTTGAGGCAAGTACAAAAGCTCTAATCAGTGCAGATACCTGGCCAAGCACAAAGATAGCTGTGATGGGCACACCAAATAGAATTCAGGGAAAAAAATCTGGCCCATGGTGCAAGAAATTATAGAGGGAGCACTGAAGGACATCCAGGGAGCTTTTAATCACTAGGAGAAGTATAGTTTTGACAAAGACAACTGCACAGACAGATTTTAAGAGGGGAAACATAGTCAGCTAGCACACAGGCCTCAGAAGAGAATACTGGACAATTAATTTTTATGACTGAGTTTTTGTGTGATGGTGGTGATACATGAACGATATTTGCTTGTGGAGCAGTCATAGCTTTTTTCCCGCTGATATCCAATCCTATAACTTCCATTTATTTCAACCCAGTTTTGGTACATGGTACTGGATATGTGCCATCTGTTATTAAAATCACTAGTACTATAAGAAGACATTTTCAACAAAATCACACCACCAAGGCACCTAGAAGTCTAAAGCTGATTCTACAGTGATGGATTCTTCTGGGAGGCTGCTCCGCTGGATGACCTGATCCAAAACCATCCCATATCACATGTCGTACCCAAAGAGACGGGAGGGCTTGGGAAACATCATCAGGAGGAAAATCCAGACCACTTACAGGCTGTTCAGAGCCCCATCTCCAGGGGCAAGATATAGAACGCTTCAGCAAAATATTAAAAAGGGATAGGTCAGACAAGCTAAAGACACCAACGCACACTCTGTCTGCAGCCTGTGGCCTGGTGTTTAGGGAGTTGCTGCTGTGATTAGAATGGCATGGGTTTGAATCCTAGGAATGTCAGTGGCACCTCTGAGGTACTACAGAGTACCATCCCTACAAACTGCTCCCAGGGTGCTGCATCCCCCACTTCACTTACTTTACAGACATTACAGTTCTCAAATAAAAAATTAAGAAAGCTGATGAAAAGGTGTGTATATACACAAAAGAGTGTGAAAAAAGACAGTGAACTCTGTCAGTCAAAGATGACATGGGTGTCCAACAGACCAAATTATGTAATCTGCACTAAAGAGCATTGCCAACACAATAGGACACCCATGCCTGATGCCATGCATAAGCAAGAGTGAAAAGCCCAAGCAAAGCCCAATAGCACAGTGCTATGGATCAATGGAACTTAAGTCTCAGAGAGAATGTATCTCCATCCTGTGCCTTTGGTATGACTTGGACTGGCGTATGTAGTCAGGATCACATTATTTTAGCCTTACTTATCTTACCAACATTCTTGTGATTGAAACCAATCAAATCCTCATATCATAATTGATTGAAATCTTGCACAGTCCACAAGGTCTCCCTGACAAAGAAAGCACATATACAGTCATATTAAGTTTCCCAGTGAACATCTAAATGATTCAGAGAAGGCTTGGGAGACAGTGCTGTGGTCAGATATGAACAAAATCAAGCTCTTTGGCATCAACTTGACCTGCCGTGTTAGGAGGAAGAGAAACGCTGAGTATGACCTGAAGAACAAGATACCCACATTCCAACATGTAGGTGGAAACTTTGTGCTTGTGGATGTTTTTCTTCTAAGGGTACAGGATACCTTCAAAACATTGAGGGGTCTATTAATGGAGCCATTAACATTAAAATCTTGTAACAGAACCTCCTTCCCTCAGACAGAACACTGAAGATGGGTTGTGCCAAGGTAGCAAAGGAGTGGCTACAGAAGAAGCTGAAGCTTCCTGTTGCCAAGCAGCAGCCAAGATACCTAAAGGATTTAGAGAGTTTCTGTTATGAGGAGTGGGCCAAAATACCTCCTGAGATGTGTGTACTTGCCAACAAGGGTTTCCCCACTCAGTACTAAGTCATGTTTTGCTTGGATATCAAATACTTATTTCACTCAGTAAAATGCAAATCAGTTTATAACTTTTATGTGAAATGTTTTTCCGTGATTTTGGTTGATATTTTGTCTCTCTCCAAAACAATTTTCATCAGCAAACTTACAAATTCAAAAGGGGATTGAATAATTATTTTCCCAACTGTACATATTGTTAAATTATTGTTTTCTTACAAAGAGAAGAAAAATATAATTTAAATTTGTTGATTTGAAGTTACTCTTATGCATGGGTGTGGTCAGTGTTGTTCATGTACGTGTTTAATGAACAGTGTTCATTGAATGCAATCCTATTTTTTGTGAACACTGAACTGAACAAGTTGGTTTACAAATTATGAATGTAACATATTTTAGCCTAACTTGGCAAATATTAATGCTTTGTGCATTGATGGGGAGCAGCTCTCACTGGATGGGAGTCGCCCCTTCTGATTCACGACAAAGAATCTGCTCTTAGTAGCCGGCAAACACAAGAGCACGCCTCGGCAGAAATCATGGGAAAAAACCTTATAAAAAGAATATATTTATGTTTAGTAAAGCTAAGTACTGATTTTTTTATTTATTTAGAGCTGTACTAGATTGATACGTTTTTTTTAAAGCAGCTTTTAGTTTTATTTCTGAATGGTGATATTTTCTGAATAAAAATCCATGTACAGTATACCTGCACCTCATTTTTTCCGCTTGCAACACAACATGATGCATTGCTTTAGAGGAAAGATCGATTCTCAAGTTCAGAATTGTTTTTTAATGTAACTTATGTCTGTGAATGTTTAGTCATATGACAGATAGAGGGAGAAGATTGAAGGAGGTTCAGATAGAAGTATGTTGTATTAAAATTTGTAAAAAAAAAACAAACAAAAAACGAATGTGAACTAGTTCATTTTTCATTTCATTCATTTTTATTTGAATTAACTGTATTTTTAACTAGTCCTTTTACATTGTGAACTGGTAAAACATCCCTCACAGTTTTAATAAATTGTGATACTGAGGCTAATGGAAAGATGCTAGAGATTCAAACCTGTCAATACAGAATGTAAACTGGTATGTAATTAATTATAGATATTAAATGTTTTTCTTGTGTAACAAAATTACAATTACAACTGCCAACATTGCTGAATTACAAATGCACAAACACACTCATCCTCCCTCCCACCCACAAAAACAAACACAAACACACACATGCACAAACACACGCACACACATGCACAAACACACTATGGATGTTCTCACAAATGCTTGTTTTAGAAAACAGCAATGAACACTAATGAACGAGATAGCATCCTGCCAATCAGAACTGCTGCAAGAAAGAGGAAGATTAACCCCACTATTCCCTAGGGCTTTTCCTTTTTCAAACACCATGCGTCTCCTCCTCTTTCCATCAAACAACTGCATATCACTGGAGACTTTTCAAATCCACCTTCCTCCCACTGCAGCTGCCTGCACGAGGCCACTATTGATCCAGCATTAGTACTGGGTGATACAGGGGGTGTACTGATATAACAGTTTTAGTTTCACATATCATATCAATCACGTCAAGAACTGTTTCTCCTCTGGTCATAATTAGAAATGCAGTGTAAATTTAGTGTGACATTAAAATGTTAAAATTAACATGGAACAGTTCAGTCCAGTATGAGTTAATTAACAACCTGAATTCAAACTTAAATACCAATTAGATGTCATGATAGATTCAATAATATGTCATTATTAATTAAAAAAGTATTGTGGAATTTTCAATACCAATAGTATTTCCGAGGTTCAAAAATTTGGATATTTTGTAAATGAAAAATGTGTAGATCTTGTAGAGCTCTAATTACATTTCATTATATTATTATTGTTATATTTATTTTCACTCAAAAATTAACCTCAGAAAATATGACAGTGATTTAAAAAAAAGTGTAGATGCAGCATAAACCCATTTCATCCCTTGTGCTTTCCACAATGGACAAGAAACAAGACACAGATGGGGGGGATGGTGGGCAATGACACATTGTAGTTAAGTACGTTATTGTATTTGTAGGCACTAAAAGCAATATTGTTGCATCACATCGACATACTGCTTTAGACAATGTATTTTCAAACATCAAATCTGTGCAAGTATGAAAGTGTGCAAGGTGAAAGGGACTGAGAAAGGGAGATAAGGTGCAGCACCAATAACTGTGGAATAGATTGAGGAGGAGATACTGGCTGGAATGCTGTTTACAGAGGCTTCTAATCTACAGAAACAGTTCTGCAAGCCCCTTGTACTCAGCGTCACTGCCTGGCTCCTGTCCTTTCCTTGGAAGCCAAAACACATGGAAGAAAAAGCCTTCTGCAAGCAGCACAGTAACACAGGGACGCCATGGCAACAAACACACACAGAAACACACACACAAGCTAGATCTGTTTGTGACAGTGTTTTTGGTGATTCTTGCAAATACAGCAATAAAAATCTAAACCATCAAGAAAAACTGAATAAGACTGGTGAGGCAAACTGCTCCCTCAACATGTTTGAAAATATCATCTTCAATTTCCATTGCCTCCTGAAGCAGAATCAGAACACGATTCTTACAAGAAAGTTAATTTTAAAAAGCACAACACACAATTACACACAGATATAATGGCTTATTTGGGAAGTTTTAAAAAGTATAAAGAACATATTTGCATACATCATGCTTCCATAATGATAATTTTACATCAAAAAAAAAAAATGGTGGCACATTCATCATCAAATTTTTATCACTGTAAAGCACAGCTGGCTGCTCATAATAAAAAGACAACAAAATAAAGATAGGTTGTTTAATCCTGACAAAAAATGTATACTAGATATACAATAATACTCTACACAAATACATGCACAACAGTAAATATGTGAACAGTACACACATGGTAGTGGTAATGACCACCATAATACTAAACAATAATAGACTTCATTTTTATAATCCTAACCCTCTGTCTAACTGCGGTTAGCTCTCATGTTGATAGTTGCACAGTGCAGTTTGTGAACGAACCTGAATTTAGTTCAGATGTTCAGCTGATTCAACCCCAGAGACTGCCTGAGCTCAATGACAGGAGAAGGCAAAAGATTAGATATTTGCCCCTCAACTGTGAACAAAGTGTGATACTTAGAGCCGGGTTTCTCAACTGCTGGGCAGACCAGTGATAGGCCGCGAAGGCTTTTGATTGGGCCGTCAATTTAAACTCGGGACAGTCCGCAATTGTCCACAATTGGTTATTTAGGATTGTCCATTGGGCCTTGGCAGCGTGCTGTGAAAGATAGGTGGGCCTTAACATTGAAAAGGTTGATACCCATTGATTTCAGCAGAGGCACATGTATCAGTACAGCCTTTGGCGGAGCAGCTGAAGAAATGCAAAGTGAAGAGCAGCAGAATTCCCCCATGCTATGAGTGAATAGCTCAAGCTTGAGCTCAGATGTGAGTGGGATATGCCAATGTGGTGATGTGGTGATCCTATCACAGGAACTGATAGCACCATGGGAGAAGAACTTCACTGAGCTGCAACAGAATTACACAGAGAGGAGGCTCAAAAGGCATTTCTGCTGTGTCTGCTCAGGGCTTGGGATAAAAAAGGAAACAGCCAAAGAAAGAATTTCTGCCATGAAGGTCACAGGAATTTGTGCTAGTGTGTACTACAGCATTGTTCACTCATAGGCTATAGTTTGTGGTCACTGTGCTCTTATAAATGTTTCCTTTGATTGTATGAACTTACAGAACACCATAGAGGGAAGGGAAAGAGACTGGAGATGAACAGTGTAATGCAGATAATTCATCCTGAGCGAAAAAATCTGTCCTCTGCTCGTTCTACTCCTGGCAGCCATAGCTTCCCAGTGAGGAATAAAGGCCCTTGTGTGCAACAAAATGTAAGCTGAGCCATGCCCAACAGAAGAAATGAGGACAAAATAAAGAAAAGGGTGCAATAAACAGAAGATGAAGATGGTGCATTCACACAGATATTCTTGGGTGGGTTATATTACACTCATAAACATAAAGGTTTCCTGAGTGGTTCTTGGCCACAATGTTCTAGGAAAGGCCTTTAATTGGAGTGTAACTATTAGGTTAATTTCATTATAAGTACACCTTGCACAGATATTGGGCATACTTATTAAGTCCTAAACTTAGGCTGATAAACAAACAGAAAAAATGAAAGGATATGTAAGTAACCAAACATTGTTTATCCCCAGCATTGCTGCAAAAGTTGGTTATTTCGCACCTTTATGTTTTAGAGCATGTTCCTCTGCAGTGATTTTAATAGGCCACATAATGGCAGAAAACTGAGAGGCTAATATTCTTCCCTGAAATCAGCAGTTCATACACAGTAATGACACCAGTACTTATCAGATCCAGCGTGAATTATTGATACTACACTTGTGTGCATTTAATCCTACAAGCGAATTAAATAAGCCACATGTTTTTTGTTCCAGATCTATCACTATTGCCCAGAAGCCAATCTGCCTTTAACTATATGAACATACAGCAAAAAGAATAAGAACAACAACCAGGGTAAAATTTGCTCTGTTGTGTTGTCAATCAAATCAGTAACAACAATTACACAGCTGAGGATCAACAAGAACCCAGGTTCTTCTGGGTTATTTAGACAATTATATACGTTAGCAAAGTGAACAGGAGTTTTTATAGTTCTGCTGGAGGTTCTTAGAGAAAGGTGGTGAAAAGCCATCAACCAAGTGAGCTTTGATGAATGTCTGTGTCTGTTATAATGGAACAAAGTGACAAATTCATTCCATGGTTTTCACCTCAAGACATAGCATACACAAACATAATTTTTTTTTATATTTCACCCCACAAAATGAAGAAATGGTTTTCCATTATTTAAGCGCTTTAAACCTTCAGCAGAGGAGCAGTTTCACGGCAAATTCAGGCCAGAGATAATAAAGAGAACAACTGTCTACCTTAAGAGATTTCAACACATTTGGCTTTGTTTTAATTCATTTTTACATAGATTATTTCGAGTTTTTTTTTTCAAATATAATACAATAAATACTTTTATTTGTTTATAAAGGTGTGTGAAAAAAAACAACAGCTTGCCATTTTAAAAAGAGACTGTTTGACAACAACAACTAATAATCACAGTATAATTGGGACATTCACTCTGATGAAATCAGGGTTGTTCATACATTTGTCGTATTACATTGACACATGTCAAATATGCTGGATAATTGTTCAAAATTTTGTATGTGTTTCAGTGTTTGCTACGTCTGTTTAGCTATTGGTGGACTTTCAAATGTGGAGCAGTATAAGTATAGATGCTGTAAGTGTAAGGTGGTGGTGTATTGATTTTAATGTTGAATCTCTGTAAATTGTTGCTGCTAGAATTAGAATATGTTAGAATGTCCATTATTACAGAACACACAAGTGTTATGGTACACTTTAGTGAACAGTAGTCAATAACACATTTATGTGATAGTATAAGGTGAATGGGTCACAACTAGCCCTTATTATTTTGACAAAAATGATTGAATGACATGGATGTTTCAATTCATGAAAATACAGGTTATAGGACACATTTGCTTATTGCAGTCTTTAGCCATCAGTTTTGCAAAAGCCAAAATCACAGTAATGATTACAAGCTGAGAATTACTGATGAAAAAAATAGATAAAGGGCACACAGAGTTGAGCAACGCACTGCGGAAGCAGCTGAGGCAGAGGCGTGAGCCAGAGCTGTACTCTGGCTTGCTGATGTGATGGCTGCTCCAAGTTGACCTTACGCTGGCACGCCTGAGCCTGATGGGAAGTGACAAAAGCCTGAATGTGGGAGAGGATGTTGGGGGAGCTTTGCTATGACAGTAGCATGAAGAAGACCCTCGCTGGCCCAGACTGTGCTGGACTAATGTTGTAATGTGTTTTTAAGGTTCAGTGCTTTTTAGGTCATACAATATGGTAAACATTTTAAACACTTTTTATAAATAATTATATTATAATCCTCTGTTGCATTCTGCCAATAGGTGAATAAAACTGTGCAAGGTATCTGACTGGAACAGGTACCCATTAGATTTAAATTATACTGGTGAAGAATTTTGTCCAGTATCGTTTGCTTGATTTATTTTTGCTTGATCGTTTTCATAGGGAATAGGCGGCGCTAAACTACTGTAGTTTGATTAGGTGAATATGTGTAAAGATGTTATATTAACAAAAAACAACATATTCTAAATATGCAGTTTATTATTCATACATCAGTTTAATTAAGCGTAGTTGTTAATATTTGAAAGGTTTTGTATTGACCAAAAGGGACTTCAAAATCACATATGCTGAACAACATTATTTCAGTCTAGTAAATGTTGAATAGCTGAAGGCATTGTCTATTTTTGTCATATTACTCTCATAGGATCCTACACTTAAGAATTCTATCACCATTAGCAAGTCGAATTCTGGTCCTGACTGTTTTGTTTTTATCTGTTCCACTTGCAATATACCATTTGTCTCATACCATATATGCAGGAGCCATACCAGCAGTATCTTTACAAACCAAACATGACCTAGTCTGTTCTACTGAGGGATCTAAATTAGGGCAATCACAGAATTATTCATAGATGAAAACAAATTTTCACATTGCGAATTCACATGTCAGTAAAAACACACTCACACACACGCTCATGAAACACAAACTGAGATGAAGTGGGTGCTTGTTCTTTTTTGCTGGTACGCAAAAAGACAGACACACACAGACGCATAATACAGTGTCATTGTGAGCGAATGCACTTAGCCTGTTATTTGTGTCACTAAAAAGCCTGAGGATAGAACTCTCAGAGAGACACAAGCACTGGTTGGACATGGTCCAGGAAGTGCCCTCTCACCAGGCAGACCATACACTTTACCATTCTTCTCAGGTAGTTAGAGTCCTCATTTTGTCATGAGCGTTCTTTATGTTTCACGCTGTCCACTGTCCATTAGTGAACTACATCTCAGTTAAAACCAACAGACCTCCCCCTTAGTAACCCTCCTGAACCCTTTTCACAACAACACCTCCCCCTCTTCCTGCAACTTATTAAATAGCACAAATGAAGCTGTAAGCTGGACTCACAGGCATTGGTCACTGCGAAGCTGTTGGCCGTCTCGATGTTGTCCACATGTGGCACCAGGTTAAAGGGTGCCTCCGACACATTGGGGCTTGTGTTGTGCAGAAATATGGCCAAGCGAAAGGCAGTGTATTCCTGATCTGTGTTTCTGATAAACAGTCCGCCTGAAAGAAAGAAGAAAGAGACAAAGAGAAAGAAATAGAGAGAGAGAAAGAGATTTTAAAAAGTGTGAATGTCTTTCATGTCTTTGAATTACCAACAAGCTACTCAACCCACAATCAATAATAGATAATTATCTGCTGTCTCATGGTTACTGTTGATGAATGGTAGTGGATAAATATTTCAGTAAGATTAATTATTTCAGCATAAAATACATTAAAGAACAAACTTAAAGTTCTATTGTTTGAGCAAGTGTACACAATGTGGCATTTTACAAAGACAAGAAAGTACAAGATATCAGAGAACCAAGTTTTGGAACAGCACTAAAACGTCTGAAAAATGTTGCGGAGATGGGCCGATGGAAAGTGAGTGAGCGAGAGAGAGAGAGAGATGGAGAGAGAAAGAGAGAGAGAGAGAGAGAGAGAGAGAGAGAGAGAGAGAGAGAATGAAATTGGATATTATACTTCATATTATATGCCAATTAACATTTGTTTGGTGATTTCTTTCAGAAAAAATAAACTGACCAAATATCAGGAAACCAATATGGAAACAGCACTGAAAATGTTTAAATGATCCAAATAGAAAGGAGAAGAGAGAGAGAGAGAGGGAGAGAGTGATGGGATATTATACTTTGCCGCACCGCAACATCTAAAAATGTGTGTGAGAGAGAGAGAGAGAAAGTGTGTGTGCAAGAGAG
>JBBKCR010000022.1:6601859-6614618 GCA_037577295.1 Ladigesia roloffi
TCTGTCAGCGCGTGTGTGTCAGCGCGTGTGTGTGAGCGCGCGCGTGTAGCGTCCGTGTTGAACAGTAGCCTTAGTTTTGTTTTCAAGCCAGCATGTCGAGATTTAAAAAATATGTATTTTAACATATTTAGCTCTATCTACCTCTCTCTCTGTCTCTCTTTCTCTCTCTCCGTCTCTCTCTCTCTATCTCACCCCCCCCTCTCTGTCTGCCGGTCATCTGAGTTTTTTTACTTTCTTGCTGTATTTTATAAAAACGAATAAAGTTAGTTGTGTTATAAATAATATTACAAATTAAGCTACACACACACACACTCACACACACACAGACTCACACACTCACAAACTCACACACACCTGGTGTGAAAATAAATAAATAAATAATAATAATTTAAAAAATCACAATGATCATAAAAAAAATTAAAAGTTAATAAAGAGAGTTATATTGAGATGAAAACTCTTGTTCATTACATTTTCTTCATAATTGTAACCGCATGTGTTGTATTAATTGTTGCAAAACTTCTGTATATAGTTTGTTTGTTCTGATCTGAAGCTCAATGCTGATGCTTTCATGTAAATAGTTTTCTAATCAGCAATAAATATAACAATTTCTGATCAATACATATCCATTGCATGCTTAAAATAACATACAGGTTAAAGCCCCACCCATTTTAAGACAACCGACCCACTTCCTGTATAAATCCCGCCCACTTCCGGGATATGCCCCGCCCCTTCCGAGTACAGATACAGATACGGATAATTCATCTGTTTAACAGATACAGATACAGATAATGCTGTACTCGCTCATCCCTAGTACACACACACAAACTTTTATTTTGGATCCAATTAATTGAGATTAATCTTTTGACAGCCTACTAATAATTAATTGTCTACTCTAAGTGAAGATTGGTTTGGCAGCTTCCTAGCACATCAGCAATTATACGTGCTTAATTGACCAGGCCCCATGATACTTTTACTAGTCTGACATTAGTTCTGAAATGTGTGGTTGTCAAGCTAGCTGTCAGAATTCTAGCAGTTGTAACACATGTGTTGTTATGGTAGCTTTAGAGTGGAAAAATTAAGTGGATCAGTTTACCTCCAGCTGGTTCACTTTATTTCTTTGATTTCTCTGGTCTGTCCCTAAGCTCGAGTAAAGTGAGACAATTTTTAAAAACTATTTTCACTAACCTTCACCCTGAATACATTCTGATGATTTACAATGCTAGGAAACATTCTAAATTAATAGGAAATGTGTAAATTTTGCTGATACATAGCTCACTTATAGTAGAGCAAATATTAAAAAAATGTCTCACTTTACCCTACTCTCCCCTAATTTCTTACCTCTTCCTGACACATTCACTCAAAAGGAAATGCCAGTAACCACCAGCAGCATCCACAAGCAGAATGCCCTGGCACATTGAATAAGGTGGTTATCCCCATCTATAAGTTCCAAGGTAGAGCTGTTGATTGGCACAAATGCTCCACTCCCATCAGAACAATGGGAGGTAATTTTAGTGAAAATAAGGGTCCCTATGCAGTTAAAACCTTATTGGGGTGGATTGTAAATGGGCCATTGAGAAGTGCTGCTAGAAATGGAGAAAGTATGACTGTAAATAGGATTTCAGTGGCAAATTTAGCAAAGCTGTTGATCTCACAGTACTATCAAGGTTTTCATGATGTTGCATCAGAAGAAAAACATGAAATGTCTGTTGAGGACAAAATGTTCTTAAAGATGGCTAATGAGGCAGTGATAAAAGAGGGACATTACAGTTTTAGATTGCCCTTTAGGAGAGCTGATGTGCTCATGCCAAACAATAGGCAAATTGCAGAACAGCGCCTGCACAGCCTGAAAAAGAAAATGAAAAAAGGACGAACAATTCAAACAGGATGATTCATTTCTCAGTGACATCTTTGCAAATAACTATGATGAGGAGATCCCACAGGAGAAACTTGCACAGCCACCAGGAAAATATGGTACTTACCACACCATCGGGTGTACCACCCTAAAAAGAAAAAAATGTTGAGTAGTATTTGACTGTGCTGCTTCTTTCCAACTACTACAGGACCCGATCTGACAAACACGCTCATGGGAGTCATTCTGAGATTTCACAGAGAGCCAATTGGAATCATGGCTGACATCAAATCAATGTTCCATCATGTAAGAGTGGCAAAGTCTGATGTCAACTACCTGTGATTTTGTGGTGACCACAAGGTGACACCAGTCAAACCCCAAAAATGTATTTAAATTAAGAATTTAAGGCACTGACAGCACCTGCATAAACTCCAGGACAGCTTTACCAACAGTTTGTTGTTGATGCCCTGTAATTTCTCTTTTCCATTTGGAATGTAGATATTTGGGATTTGCATTTTGTTTATGTAAAATACAAAGCTATTGCTGCTTTTTGCATGTGCATCAAAGTTAGGTTTGCCTGGAAACTCAAAGCTCAATAGAAAGTAATTGTAGCTTGGAGGTATGATCAATTTATTTCACTCTATCTTGCAAATCTTACATATATGTGCTGCAATTTCACACAGGCACATTTGGAATTTGCGCATGTTAGTGTATTTTTCTAATTAACTTTGCATTTATTTTTTTCATTTTTTGCATTATAATTCTTTTATTTCCTTTAATTTACACTTGTTATTTTTCGATCTGTTACCGCAATACTTTTGATGGAAATTTGCTCCCATACGCCCTGCCTAGTTACTGAGCGTTCCTGTTGTACATTCTGACCCTACATATTTTCTGACCACTTTTTCTGGATTTGTGGATTACTCTTTTGCCTTGTGGACTTGTTACTTGCGGTTACTACCTCCATGTTGGATACTCTGGTTTGGACTTTACTCTGTTTTTGGATTTTTGCCTTTTAAACTTTGTGTTTATTAAAAACTTGTATTTTTCTGCAATTGGGTGTGTATCTATGATCATTACAGTAACCTAGCAACAGTGGGTCAAATATACAACATAAGCTATCATTCTGTTGTTATCTGAAAAATCTGTTCATCTAATTAACAGAACAATTACCATTCTGAGAGACAATAACACTAACATTTAGATCCATACCTTCTAAAGCAGGGATGTGCTCTGTCTCACAAAGGTTTTTTGGAAAGAGCAAATTTGTGGACAGAGCGTAGCTTGGTAAATCCCTCCTCTTTTTTATGATTTTGTTCAAATCTAAAATTTGTTTAACAGTGTTGAGGGTCATATATGAAAAAAGCATATAAAAAACAGCTTTTAAATTACCCCAGCACAATACTACCCTAACAATTCCTCATTATATTGAGGAAAAAGACATTCAAAAGGACATGTGGAATATAACTTGACCCTTCTTAAATTGATGGGCAATCAAATAGTATCAGCACCCATCAGAAATTGTGTGTGTAGCTTTGAAGAAGGAGCATGGTCAATGATCTCTCAGCAGGAATGACAGAATTGCAAAGTTTGCCCTTTGCAAGACGCTGACACAGACCTAGTTAAGTCTTGAGCTGCCTCTACCAACCTGTCCCAGCTTTGTTCAGTGGAGTCTTGATTAAAGGGTAGGTGTAAATAAAAAGGACATCCCATCAGCTGACATACTCATCAGCATTTTCCTCTCCTGCTCAAGCTCTGGCCTCACCTTACCCCTAAGACACACAAGTTACTACCATTGTTGGCTAAAATAGTTATAAAATAGTTGTCTGGTATATCAGTATAACTTACTAATTTGACATTTTCCTTGAGTATTTTCAATTATTTGGAATTGTTTTACAGTACCATTTCCAACCATATGTTGCATTCACAATAAAAAAGTTACATTTTTTATACATTTAAATAAACTTTTATTCTGATTGGCTGCCCTGTTTTGTGCCCCATTCCAAAAGTAGTCCAGGCTGAAACACTCATTATAACATCCCTATGAACAGACAGACTAAACTGCTGTTAACTGAATCTGTGCATCTATGTAACTGTACTTGGTTTAGTGACATAGAAAATTGTGCATATTTTTTTATATTTTGACTGAGAGAATGATTATTTTATGAAACTTCAACAATGTTTCTAAAAGGCAGCACATTTAATACATTTAATTAAAAAACAAAAAGTTGGAAAAGTTTTTCCATTATATTGCCCTTCAAGTATTTGGTTTGGCCAAATATAAACTAATCAATGATGTATGATGCATCCTTCAGCATTTTTCTGATCTGTTTCTGTCGATCTAGTACTAAACCTTTGTCATGCTGTTGCTGGAGGTGGTTAAGATTGATGCTTGTGCAGGAGTCAGGATCAATGGCCTTAATCAAAATGGTGGGAAAGGGAAAGAAGGAAGTGAGGAAGTCAAGCAAAACACTTTAACTCATGATAGGGGAGGCTTTAATATAAGATTCATTTGGCCTGAAGAGTTTTCAGAATGTCACAAGCAGAAAAAGGTGCCATCCTTGTTGGGTCATACTGGTATGAAGCCAGTGCAAGATATCTGATGATGTATTGTCTGGTATGCAGGGGGTCTTACAAAGCAAAGGGAATAAAAGCCAGGCATTACAAGTAAGAATATTCAGGGCTAAGAAGAAAAAAACAAGACAGATACATGTGTAACAATGGCAGAAACACGTGATGAATGGATAGTGAGTTCTGTCGGTGATGGTAAGATCGAGCTGGACATAAATAAGGAAATATTGATAAGAGTGGGATGAAACCAGTTGGAGTGCTGGGAGAAACCAACAAGGGGAATAAGGACAGGTTGAGCCCAGACTCAGTACTTTATTCACTGCGACTGCCAGGGGTG
This sequence comes from Ladigesia roloffi, assembly GCA_037577295.1. Taxonomy (NCBI): domain Eukaryota; kingdom Metazoa; phylum Chordata; class Actinopteri; order Characiformes; family Alestidae; genus Ladigesia; species Ladigesia roloffi. The sequence goes on from JBBKCR010000022.1 coordinate 6,606,617, forward strand.
GGGCAGAGGAGACGAGATGACGGTCTCTGTTATTCTGAAACAAGTAGTCCTGAGAGCATCTGAATGTGAAGTTTTGTATCACAGGAACTACTAAACCTTAACTGGCCTCATATTTAATATTACTGATTAATGGACTACATATGGACAAACCATAAAAATCTCATATTTTGAGAGAATTGGAGTTCATGTGATGGATACGTTTCCATCTGATTGATGTGGGTGGCAAATAAGCAAATACAGGACAGAAGTAATTAAATATTGCAACAAATTTAAAGTAGTAGCTGGGATAGGCTCCAGCCCACAACTACAACTGGTAAATTCTGGTTCTGGTAAATTTAAGTGTAAACAGAAAGAAGGAAAAGTTTAAGCCCTGGTGCCACTCAGCTCCTTTTGACCAGACTCTTTCTGCTCCTGTACTTTAAATCTGACTTGCAGGTTCTGCAGGTCTCCTGCTGTTTGTGTGTCCCCCTCCCAGCTTGTTTCTACAAACTCGATTGAAACTCAACCACAGAACAGTATAATTTTATCACAATCTGCGGCAGTTAGTTTTTCACAGCAAAAAAGTATGATGTGATGTGTGTGTCTGTGAAGGTTCACAACACGTGTGATGTGTGTGTATTCTCTGCGCCATCTCTCTCGTCTTGTTGTGGTCTCCTGTTTACATTCCACTCTACATGCAAACGGTATTGCCCCTTTTATAAAGGGACCATAGTAATTGGTTAAACAAAGGAACGTGTGTCAGTGTCAGACAATCAGAGGCAGATACTGCATTACGATCACAAGCAAGAAAAAAACGATTAGTCGACTTGTCTCAGGTGCTATAGGGTAGTATTCAAACCCATAACCTCTTGTTCCAGAGGCAAGGATCCTCTCCTGGGCTTCAGTGCTGTTTGCTAAGAGGACTCATGCTAATGTTTAGTTTAAACTTGGGTCACTTTCTCTGAGCCTTATATCTCCACCTTGAAAGCCAAAAGGAGTCCCCGGAAATCCAAAACCCAAGCAGAGTCACTGTGTATATACTGCATGTTAGCAAAACCAACCAATAATTCGAGGGGGTGTCACGCGAGGTTCATTGTGCTGCCTGGCCACAAACAACAGAAACATGACACAATAAACACAAGAATAACAAAATGAACTGCTTTGCATGATGTGATTTTAGTGAGGTACAGAAATATTAGTTTATGTGTAGTAATGTTCCTAAGTAGATTTGTTAATGACCAGGTAAATTAAAATATTAATTGAAATTCAGAGGAAAATACCCACACAGCAAAAATACTGGGATTAGAAAACAATTTTAGTCCCTTAAGTGACTCTGATACCTATTATAGAATGGTGCAACAAATTAAGCGATCTAGAACCTTCTAACTGATAATTTACTTAATAACAAAAAGCTCTGTAAAGGTTTAAAATTATAAAATGTTTTGCAAGAATTGTACATAAATATATGTTTGCAATGAACAACTTTTGTCAGGAGATGGAGCTAGCAAATGTGAATACACTTCACAAATATGCTGTGTGATCTGTGTGATCAAAGTTCTTTGGAATATATTCCTTCTGAGTGCATTAGAATTGAACATATGCATATAAATAAAGTGGCAGGTTGTCAGAGAATGTATATTTGTACTGGCAAACCTCGACTTTTGAAGTCAAATGGACAGCAGGTCAATCACTGCATTTCTCTATTAAAAGGTTCAGTTCCATTCAAATATCTCTATCTGACACATTTCTGCTATTTGTACCATCAGTGCCAACACTTGCTATTCTTTGCTGCTGATCAATGGTACATTTTCATTGTAACAGATAAATAAATTTAATGCACCACTATCCATTTACCACGATGTCAAAATAAATTTTTGGTTTCACTGCCACAAAAAGACTCTGATCCTGCTGAGTGTTAGACTATAAGAGAACAACAGCCCAAAGCCAAGTACAGCTGAACCGCTTTGATTATTGATAGAGAATGCCCAGTGTGATAGGGAGCTCATGCAGTGGTTCGGTAAATAGGGAAGAATTATGTGCATAAAAGCATACAAGGGGAGAGAAATGCAGAAAGGAATAGGGGCGGGAAGCAGCAGAGGGAGGGAGTGCAAAGATAGTTATAACCATGCAGAATGCATGCAGGGCCCAAAGGATACAATTAGCAATCAGGATGTAGTTCTACAGTCCTGATTACAAATGCAAAGCATGTCTCGCTATAAATACAGGCTTTATCAAATACCAGTCTGAGGAGAAGCCAAAGAAAAGCTGTAGCCTGTATATTGGAAGTTCAACAACACACATTACATTTTGAAGGGAGCCATACTGGGAAAAAAAACATAAACACATTATTGTTTTCTGTCAAAATGGCACAAAGGAATAAACAAAATGAAAATGGAAAATATTAACCAGAGCAGGAATTGATAGAATAGTAGGTATTTAACAGGCACTGTGTTATTCTTGTAAAACATGGTTCTACATGTTATTAGGCCAATATATGGCCAAAACAGAAAACTGAAAATTAGGGAACACCCTGGCCGAAAACCGAAACTGAAAACCAAAATAAATTATTATTATTTAATTACTAATAGAATAAATCTGTACAAAACATTGAAGATATTTATTTAGCAGTTTACAATTTACAATATATAATTACATTTGAAAAATAGCAAAATCGCATATCAAATCAAAGATTTATTAACTGTAATCACTGACAAACTGTCTTTCCTTTTCCAAAACACAGACAGAAAAAGACCATTCTGTCATAAGTGAACCCACACCACTCAAAGTGTTGTCAAGTTGTACTTCAATGAGAATCGAACCCAAGCCGCCTCGATTACAGGGAAATGCCCTAACAATGAGACCTACGGTTTCTAATAAACACATAGCACCCGAATGGGCTTTTCTATACTTCATAATCTGCATGGAGCTCCGGATAAATTAATCCCCACGTTGAGAAAAACATCTTCCCGCATGTCTTTCTTAGAAATACAAATGCACCCACATGGCAGACATGCTGACACAAATCCAATCTGACGTGTGTAGTCCATGGTTGTGTCATGAATGCATCATCAAATTTTCGGTCCGATAAATAAAAAAATTCTGAAAATGCATTTGTTGGCGTTGTCAACCCTAATTTTTGATTCATATCATTCATACCCCTGGGAAATTTTTACTTAGTAATTTTGGCTTAGTTATAACCAAGTTTCTTCTTGTTTGGAAATGACACAGGTGTCTCCAAGCAATAATCAACAGAAAAGCCTTTTTTGGCTATTACAGGAATCAAATATATATTTTATACATATATTAGGGGTTGAGCCGCACCCGAATATGGTATTCGGCAAAGCACAAATAACACGTCACACGCTTGTGTTCCCGAATACATACTACGTTTAGAGCTTAGATCTGGCCCAAAAAATGAAATAAGTCCCAACCCGAGCCCGAGCGCCTTGTGTCCAAACCCAACCCGGCCCAACACATTAAGTGTAATTTTCGGCCCAAGCCTGATTTCTCCATGATCGTTTTTTAATACGTGGGCTGATTATGCTTGATCACAGCCCGGCCAGGCTTGGGCCAGGTTTGGGTTCGGGCAGAGAATCTAAACTCTAACTCCGCATCCATATAGGGAGTGAGGTATGTGTTGCACCAATGGGCCAATCCAGTAGTCTAAAATGTATGGCAACAATGTGATCTAATCCATTAAGATTTCAGAGACCACCCTTTCCAAATGTACTTTTCAGTTTAACAGCTATTAAGTCATTCTATTTCTTCAGAGTAAGAAAAATGTTGAACACTTATATCTACTGGACAATTAAGCAGAATCTTCAACAACATGCTATATTTATATATATTCATTTATTCACGGATTAGTATGTCAGCCCTTTACCAGTTTACAGCTTCCATTTCTTTTGGGACATTAGATTTGTATTATTACTATTTTTAAGATATGTAGATATATTTTTGGACCTCTCACTCAATTTGCTTTTGCTTTTATCTTTTTTACCTTTTTCTGTAGCAATTTCACATGCTTTAAAGCACACAGAGTTGAACAGTCTTCACACAGATGGACAGAACCACCTATAATTAGAGCTTGACATTCTCCCCTCTCTCAAAGGGTTTTATCTGATCTGAATCTGTTTGGGAAACTCCTGTTTTTATGTTTTAATTTGACTTTGTGGTTCCACTATCAGATGTATTATCTTCTATCTGATCTAGTCAGGAAGCTTTCTCTAAACAATGCCCTTGACACCCGAACTCCATATTGCATGGAGCAAATTCCCTTCTCAATTTGGGGGTGAGGAAAGAGAGACAGCTCCACTGTGAGACATCAAAGCACTCCCATGCCCTCTGAGAATCAGAAACTAATTTCTTAATACTTAACTTGCTTAAAAGCTTAAATGGGCTGAACGCTCATTTTAAATTAGCCACAAATTGAAGATTGTTGAACATTCCTCAAATTCCCTCGAATAGATGACACAAAGCAATAGATTACAGGTGAATTATGTGTTATTCCCATCCTGTGTCCTATTTCAATTGATGCGTATACACATAAACACACACACACACACACACACACACACACAGTGTATAGATGATAGGAAATGCTCCATGGAATGTATTCATGCTAAATGGTTCAGGTTCTTATTTATACAGACTTAATAAAATAATGTGACAGACCATATTATGATATCTGTTATGGGGACAATCTATTTCTTAGCCAAGCTAAAAAAACAATACTTCATAGATTTTTTGGTGAAGAACAGTGATATACTGTTCCTTAACAATGGTTCAATGGTTCTAGACACAGAACCTCTTTTATATATGATAGGACCCTTTTGCTAAAAATGTAGTGCTGAGAGATTTGGTTGATGAAAAATAGATGCAAAAAAAATACTAAATATTTTGATGTGCATACCTTCATGCTATTTTTTTCTTGGATATTGATCCATTTGTGCAAATTCAGCCAAGCTGCACCTCTGAAGGATAGATAGATGCGCAGACAGACTGACTGAATTACAGACTGATAGATAAATAGGTAAATAGATGGATTTGTTAGTGTGCTCAATCTTTAGCAGTAACCTCAATGTGAAGATTCTATGTGTTTAGTTTTATTTTACAAATACATTAGATAGACTCCAATGTATTTGTAATACAATTTGTGCTACTTTTGACATTGCTAAATGCTAAATAAGAATTGTTTTACTGATTAGCATTTTAAAATATTCTCCAAAGAAATAAAACATCCTACCACATAACAAATTGTGAATACATGCATGCTGTTACATCATAATACTAACAGACAGACAGACCGATAGATATGTAAATATAAAAAAAAGTACAAAATGTTCAGATATTATGCTAAATAAATATTGCAGTGGCTGGCACTCCAGAAAGTCATGTTGTGGAAGTACTTGGATAATGTACTTACTATCCTTAGGGCCTATGCAGACATTAGACAAGTGAAACAGAAATGCTATCAGTGGTGATGATAATTCTATCTTGGTAGAAGTATCTAATATTTGGTTCTAACAGACATCAGCATGATGGCATGCAGCAGTCAGATTATGTAAATCAGGCAGAAGAGCTCTTGGCTCTGCAGCAGGAGACTTCAAAGTACTGGGGTTAGTAGGGAATTAGTCTGCTGCCTAATCTCAGTGGATGAGGGAAAGGAAGTTTCACTTTGTTAATATACCCATATTCTTAATTAAAGGGTGAGCGAGAAAAAGGGATTTCCCCTCCAGAGATCCCCCCTCTTAAGTGACTGATTCACAGTCACTGAAGTCACAGCCAATACAGCTCAGTCTCAACAGTTCCAATAATTATTATATAGTAGCATAATAGAAGTATACATTATTTTGCTACCTATCACATAGTGCTGATAAATCTGAACACACTATTTTTGGCTTATACATATATGAACTTTTGGTGGTCTCACCTTATTTTCCCTGAGCTTGCCTAAATATAAATCTGAAAAGATAGATAAAATCTTGTGGCTAAAAGTGGGTCTTTATCATTTTCTTACATCAACCAGTTTTTGTGTCACATGGGACAACTGACCATTATCAAAACAAAAGAAATTCAAATCAGATTGGGAAATCACATTACAAAAATCAGAATATCACCCTTCATATCATGAATATGAATAGACTGCACAAATGTGTTCACATATATGCTTTGTTTTTCCCCCAATCATATAAGATCTGGAGGATAGCATATCAGCCTCATGTAGAAAATTATCATAACCCTTTCCAAAATCCCCCTCCATAGAGTACTGTTTATGAGAGGACAGACACATTAACAGAAATGCAGGGAATTATTGAAAGGGCTGCAGACACAAAGAAAGGCTGCACAAATATAAAAGCCATTAACTAACAGTTGTTTAAATCTGTTCTTTGATATGTCTTGATATTTAAATGTAACAAATACATTGCACATAAAAAAAGACTTGGAATAGCTGAAAACTGCAATTGTGAAACCCAAAATAGAAGTGTGTAATTTAATTAAATATTGAAACTTGTGTCTTTCAAATAGTAGGATGCTATATCATTTAGCACAACACCTTTTGATGTTTGATACCGGACTCTGAAGAACCTATTTTAGTGATGCTTTCTGTCAAACCACCACACTTACACTGTGTGCTTTTATTTGTTTGACCTTTTTGTTTTATTTGTTTTATAATTTGCTGTAAACAAGCAATATTTAATACAAGTGTATGTGCTAGAGTCTGGATATGAGTATATGATATAGGCCACATTTAGGCTTTATGCATTGGATACTGCCTTGAAAATAACTTGATCATGTGAGTTATTTAATTTAAGTGTACATCTGAGAAAATGTTTGTTTCAATGCTCTACAAAAGTAGAGTTTGTCAAATATGTTATAATACAGATATCCAAATTTGCTGAAATTCTGACAAATTTCCAACAAGCTTATATTTTCCCTAGGTTTTCTAAAACTGGTTCTAGAGAGTCACATATTTCCAGTCATGGGGCTGCACAGTGAGTAATTCTTGATCAAAATGTGTGAATCAAGTGATGTAATCCATTTTTTTTTTCAATGCAACTGAACCATTTGGCTCTGTGTCCTTACAGGGGTCCTAAGTTTCAGTTCCTAACATCTATCTCTGTTAAATGTTCTCTTTGTGTCTGTTAAATTAAAGTCTTTGGTTTTTCATCTCTATAGGGTGCATAGGCCAAGCTGACAGTCAGCCATCCAAATTAAATTTTGAGGGCAATTCAATGCAGAAAGTGAAGTAACTGCCGTAATGTATGTGTTAAACTATCTGCCTGGAAATGTGAAAGTCAATCTAGTAAGTCCAGAGCAATGAAGTGAATCAGGTACGTTGATTTACAAGGTGACTCTAAGAGCCTCTTCTACATAAATCCTAGGTTGTGCTGATCAATAGTAAATTTAGGGGAGCTTGTAAGAGAGAAAGAGAATGACAGAAAACAATCAGACAGAGAAAGATAGGCTAGATTGACAGCTAATACACCACTGCTTCTACAGTTGAAGATAAGCCAGCTGTGAATAGACTGTACACCCCCACTAAAGATTCCATAGTGGCTCTTGGTTGGTATATTGCTAGGTGTCAAGAAAGCTTTTAATTAATTTTTATGCAGGTTATTGATTTTTTAAAAAGATTCCTCTTATTTACATGGGTCTCAATTATAGAAATGGTGAATGGAAGGTGCCAGGTATGTGGTTCAAACCTAATAACATTATGGGTCCTTTTGTCACTGGCACAACCCATCATTGCAATATTGTGCGAGCGCATCGTGCATTTATCTGCCAGAAATCTGCGCTGTGATTTTAGCAGATGGCAATGCGTTGGGTGGGGCGGGGCATAGCCCGAATTTGCTATATTATGAGAAGCGAAAGTCATTGCGCCACTGACCAGAAAAAAACAGGTTTTTAGTCATACGCTCATTCAAAGGCTATAATGTGGACGTCTGTTGACAATGCGCCCACACGCAGCTTCTTTCATAAGCAGGAGCGAGCAGTGGCGCACATTTAAAAAACGTTTTCA
>JBBKCR010000022.1:6624229-6641326 GCA_037577295.1 Ladigesia roloffi
TCTATCCTCGTCACTCCCAAAGAGAACCTCAACATCTTGAGCTCTGCCACCTCCAGTTCTGCCTCCTGTCTTTTCCTTCAAACCATACAAAATCGCTGGTCTCACTACTGAACACATTTTCCCCAAATGTCCTAAATTCCCTGTTTACTCAAGTTTACCAGTTTACCAATGCAAGTAGTCTTTAGTACATCTGCAATGAATCTCAGACTCTTTGGTTGTTTACAAAAGGTATGTGGCAAAAACTATGTGGGCCAAGCCTTCTAGAAGTAATTAGTGGTTTTGGACATTTTAGCAACACTCATTAAAACCAGCATTAAAACTAGCACCTAAATTCAAGCAGACAGTCATGCGGCCTCCTTAGACAAACACTGGCAGTAAAAGTTAGTAAACTAATATTCAAATGTCATAGGATAGTAGTTCACACAAGCATGGCTGCTGAGACCTGAAATGGAAAAACAGTCACTACAGTGTCCAAAACTGACTCTAGAAACAATTTCAGTCTGATATTTGTTTGCTGGGAGATTAATTGATAGGATTATCATTAACAACCAGCAACGCATAAACTTAGAATAACTATACACAATGCTAAACAAAATTATGTATTTTCTAGCTTGATGGATCATGTGCTACTTTCTAACTGTCAATTGTTGGTGTTTGGGATGATTAAGAGCATCAAATTTACCTTTGGGACACAATGGAACACTTAGTCCTCACCAGTTTCTCCCAGCATTAGCAATACACTTGCAGTCAAAACATTCTAGAAGTCTTATTCTAAGATCTAGTTGGAAAGATTTCCATGAGCACTGGAGGATGTTTTAACATGAATGGGATCAGTATATTATATCCCACCTCATTTGAGTTGTTGAAATTAAATAATTTAAATTAAGATTTAAGCAAGAATACTGTGAATTTCTATTTAAATTGTAAGCTAGTTAAATCAGTTGGTCCTGAATTAGGTAAGTTATGGTATATGAAGATTTCTGATCATCTCCATGCTACTTTGCACCACTATGTGCTGTGTTGTTTGAATTCATGATGTCACAATGAAAGTGATACCCTAATATTTTCCTTGTTTATGAATGCAGATCAAAACTAAAATCTCAAAGGCACCAAAGGTAGCCCTGACCACTGCAACCCTGTGTATTACAGAAAGTAACACACAAACAGGTAATAAAAACAATAGTTCTCTGCCACTGGAGTGCAGGTCGCCTGATGAATTATTCCCATGCTCCTCACAAACTCGCACTGAGGAGAGGGAGGATGCTGCTGTTGCAGCCAGCAGGTCTGAGCTTTTGGAAGATACAGCAATCCTCAATGAGCCCCAGAAGACTGAAGAACCATTCTTTGCAACAGAGGTGATTTCAGAGTCTTTTTGAATTACACACTCTTCAAAATAAAGGTCTGCAAAAGGGTAATTTTTGTAAACATGCACAAGATCATGTGTTAAGAAATGTTTACAATTTTTTATTGAACTCAAGGAAATTTGATCGATTGCAAATAAAAGTGTTAAATCCAACAATGCTTTTAAGTTACTTTTAATTTCAAGAGTGTATAAAATGACCTTATGACACCTGAACATGTTGTTGTACAAGTGATATACTGTGGACAGCATTTGAATTAGGTCTAAGCATAAAATATTTTTAATTTTCCAGGTAAATGACTTCCATGGAAGTGAGGAAATGTTAGTAAAAGACACAACAGATGGCCCAGAGAGGTTCAAAGGATATGAAGATTTGCTAGATGAGAACTTGGATTTTGATATGCCAGAACATTTTGGTAAATTTTGGCATTATCAGAGCTTTACAGTTGAGATAATATGTTCAAATTATGAATGTTTGTTGTTATTTTCAGGAATTCAGCACAGTGTGAAAGTTCTGGAGCACACACTCAAGAACCTACTTGTGTACCAAGGTTCTAAAGCAAATGTAGATCATCTTCAGACACCATATATTAAACAGCAAAAACCTGTAAGAAAAAAGTTTAATATTGCAAGGCTTTACTTTCCACCACTTATATACCATTAGTATATATATAAAAGATGTAAAATGTAGTTACAGAAAAATTTAAGAGGGATAACTGTATAAACTTAATAATTTGCTGTAAAATATTTGCCCTCCTACTGACTAGGTTCAACAGAAATAGTTTACCGGTTTGCCAAAATGTGTGCAGTGACTGTATCACAGTGCCCAAATACATATGAATGTACAAAAGTAAAAGTTGAATTTTTTTTATAGAATAGTTTACTGGCGCATTGTAAGACATTGAATATCAATAGTCTGCATATACCTGAGGCTTGTACACTTTTTAGAACTTGCAGCAGTACATAGTAACATACTGAACTTCACTAGTGTGAAGGTATATTTCCCTGTTGGAGGCCTTATATTATTACCCTTTTTTATGTTGTTTTGAGTTTGTTATGTTTTTTCCAGATAAAGAATTGGCCTCCTGTAAAACCGTATAAATCAAAAGGAGAAAAGGTTAAAGAAATCCTCACTGAATTGGGGGAGAAAAAAACAATAATAAAAATCCCCTTAGGTAAGTTACAGCGTGTCTCTCAGCATTTTTATGCAGGTCATAAAGCACAGTGCTATATTTAAATGAACACATTTAACAGGCCACTGATAAAAATTGGCTTTACAAATCTGCAATTGTGAAAAAAGATTTTAAAAATGTAAAGCAGACTATAAGGTAGATTTGGTCTAAGAAAACAAAACATGTTATAAAAACACTATTTTTAACAAAATCATGTCACATAATTCACACACCTAGAAATTTTTACAAATGAACTGAGACCAGTTGAGAAAAAGATATGTGTGTATTTTGCCTCCATGCACAGTGAGGATCTTGTTGTGGGGCTGATTTTACTCCAAAGACCTGGTAATATTATTAGGATACATTGCATTTTGGACTCCATGGATTGCTGAGAGATTTTAAATGAAAATCTCTATAGCCAGAAAATAAATAACCTATATTGTCATCAATCATTATATGAGATTATGAATTTGCATAGTGACAAACGGAGGTTACACAGCACCGAATATTTATACATGACAATTTTGATATTTGTTGTTTTATTAAACTGTATGTCTCTGTGAAAATTTTTTTGTGTTCAAAATGAACCCTGCTTCCCAATGTGTCTTTAATGTGGTTGTTTTCTTTTTCAATCCAGACAATGTCCTCAGAGGCAAAGACATAAGCAGGAATGAATATGAAGAGGCACTGAGCTTACTAAAAGATATGAAGAAGAAATACAAGATGGTCCAATTGAAAGCAGTGGAACAAGCAGAACAAATTGAGAGCATCGGTCATTAAAGTGGAATATTAAAGAAGCAAAAAGATAATGAGGCATTTTTCAGATGTCTTTGCAGATTTTTTTTTTTTTTTTGCATTGTTTGCAATATTTAGAGAGAAAAATAAACATTGCAAATGTGTAATACTTTCCAGATTTAATTTAAATGATTATTTGTAGTTAATTTGCAAGTTGCATCTGAATGTGTTTTAGAAAATTTACTGCAAACCTACCACTTCCAGCCTATATTTATATGGTGTTTATCTATTGTTAATACTGTGAAATATCAAAAGAGCGCTTTCATCTCTGTGTTATTCATTGGAGCATATATTTCAAGTAAAGGCAAATGGGAATGATTCCTATTTTTCATGGGAATAGACCACTTTTTGTTCTTGTATTGGAAATATAGTAGCTTTGCTTACATTACTTTTGCCTTGTCTTTTATGTCTCTACTGATGGTGATAGTAACACTTACACTGTAGTTCAATTCAATTCAATTCAATTTTATTTCTATAACGCTTTTTACAGCAAGGTTGTCACAAAGCAGCTTTACAGAGTCCAGGTCCGAGCCCCAAGTGAGTAAGCCGAAGGTGACAGAGGCGAGGAAAAACTCCCTCAAATGGAGGAAGAAACCTCGGGAGGAACCAAGACTCAAAAGGGGAACCCGTCTTCCTCAGGTTGACCCAGAGAGGAAGAAAAAAAAGAGAGAGAGAGAGAGACATTAATACAGCACTGGGAGAGAGAAAGAGAAATCAAGTACAACCCAGCAGTTGAAAAGATGTTGAAAGATGACACATTTTTCAGTTACTTTTAAAGTAATGAGACCTATTCCCATCATCCTGATAATTCTATTTAAGAATGGTACATAATTTATAGTCATTTCACTAAGCAGTCAGATCATATGATGAAGTATGCAATGTCTTCACATATCACAGTTGTCCATGTTTTAATGTTTTTAAGAAATTCTAACAAATTCACACACAAACATTGTGACTTTTAAAAGTAGCAGGACGATAACCTAAGTATTACTTAATCTAAGGCCTAGATGTTTCGTCAGTGTATTCTGGTCCCATTTATCAAACATTTGACCACATAACTGCACCACTTCAAACATCCCTGTTGAAAACTGAACTTGTTCATACTCTGAGGTGTTCCCCAGCTGTAGTACTGGAGGGCTGGTGTCCAGCCTAGTTTGGTGATTTGCTTGCTTGAACACACATTGTTTAACTGTTATTTCCTAGGTTAGTAAATGTGTTTAAGAGCATTTCAAGTTTGAAGGGAACTATATGGTAGGTGTTTGGTTAAATATGATGCTTTAATCTTACATTATAATCCATCACTGTTTAAGTCCAAACAGTCCCTACAAAGTAATGCAGCGTTCTTGAGGCTAGTGGGGTGTGTTAGGGAACATGGGGGAAAACTCACAAAGGGGATAGAAAACACTGCTAAAAGAATACTGTATGAATAGATTAATTTTAAAACAATTGTATTTACTATATTGTAGAATTGTTCAAAGAACTTTAACTTTTTTAGAGCTTGTTCTCGCCTGTAGGAGGCGCTTGGATGAACCCCATCCGCTTTATATGGGCTTTCACGCAGTTGCTGTCGCAGTTAGGAAGGGGAGATTGTAGAGAAGTTGCTCCGGACAATCGTGTCCTGTAAGCTTTGGGTCGAGGAGTGAAGAATGTCACACCTGAAGCACCTTTTCATTTTAGCCACCGTGCGCTGGTTCGTTGGAGGACAGACTGAAGAAGCGCAAAGCAAGAAAAGTAAGTGACAGGAGATGGGTTACGTGTAAAGATGTTACTGATGAACTGGGTCTCAGCGTGGTATTCTTGCTCTATCAGTCGTTTTCGGACAATTTCTCAGCTGCTTCGCTGTCTTATGAAGCTGCTGTACGGTAAACGTGTTGTTTGGTGTTGCATTAAACCCTTAATGTGGCAATGTCAACTGTGTTCTTGTCCTCTGTTGATCTTTTTTGAGGGATTCTCGGATAGATGAACACGGTGATTCCTCTCTCTGCTGTGACACTTTATCGGTGCCTGCTTATTGGAAACGAGTGATTAAATATTTCAGGCTCAGTCTTTTCTTTTATTGCATTTTTGTGTGCAGTGCCTGCTGTATTTTGCACGTTCAAGGAGAAGACCTACAACCCTGGGGATAGCTGGCATCCCTATCTGGAGCCTTTTGGATTCATGTTCTGCATGCGCTGTGCTTGCACTGAAGTATGTACCATGCTCAGTTCAAGCTTAATGGATGAATGTATGAATTCGTCGAGGACTGTCATGTTTCTGTGTGTGTGAAAGAGAGAGAGTGAGTGTGTGTGTGAGTGTGTGTGTGTGTGTGTGTGTGTGAGAGAGAGAGAGAAAGTGAGTGAGTGTGTGTGTGTGTGTGAGAGAGAGAGTTGTCTTTTGCCTGTCTACCCTTGTGTCTGTGGCCATAACATCTGCTCTCAACCATGTCAACCCTGTAACCCTTCAAAGTCTGGCCATGTGAAATGTAACACCATCAAGTGTCCTGTTCTGAGGTGCGAGAATCCAGTTACTGACTCCCAGCAGTGCTGTCCACGCTGTACAGGTAAACCAAGGCACATCTTGTAAAGCTTTTTCAAACCAGGCTCAGAGATTGTTCTCTTAAATATTTGCTGAGAACCTTATGCTGCCACATGGAGTGCACAAACTATCTGAAGTCATCACTGTCACACTGCTAGCTTTATATGACAGCTTGTGTTCAGCTATCACCAAAATTCTCCTATCCATGTTACAACCACAACAATTTAACCTCATTCACACTACAGCTCATATTATCAGGAATGGGAATATGTTCTGTTCTAGTGCTACATTTTGCTGTTTGATGATGCTCCAAAATGTTTGTCAGGAATTGGAAAAGATACATCACAAATAAATGAGTGCAAACCAGAAATTAAAAGGCTTTGGATCGCTTAAAGGCCCAGAGCATGTCCGGAGGTGTATGATCTACACCGCACCCTTATAGCTTAAAATATCTCAGCTTGTTTGCATTGATTGTTTTAGGTAAAATGTCAAAATATCATAGTACTTCAAGACATAAGTTCTTTACATGATGTGAATTACAATATTTCTGAGCTTGACAATCCGAATGAGTACTAATTTTTTCAATTAAAAAGTTTTTTTAGTGCACTACCCTAAATTCCATTAAATATTAATGCTCTCTTTATAATGAAGTTGGTCAGCTAAAATAAAGACAATATCTGGGGTAGGCTCATAACATTTTTTAAGATAATGTGATGTAAGTCGTAATACTGATACATCTTGCCATATTGTCCATCCTTATTTCCATGTAATAAGTCTTATAATGGTATAATCCTGGGAATCAATGGTGTTAAAATGACCTCCTCATCAAAACTCACATCCCTCACTCTGTAAAACAGCTTAAAGCAGATTTCCCTGAAATTACTGAATAATAAACTGTAATAGAAAAATAAACCCTTAGAAAAATAATAATTACTGTTTTCTAACAACAACACATAATAAAACCATAAAAACAACAACCACTATAACACCCTTTGTTACTTTCTTCTTATTATGTTTTGTGTCACAAATGTGTCTCTTTTTCTGACATTCGGTCTGCTACACGTCAGTGTAATCTGTACTGTCATTATCATCTAAAGATGAGCACAGAACTCCTGCTGGTTTGAGGGCTCCCATTAAAACCTGTCGATACAATGGAACAGTATATCAAACAGGGGAAACCTTCACCAAAGACGACCTCTTTCCATCCCGACAGTCCAATCAGTGTGTAATGTGCACATGCTCTGTGAGTGATCACATATATTTTACACTGACAATATTCTCTCACATTCTTGATATGTTTTCCAAGCAGACATTATGCATATTACCATCACATAATGTGGTATAATTTTTCCTATCATGTCCTTCCTTTAATTTTTATCTTTAAGAATGGGAATATTTTCTGCGCACTGAAAACATGTCAGCCCATCACATGCTCTTCACCTGTGTCTGTCCCGGATACTTGCTGCCTGGTTTGCAAAGGTGATAATTTAACACTTTTTTAAATTGTCATAATTGGAACTGAGTAGTGTTATGGTTTGAAGGGGGAGGGGGGGGCAGATGTGATGTAAATGAATTTCTCAATGTTAATTCAAATTCTGCTAATTTGTTGTTGTGAATTTTAAACAGATTTCGAGTAGTAATATGATTCTTGTTTCCATAAAATTTCCAGAGGGTCCTACTGATATCAATTCAGCATCATATGGGGATGGAAGGCAGCAACTAAACAGAGGAGTGGTATGTATTTTTGCTGCATTCAGCTAGATGACAGAGAAGAGCAAGTGAATCAAATTTAGAAGCCCCTGCTATTAATGTGTACTTTGTATGTATGGGTCTCAACCTGTAGCCCATCATTTAGCACACAACGTATCAACCACCTTCTAACCTGTTAGACCAGTGGAAGGAGGCCAAAAGTGGAAAAGGGCCATCACAGGACTACCACTGATTATTACATGGGTGGTGGACAATTCTCAGTAAAGATCACACCAACACAGAAGCAGCATGTTAGTCAGTGTTGTGCTGCCACAAACACATTCGTAGAACCCACTGTATTGCTCTCTCCAATCACACAGCCTTTGTTTCTTTCATGTTAAACCCAAGAGGCATTCGTTGGATCAGTGCGCAGGAGAGCAATTCAGAGGCCGAGCTGTGCGGGCAACTCCGTCCACTCTGAGAACATCTCTTAGAGGCCTCAACTTGCACACACTGCATCTGAAAGGAGCTGCTGAAACCACCGTGAAGATTCTCCTACAGCGCAAACATCAGAGAGGTGAGCTCCACATGAGGACTGGCTAATTAATTTATTTGATATTAATTACAGTACAATGAGGTAGCCTTCAATTACATAGATTTAAGTTGTTTTAGAAATATGGAGAACATACTAACAGTGGGCAGCATGTTAAATCATAAGCTTTTCTGTCATTTTTATAAAGAGGTTGAGCTTGGGCTCCAATGTGGTGCATACGTGTCAGGTGGGAAAAACAAGAAAACAAAAATAAGATGCAGGTTAAGACAACACAAAAACGACTGCTGTTACTTTTCAGATTATATTATATGGCCTTTGACTAACAGTTGTTTGTCTAAGCTTGCGTGTACAGTGGCAAGACCTACTCCCATGGTGACGTTTGGCACCCTGTGCTGGGCAAAGTACTGGAGTGCATCTTATGCACCTGCAGAGATGGCCTTCAGGAGTGTAGACGCATCACATGCCCCAGCCAGTACCCGTGCAAACATCCCATGAAGATAGAGGGAAAATGCTGTAAGATCTGCCCAGGTAGCATGATGCAACTTTTAATGCGGTGATGGTAAATGAAATAAATCCCTGTATATTAAGTGTTGACAAAGCATGTCCGTCTGTCCTAACAGAGATTAAATCTGAGAGCAACAGAACGGAATGTTATCTAGGACAGGACAGTAACAGTCTCCTGGTGTATAAAGTTGAAACTTCATCTGCTGCTCACATGGAGGGCAAAGTGCGAACTATTGCCATCGAGAGACAAGGAGCCACAGAGGTTGAGGTGCAAGTGTGGAAAACCGTGGAAGGTAATGTGTATATAGTGTCCCCCTTGTTGAAATAAATTTGTTCATAATAATTTCATTCAGACAGCTTTTAAAATTTCAAAATTATGACCAATGTCCAAAATATAAATGTTGTTTATTTAGATTTGGGGTTCACTGAATATTGACATTTTATAACTCCTTTAATGCAGACTACACTAGTTTTTATCACATGTTTAGTCTGGTATTGATCATAACCACTGGTGATTCTAGGGGTACTGCATTTGATGGAGACAGGAGATGTTCAAAAAAAGGACCTAATAGAGCATCCAGAGAATTATATTCTGCTCACCACATTAGATGAAGGTGAGTTTACACATCAGTTCCCCAATGTTCTGAATAGTGTAGAGATTTCAAATAGGAATTTAGGGGTTGAATTAAGTCATTTTAATTTTACTGAATGTATTTAATATGATTTAATTTGAATAAAGATTAAATAGTTTTTATTGTTGTTGCTGCCAGATCATTGTTTTTAACAATTTATATGTACTGTATTTTATACAATTTGAAATCCCCAACCGTCCTTCATGCTGTGTAACTACATCATGGCAAGTGGATAACAAAAATGGTTTAAAAGTGTTTTAAGGTCAGTGTCCTGAAAAGTCAAGACTGACATGTGAGCTGTTGCTCTGACAGTGCCAATAAGTAGCTGTATGTTATGAATGTGCAGGAAAAGTAGAAGACAGCGTACAATTCACAGAGCAAGCAGTGTTTGAATATAAATGCACCAAGAGCACCTGCAGATCAGGGTCATACGAGTAGAACAAAGGAAATTGAACAGCCTTGAGTATAATGTGAAGAAATGTTGTGATTTCCTTCTTACTTAGTGATCGTCTTTGCCGGGCTGGCTAGTCATAGAATCATCACTGTCTGTGCTCTTGATGTAATGGATAGTTTCCCAAGAATTTCATTTCTTTAAACAATCACAATATTCTACATATTCCTATGGCAGATACTTGGAGAAAGTTCAAAGAGGAGGAAGACACGGAGAGAGATGTCAACAGGAGCAGGACCTGTGAAGATGGCATTAAGGAGGTAGTGAAGTACTTAAACCCTGAGCGGTTGGACACGCTTTGTGCTTCTTAGTCTGTGCCTTTTCTGTTCTGAAACAGTGTATCATCCCAGTCTCTAACATTTATTTTATTATCAGATAAAGAAAAACAATGTTCACGTAAAATTTGCTTTAGTACAAAGACACATAAAAGCATAAGATAGTTCCCTTATTATTAAGAGATTATTCCCTTATTTTTAGGAGTCAATTCAGTACAGTTTTGGCATCTATTGTGAACTATAGCTGGGTGGTCTTTTGAAGATGCATAATTGTGAGCGAACTCGTACAAATGTTTTGGATCTAGGTGTGTCAGATGTGTATTAGAGCTGCTGTGAAAGAAAAGAAAAGGTTGGAAGTATTTCTCTTTATTAAATGAAAACTCATGTATGTGATTGTAACTAGCAGCCACTGTATTTGTACAGTATGTAAGAGGAAAAAAAAACGTTATGGTAATGAAGGAAGCTTATTGGCCAGAATACTTTTATAAAGTTGATGTAGGCCACATTTTCATCACTGTCATTAGCCATACGCTTATTAAATATATTCCATGGAAAATTTACTATTTATTGTAAATTCAGAGTAACAAACATAATTTTGACTAAAATGAGCCATTTGTCTGTCTCCTCTTTATGCACACGTGTTTGGTATTTGAATGGGAGGTAAGTACATTATATATAAAGATGCACATAAGAACACAGGAATCCTGGTCCTTCTCGATTTTCTATGAAGGTTTTCCAAGTAAAAGTTCTGTAAAATAGGCTTAATCCCTGCCTGAAAGTGTGCAGAAATCTGTGCATTCCATGTTTCTTCTAAAATTAAGGGCATTAAGAGGGTTTGTCCACCTAAGTAACAACCTAACATTGCTTTTAGGATTGGATTGTACTCAGCAATAGGAGGATTAGTGAGGTCAGTTACTGATTTTGCATCACAAATGCCTCTACAACCCATGCCAAAGTATTGGATGGAGCTGCATCACTCCAGAGAGAGTGCAATTCCACTGCTCCACAGGCCAAGGCTTTGGGGTTTTGTACCTCTCCAGCCAACACTTGGCACTGGGCAAGTTTGTTGCCTCTGCGTTTCTATGATGGATGCACCATGAAATAGCTGAAGTCACAAATAGGAAGTGATTTTTGAGGGCAACCAAAGACTAAAATTGTAGATGCATCAAACTAAAGAAAAATTTCAGAACATTAACCAAGAGCACACATTCTTGTGCAATATATTCTCTCTGGATAATGAATTAGTGACTGAATTTGGGTTTTTGGCTCTCTCTTGCTCTGCCCAACAATTACGCTGCTGTGTTATATTTTGTTTTCTCAAATGTTATGAAGGCCAAACAGGATAGATGTAACAACAGAGCTCCAGTAATTTTATATAAACATGGGTTGGAATTTCCCGCTAGCAAGAGGAATTGGCTAGAAAAGTTGCATCAAACATCTGTGGTATATTTTATGATTTATTGACCATTATTCTGTCTACAAAACTTGCTCCAGTATCAACCTTGCCACCCCAATTCCCCTTTTATTTTCCAGAAAACCAAGCAATATGATGGCACAAATTATCAGCCAAAGCATTCACCACCTGTTGTAACACATCACATAGTGGAGCAACTGACATTACTTCTGTGATTTTGCCATTAGTTACTCTGAGGATTGTTGGTTAATGGAGTTCCACAGCCTAACCATGTTGCCGGGGGAACAGGCCTGTGAACTGCTTGTCAACAGTCTTGTTCAGGTCACCAGGTGGAGGATAATCCACTTTTGTTCAGTGGCCATGCTTATCACAGTAAACTGAGCCTGGCCACCGATCACAGATTGGAGAAGTTCAGAGAGTTGTGACTAATATCCCCTCTCTTCTGTGTCTGAACCCCGAAAGCCCACTTTCCCTCCCTTCCCCGCCACAATGAGTCATTGTGTTGGCCTCACACAAAGTGCCAGACAGTGCTGCTCATCTCTCACTGAAGGCCTGACAAAATATTTTGAAACAGAAGCCCCTCAGTTGCAGACCTTAATAGTCACACAATGAAGCTGTGAATTATTTCCGCTGGCTGTTGGATCTGACAGTTTCTGGCAATTTGTTCTCTTTGAGTGGCTCAAAGGGAGACAAAGAGGATTTTACTCGGTGCTCCTATTTTATTCTATGTGTGTGTGTGAGACTGTAATATATTTGTTTTACATATCATTTTAGATGTGTACTTGGAAAAATTAATCTACCATGCTTAAATGTACACCTTGATGGCTAAACATATAGGAATTTTAGATGAGGTGTTATGTTACATTTGCTCTGATTAAGTTTGGAATATTCTGGCTCCCTGGAGAGTTGAACACTTGCTGTTGGAACACAAACTTGATTTTAAACATTGCCATCTTTGGCATCTGCATGGTCCCTTCATTGTTGGATGGAGGTTTTAAATTCCCTCTAAATAGCATTTGGCCAATTCTGCTATGCATGCCTAGTCTTGGCTCTGGCAATTTGAACAGCTGGGGGCAGTCATTGGGTATAAATCAAGTGGAGGGGTCAGTTCTCAGTATGAGTGTGCCCACTCAGCCTTGCTGCCCATTGTTACAGGCCGTGCTAAAACCTTAAATCTTCTTAGAGAGAGGGATGCATCACCTTAATGTTATAGTGTGCATATGTCTCTAGTGCAAAAAGGTTCCATGTGTCGATGTTTTCTAATGGGCATTAAGTTATTAGTCTAGTGAACATATTCTGCTTTTATTACAGGTAACAATTTAATGTGAGTTATTTAAGAATTAGTAAAATAAGCACCTTGGCCTGAATGGGAGATTTGTGAGGTAGAGCACTGTCTCTGGTTAAGGACAGACAGTGAATGAATGTAAGATCTCAGGCCCTGAGCTGCTACACTCCATGGACTCTCACAGATTCACAGCCATTGAGGAACTGAAGCATTGCAAATCAATCAGACGGTGTTCTGATTAAAAGGGAGCCAAACTGGGTTAAGGTAATTAACTCTGATAGATGTGTTTGCTTTCATAGCTGATTAAGGTGTTCAAGTAACCCCTGAATTAACACGCCATCAAAATACTTCCGAAATCTTTTTTTTTTTAACACCTTCTCCCTCTGCTTAATTAAGTTGGCCTCGATCATTTCTGCCAATGACCAGAACTGTGCCAAGGAGCTACGGACAATGCTGAGATGCCTGTCATAAACACTTCAGTCATCCGTGTGCTTTTCCTGATCCCCACTGTTTGAGGTTCACACAGGAAAAGCACTCAAAGTTAATAAAGGGGCAGATGGAAGGTACTAGCACATTTGGCTAGCTATATCAGACCAGTTTGTTTAGGCTTCCCCTCACCTCTTTCGCTTTAACAGAACACGTTTATGGAGTGTCAGTTGTGCTACGAGCAGGAAAGTAAACTCCAAAATGCCGAACATTAGTGGTTCCAGCATACTGAAGTGAGTGAAAGCAGATTGCTTAGCATTTGCCATTGAAAACAGGATAATCAACCCACAATTTCCATGCAAACGTCATATCATAATGATTATGATAAATGGCTATCCCATGCCCAGTCAAGTACACAAATGTGACACATTGATGAATGAGAGGTGAAGTGCCTGAGGTGCAATCAGGAACATGCATGTAGACCATCTAATAATATACTTAAATACTGTAAAGGCTTAATTTTTCTGATCCAAAACAGTAAAGTACAACCTTCTCAATCGCTTGATTGCAAAGATCATTCCAGATGTTCAGATTCAGACCCACACACACACCCCAAAATAGTTCCTGAGACAACACTCCCAGAAAGATTTCCCAAAGAAGTTATGCATGCTGCCTTATTTCCAGCCATGCATATTTTCCAATTTAGACAGAGAGAAATCTTCCACCGGCCAGCTCCGATTATATCACTCAGTCTAAAGCCCATGATCAAAATCTGTTTTCAATTAATACACACTGATTTACTTTTTCAGAGCTCTTCTTACACAGAATGAAGAGGATTATTGAAATAAATCAGTACTGAAAGCTAAGTTGGTGTTTGATGTTTTTTGTTACCATAAATCTTCAAAGCATGGCTGCACTAATGTAGCCCCAGGTCAGCCACCGCCAGAATAAAGTGTTACAATGTTGTTATAATAATTTGAAACACAGCTAAGCCTTGACTGGTATAAAAATGTGGGTTTTTGTTTAGCACAGTAGAAATGTTGACATTTATGTTTTCTTACTTAGCTGCCAAAAGTGTTGTGGACATATAATCATCATTAATATGAGGGCTACTCTCTTATGGGCAGGCTTTTCCAGAGTGTTGAAGTGTGTCTGGTTAAATTAGAGCCATTCATTCAAAAGAGCATTTTTAAGGTCAGAAACTGAGGTTGGTCGAGAAGACCTGGCTTGTAATCTGGTCAGGTCTCTGTGAAGGCCACTGGATTTCCTCCACACCAAACTCATCAAACCATGTGTTTTTGGACCTAACTTTGTGGGCAAAGTCATAAATGTCTAAAATGCCTTCGCATGCTGTAGATTCAATATTGTCCTTTGCTGGAATTAAGATGTCTATCCCAAACCCTGAAAAACAGCTTGAGACCATTTGGTAGGCAGAATTCTCCTACCGTCTGCCAAATTCAGATTTGTCCATCATACTGCCAGATAGTGAAGAATAATTAATTACTCAAGAGAACACATTTACATTGCTCCAGGATCCAGTGGTGGCATGCTTTACACCACACCATCCATAACTTGGCATTGTGTGTAGTGATCTTGTGTTCAGCTGGTCAGCCATAAAACCTATTACATGAAACTCCTTGCGCAGAGTTCTTGTGCTGATGTTGCTTCCAGTGGGAGTTTGGTTCGCTGTAGTAAATGATACAACAAAAGCCATTTTAACATGCTTCAGCAGTCTTCAACTTCACTTTCCTCGTTTGGCTGGTCAGTGAACTGTTGTTGCTTCTAGGTGATACGCTTCTAGGTGTGTGCGTGCGTATTTTCTATAATTGCATTGTTATACACAAAATTCAATCTAAATTGAAACATCTACTAGAAAGAAAGGGCATTCACATTTTATGTTTATAAAAAACAAGTCCAGCACATAATAGCAGCTGTAAAGGGGACCAGCTCCATGTGAAAGTCTATGTATCTGAATGTAGTGTCATTAAAATCCCTGTTGGTGTAATGGTCATGTGTCCCAATACTTTTGTCCACAAAAAATGTAAAGTAATGGGACATCTGACCCCCACAAAAACCTTCATGCTCCACACACTCAGGAACCCCAAAACGCAATGAAATTTTAATAAAAAGGAATTAAATAATGCAATAAAACGATAATATATAGTAAGCCCTGAGAACTGAACAAATAAAAGTTCACGGAAACTGTAGCTACCCTCCGCTTTTTTTTTTTTTTTTTGTGACTACTGGGTTTTGTCTGCCATGCCCCCTCATCCTCCTTTATGTTTGGGCGCAGTCCTTTGCAACACAGCAGGAGGATGAGGTGGTGTGGCAGTTGAGGCCTGGACCTCAAAGCATTTTTCCCTGGCAATGTACATTTCTTACATTTTTGTGTTAAATTTTAAAGAAAAATATCACTTACAAATTTTGTAACATATAAATGAACAAAATCATATAAAAAATAACTATAATTTTTTGGTACTGCCATGAGAACCCAAAAATGCGCATCTTGGGATGGTGAAAAACCCCTTGAACTCAGAGGCAGGAGGCTTGAAAGTAGCCAATCCGAGATTTATCATTGTATTTCTCATTGTTGATGTTTGGCTGCTGCCCTTTGATGCATCTTCAGGCCATCCTGGAGTGTTAATGTGCACCCGCAGACACTTTTGCTTTTTGTCCGATTATGTTATTCGTAAAAACATGATATTTGTGCCTTTCCGAATATATATATATATTTATTTATTTATTTATTTATCAGAGATGTCCCGATCAGGTTTTTTGCCCTCGAGTCAGAGTCTTTTGATTTTGAGTGTCTGCCGATATAGAGTTCTGATCCGATACTTCTATATGCTATCTATATTTGCGATCATTTGTGCTATCTTGGCTGTGATGTTCTGCGCCATCGTGCCGTCACGAGCAGTGCCGTATCTACAATTGAGGACACAGAGGTCATGTCGTCAATATTTTTTCCCCAAATTTCAAATTAGTCAAAGCTGAAATCCAGCAGTGATGATCACAATGCCAAACACAGAACCCGGTCCGTGTCCAAATCCATATGTTGTCTGTATTTTCTCCCAATTAAATTCACATTCTGCGTCTAATCTCAAGTGACATCTCCGCCTCTACCTGTCTCTGCAGGCAGCTGTGCCCGACGTCCCGTTACGCTACAGATTCAGTCGGGAAACCTGGCAGACTAATTGTATGTTTTTTCACGTAAGCTAATACAACGTCGTGTGGTCTGGAGCGAAATGCAGACATGAAGAAGAACTTGCATCAAACTAAATTAAGTTTTAAAAAGCCAAAAACAGAAGTGCAGGTAAAGAGTGGGAGAGAATGTGAGCCAGTGTGAGCACACAAAGCAGGTATAGAGATGTAATGTGCACCAGCAACATTTATTATTGTTGTTATAATTAACGTGATGTAGCAAACAATCTATGTTGCATTCTTTTTGTGAAGTGATTTTACCAGCTTAGTTGATATCAAACTGAGATTACAAACAGTAGAGATGAACATCCTTTAACTATGAATGTAAAAGACCTTCTTGACCTGCTCTTCATATGAATTTTTAAGTGGCTCTTGAAAATCTCATGCCCCCACAGGCTATTTTCTTTGTGCTAACAGAGCTAGTGCTAACAGAGCTAGTGACCGCCAGGACAACAGGAGAGTTTAGAAAACCACGCCCACTAGAGAAAGCGCAAGGCCTATGGCGAGCATCCCCTGTTCAGTCTGAAAGCCCCTTTAATGCTCAACGAAACATACACCCACATAATGGCTTAAAGGGATAGTTCACCCCAAAATGAAATTTTGATGTTTATTTGCTTACCCACAGGGCATCCAAGTCGAAGGTGACTTTGTTTCCTCGGCAGAACACAAACGCAGATTTTTAGCTTTAGCCGTAGCAGTCTGGTAGTCATTTAATGGAAGTGGATGGGCGTCACACCTTTCAAAATAATAAAAACATGCACAGACACGTCCAGATTACACCCCATGGCTCGTGACGACACATTGATGTCTTAAGACATGAAACGAT
>JBBKCR010000022.1:6654490-6674585 GCA_037577295.1 Ladigesia roloffi
AGTTGAAGTGTACCTATGATGAAAATTACTGACCTCTGTCATCATTTTAAGTGGGAGAACTTGCACAATCGGTGGCTAACTAAATACTTTTTTTCCCCACTGTATGTATATACATATTTTTTTTTATAATAATAATAATTTTAATAATAATACATTTTGATAATAATAATATTGATGACGGTAAAACCCGCTAAATGTTTCAAAAAGCAGCCCAACTTTTATAGACCCGCCCAATGCCAATTTTCTCAGCCCAACTTAACCAAAACAAGCCCAATTTGGCGTAAAACCGCCCAATCTGGCAACACTGACAGGGTGTGGAGCAGAGGGCAAGGTGGACTCATATCAGATCCTCAGCACCGGTCCATTTATCAGATCGGTGTGCTCGAACTCTACCCGGGGTCAAAGTATACGGTCGTGTGTAGATAAACGGGTGTGTGGAGCGTGTCTGCGTTGCTGCTACCTGTTTTAGACTGAGACCATTTGCTGCTGGTGTTACTTCTTTTCAGGAACTTCAAGCATGTCGAAATCCATCGCCGTTGTGACTGGAGGGAACAAGGGCATAGGTCTGGCTACCGTGAGAGGACTCTGCAAGGCAGGGTACCGCGGGGAGATCCTCCTCACAGCCCGAAACGAGAAGCTGGGCCTGGAGGCGCTGGAGGTGCTGAAAGCAGAGGGTTTCAAAAACGTCCTTTTCCACCAACTCGACATCTGCGACCAGGGCAGCTGCCTGGAGCTTAAAAAGTTTTTGGACAATAACTACGGAGGCCTGGATGTGCTGGTTAACAACGCAGGAATAGCATTCAAAGGTAGGTTCTCTGCTGCTGCTGCTACTACTCCTACTCCTATTATTTTTACTGCTGCTAATGCTACTACTACTACTGTTAATAGTACTATTGCTACTAATGCTATTACTTGTACCACCACTACTATTACTGCTGCCACTTCTGACTTTTTTGACAGGTGATTATAAGGTGTGTGACTGGCAGTAACTTGGTTGAATATGTTGATAAGATGTTGATTTAAGTATTGCCTTTCAGATCATTTGAGTACTAATATACGTCGCTCTGTATAAGATATTCTAAATACGGTAAATGTAAATTCTACCACTACTGTTACTTCGGCTGCTACTACTGCTATCACTTCTATTATTACTAATACTGTCACTAATACTGCTTTTGGATGCTGGCACCAGATAATTGTAATGGCCATGTCGGCGTATATGAATAATTCAGTGACTCAATGGGGCACATAACCACGAAGAGCTTTAAAGGTAATGCGATGTAGCTAACATTGAATATGGCAAGATATGGGTAGTTAGTGAAGTTTGTAGAAAATCGGGAGATGTGTACAGACATTTTTGTAAAGATGACACGCAAAGTCTTTGTAATGAGAACTGAATCTGTAAAAGTTAACGTTTACTTAATTAGATAAGTTTTTGTTTGTTAGTTTAACCCTGTGATTTAATAAAGGATAAAAACAATATTTGGCATCAAGGTGCAGCCTAATTTGTAATAAAAGGACACACAGGAAATGAGTTTCTCCTTCTGTTTCTTCAGTGGATGCAACAGAGCCATTTGGGGAGCAGGCTGAGGTCACCATGCGCACCAACTTCTGGGGGACCCTTTGGGTGTGCCATGCTCTCTTTCCCCTGCTGAGGCCCAATGCCCGGGTGGTTAATGTGTCCAGCTTTGTCAGCAAGCGGTCGCTTGACAAATGTAGCCCTAAGCTGCAGGCAAAGTATGACTTCAGTTAAAAATTCATGCTCACAAAGAACTTCGTGTTTTTCTGATTGAAAATTTGAATTTACACATTGCCCCTGATGGTTGCAGCAGCAGCAAAGGCAATCAGCAGCTTTGTTGCAAGTAGTCAGGGAAGAAGGGGGCCCCTGTTGTGTCGACCCTGACACAAAATGGCTGCCACACCACATTTAGCTATGCTACACAACAAAATTTAGCAAATCCAGCTTTCAGATAAAAAAAAATGCAGTTGTACCTTTCAAATGATTGCCCCAGAGTTGTCAGAAGATGTAACTGTAATAGAGTAATTCAGAAGAGTAATCAGGCTGAAATGAGTAAACTCCACAAATGGTTCAGTAATCAAATCAAGTAAAAAAAAAAATCCATATGCTGTATGTATCACAATTAAATCATATTTAAAAAGAGTTTCCTTCACAAAAACAAACACCACACAATAGAGGACAAATGCAGCTGCAGCCATCTTTGATTAGGGAGCCATGTGTCAGGTTTCAAGCTCACTTCTTTATTTCGCTTCTGAGCTTTGATATTACGGTCACTCAGAATTTTTTTGGTGACTTATTAGACTAGAAGGCTTACAGTAGTAGCATGTTAGCATGTCTTAACCAATCCACTGCATTTGACGTAACATGGTGTGAATATGATTTTCAACAAAGTACTCTTGTGACAGCTGTGATATTTGTGTTTTTGTCAGATTCAGAAGCACAGAAATTTCAGAAGAGGAATTGTGTCTGCTGATGGGGGAGTTTGTGGCTGCCGCACAGAATGGAAAACACGAGGCTCAGGGCTGGCCAAACACTGCATATGGTACCACCAAGGTACAGGACACTTCACTGTGTGAGACACGTCATGACATTTGAACCCTTAATTATTAAGGTCTGGCATGTCTTACTGACCTGTGAAAGAATTGTAGTGCATTGAGACTCGCAAGTATCATTATAACACTTCCACTCTCTAGTAGAAGTAATAGTATCATAATTTGTTTCTTAGGTATTTTGTTTTATCTTATAACTTACCTGAAGTGCAGAGGCTGATGTGTTCTTTCAATTTTTGAAACTTCCCGCACATAATGTTTTATTTATTTTTTACATTATTTGCATATTTCTATATGTCTATTTCTATGTAAGAGAAAATGAATACATTTTTCTAACTAATTTGACTTTTTTCTTGTAAGCCAGGAGTCTCAAACCTGTCCAGAAATGGCTGCTGTGTGTTTTCTGTTTCAAACAAGAAGAGCCACACCTGAATAACTGAAAACTAGGGGTGTGCAAAGCGGCTGCTATTCGTGTATGAATTTGTATTTGTTGAAGGTGGAACAGTATTGTATTCGTATTTGAGTACAATTCAAACTCCATCTGCTTCCGTTGGCCCCGCACCCTCACCTCTACTCCTGAAATTTACTTTAGAGTATCTAAAGGTGAAAGTGATCAATCAGTGATACTTGAACACACAACTGCACACAGTGTGACCAGCACGTAATTCCTCCTCTGCATTTAACCCATTCACTAAGTGAAGCATTCGGCAGCCATGAGCACAGCGCCCGTGGAGCAGTGTGTGGGGACGGTTCCTAGTGGTCTTGAGGATCGACCCACGGTTTTCTGTTATTTGTGTCTTATTTGTGCGTTTCCGAATACCGTATTCGGGTTTGGGTCCAACTCTTCTGAAAACCAAGACCAACTGATTACAGAGGTGGAATCAGGTGTGCCTCCTGATTGGTTGGAAGGAAAACCTGGACCCACAGCGGCCCTTTCTGGACAGGTTTGAGACGCCTGATATAAGCCATAATGTTTAACTTTACAGTGCTTTGCACATATATAAACATTTTGTAACAATAGGCATAAAAATTAAATTTTTGGCTCATGACAGTAAGTAGTGATTGAGCAGGTCTAATAGTGGCTAAGTTGTTCTGCTTCTTTTAGATTGGTGTGACGGTGCTTTCAAGGATCCAGGCCCGTGTTCTAAACGAGACAAGGTCTGGTGATGGAATTCTCCTCAATGCCTGCTGCCCAGGCTGGGTCAGAACAGACATGGCTGGTCCGAATGCCACAAAATCACCAGAGGAAGGAGCTGAAACTCCTGTCTATCTGGCTTTGCTACCAGAAGGAGCCAAGGAACCACATGGACAGTTGGTTTGGGACAAAACAGTCCAGGAGTGGTAGAAAATGGAGCCGTGATTTTTAAGCTGTAGTACTGTAACCAATAACTCAATAAGATAACAACATACTGCTTACTATGCTCTCTTGTTTCATTTATTCTGGTAAAATGTATGGATATAATAGCTCCATGAAGTATTTTCCCAGACACTCAAGGGAGAATAAACACTAATAAGGGACAGGTGAATAATTTAAATACCTGTTTTTTTACATATGCCTAATAAAATATTTACATAAAATGACAATTTCTGTCATGGACTTATTTGTGTCTTTCTTGCAAACAGAGTAAAAAATGTAACCACATCAACAAAATCAGGCTTTATAGACATGGCTTTATAGAAAGTGGTAATATTAAAAGTATGGTGTTTGGTTCAGTCCTCCTTAACACCCTCCATTACTTGCAGTAATGCAGATGTTACATAACAGCACAAAAAAACAATGGTAATTTTAGAAACACATTATGTTGTAATATCACAATATTATATAATATTACTTAATATACATCTTTTTATACCTATTTTGTTTTTATGATAATATGATGTCATGCATCTTTTTAGATGGGAGCAAACTGATGTCATTACACACAGCAACTTCTGGGTGACCATGTGGGTGTGCCATGCTCTATTCTCTATTTACCATTCTGAAGCCCATAGCTCGGGTGGGTAATGTCTCCAACACCGTCTTTTCATAAACATCATGCCAAAAGCTGCTTAGTATGGTCACTGAAAATCCTGCAGAGATTCCAAACGCAACTGTCCTCACCAACTAATTACCCTGTTCAGAAGCTCTTGACAGGCTAGATCAGACTGAATTAGTATTATTATTAGGCAAAGGACTGGCAGTACACTTTTCATGAAAGTGTAACTCCAGGGAGAGCCGGGGGTCATTGTTACAGTATTACGGATTAAAATGGATCAATAAATTAATTATATAAAATTATATGAACGTACCTGCAGCAGAGGGCAGCAGAGGGCTGACAGTGTCAAACTATGTTTATTAAGAATAGAAATGGTCCTGAAGGAAATAAAGGAATTTCTTGCCTTTCTGTTCATGCCGTGGTTTCAGGGAGTGACTGTACACCGACAAAGCTTCTTCATTTGGTTGGTGGTTTGTTTTTTGATTACCTGAAAAATGTTGTTTCTCCTTAATACACTGTTAAAACACTGTTTTGGTATCTCAACGTGTTCCTAAAATTTTGCCGTATGCCACATATGTTCTTTTTCTTACGATACAAGAGAGAAGTAGGACAATATTAAATTAGTCTTATCATTCAGACATCAGTGCCAAGCTAGCTCAATGAGTCCTGAAAACGGACCTGAAACTCTGGTCTACCTTGCTAGACTACAAGAGGAAGTCAATGAACTACAATGGTAATTTTGACCGATACGACAATAAAATAGTGATTGTTCAATTTAGTTGTTCACTTTGGATAGATAATGACTTTGCACCTATTCTTTATAGTTACAAGTAGATGTTTAACGATGGTAATTGTGTTCATTTCAGCATAATAACCTTTTAGCTTTCAGTACGTTGGGTTTTTTAAATAATTTTTATGCTTGTTATGTACAGTTGTCACAGACGTTCATAGTTTATTAACATCACAAAATGTCTTCATAATAAGAAAAAATCATTAAAAACAGGTAACTGGCAGTATATTAGTGGCAGCAGTTAATATTTAGCATTTATTAAATATGCTGTAAACTAACACACTAAGGTATCACATACAATAATAAATCAATAATTGGTGAACAGCATCATTAATACTTAATTTTGTTATTGTTCATGTAAAGTATTACACATACTAGGTATATGGTCAATGATTATGAATTGTACATATCTTCAAGCATATGCAGAGAATCCAGCATCAGAGCAGTCTACAGACATAAAATGTATTAAAAACCTGCAGCCATGTGTTTACCAGTTAATAGATCATGTGAATACATTTCGGAGAAATCCTGTGTTTAAAAAGTCTGTTAATTTGGATTCTTATCCTGTACCTTCGATTTCCCTTCCTTATATTTGTCTGTCTCCTCTCCAATCTTCTCAGCAAGAGGAGTCTGAAATCTGATCCATTCAGCTACATTTGCAGGTCTTCACAATCATATTTGACAGCTGTTCTACCTGTGCAGTTTATGTTCCAGAAAAAAAGATCACGATATAATGCAAAGTTTACTTTGATAGCATACCATAATGTGCTATGGTACTAACCTTATATTGCCTTCCCACATAGTAGAGAATATTTAATGGCCCCAGAACCTGGGGCACACAGCAGGGCTGGGCTGATGCTCCGGGGTTATGATGTTTATACAGTGCCATTACCTATCAAAATCACATTGATGCATTTTTGTGTTGGAAATGTTTCAACAAACTATTATTAATTCACAAAATACTCTTAGTACTGTAAAGAATAATGGAACCACCATGACTGATTTTTTAAGACCTTAAAACAAGTCAGTCTGTTGCAGAAGCTCTGAATGAATATAGAAGTGAGTATAAAGTAATTACATACACAGAGCGTTTAGAGTGCTGTTTTGAGCTGTCATATGGAGAAGACACTGTTCCTGTATAATAGCTACACTAATTAATACGTCATTTACATCAGTTCCATTTACTCAAAACAATTTTAATTAGTTAAACTGGCTATCTACCCAACTGATGCACATTTCCATTATCTTTCTTTAATTTTAACTTTGCTTAGCTTAGCATAACTTCATTTTAAAACAAAAAAATAAATTTTTAACATCAAAGGTATTGACTAAACAATTCTTTTAGGATGTATTTCACTGAGGATACACTAGGGGTGCATTGTCTCCAGACCAGGCATCACCAACCTTTCTGAAACTGAGAGCTAAATCACGGGTAATCAGTTTCATAAACTAGTACAGAGTTTACCTAAACTTCATGTATAATAAACATGTTTTTTTTTTAGATATTGTCATTTTCAAATAGATACAAATGCAAATGCAATTTAAGAAGAATAGCAACAGGATAAAATTTCTCGTTAGACGTTGCTCACTGGTGAGTTGTGCTATTTTGTGGAGCGTGAGCTACTCATGTGGTACTTGGGGGCACCCTGGTGCCCGCAGGCAACACACTGGTGACCCCTGCTCTCAAATTATTCTAAAATATTGTAGATTTTGTATCTTGTAAACCTAAATAAATAATTATAAAACATGTTATTTTGTTACCTGAGTATACTTATTTTCTGCATTCCAGACATAGGAGCAAGAGCCAATGCAGTAGTTGGCATAGTAGCCAGTGGGTTCATGTATCCATTTCCAGCCTAAGTCCCTTCGGAAGTCTATATATAGTCTCCTCACACAACAATTCTCTGACTGCCTGCATAAAACATTAAAATGAGAAATTTAGGGAACAGGGAGGCTTCTAAAATGGAAAGAACACAGTTGACACAAAGCATCACAGAACACATGAACTGTCACACACCAAAGCAAACACATTTTTATAAAAAATAAATAAGGTCTCAACTCAGAACAATCTTCATCTGCAACAGCTTGCCGCTTTTTCCTTGAGTTGAGATGACTGTGGCGCTCCACTGGAAGCGACATCACAAGAATGTGTGGCCTCTGCATTCTGGATTGTAAGGCCGCTCTGTCTCCCCTGTCATTGTGTATCCCTATATTTAAATATATTATATATTATTACCAATATAATAATAATAATAATAATAATAATAATAATAGCGGTCATGTAGAAACAAATACTAAATAAAATATGCATATTCTGGTAAAAGGTCGTCATATATGTATTGGAAATTAAAAGTTTGGGCATCCCAAATGAAAATGTGTATTAATGTCCATAAAGAAAAGGAAATATGGAAACATGCCAAAAATCCATTAAAATGCAAATGAGACATTCTCATAATATGTCAAAAAAAAAGTTAGATTTTATTTCCACCATTTATATTTTCAAAATAACAGAAAACCAAATAAACTTTGGGCACCCTGCAGATCTAAGACCTTGTACTGCCCCCTTTGGTAAGTATTACAGCTTGTAAAAATTTTTAGCCAGCCAAGAGTCTTTCAATTCTTGTTTGAGGTATCTCCACCCATTGTTCCTTACAAAAGTCTTCCAGGTGTTTGAGATTTCTGGGCTGACTGTTATGCACTGCTCTTTAAAGGTTTCTCCATAGATTATCAATTATATCAAGGAGATTGTGAAGGCCATGGCAAAACTTTCAGTTTACACATCTTCATGTAATCCAAAATCCAAAAGTTTCGAATCATTATCCATTATTAGAAGCCATCCTCTCTTTAACTTCAGCTTTTTCACAGATGCCATCAAGTTGGCGTCCAAAATTTGCCTGTTTTGTGAGCATCAATTATTTTCAGTTGCAGTGTTCTAGAGTCTAGAATCTAGACAACTGCTTAGATGAACCCATGGTGCTGATGGTTGGAGCAAGGCCACATTAGTCAGGGCATTTAAAATATTTGAGATTGACAACACCTGGTCTTTCCACACATTGATTGTGAACAGTCCCTGACACTGTCAGGTCTCAGTTTTTCAAAGTGGTCAGTACAAGGTCTTTACTCTGCAGGGTGCCCAAACCTTTGCAGAAAAAAATCCAACTTTTTTGACATATTATAAGAATGTCTCATCTGCATTTTAATGGCTTTTGTGGATGTTTCCATCTTTCTATTGCTTCTTTATGCATATTAATACACATTTATACTTGGGGTTTCAATATATATGTGTACTAGCACACATATACCATGTCTAGTGGAGACAAAAATCAACATTCCACTGCCAGGGTTGATGGCATAAGTTAGAAAGATTTAACTTTTGACAGAATGCACCACTGACTGCAGCCAGAAGATTTTGCTCTGCCCCAAATATAGTTATCTAGTTTGTGGACTTTGCATTCTATGCATAACGCATAAGGGAAAACAGCTCTCACAAGCTCTACCACCAGCTGATGGCGCAATGGAGCAATAATAGTACTACCTGAAGTTTACTCAGAAAAGCATTTTGGGGTATAATTTACCATAATTTATCACTGTAATGATAGCATGTTGCCACACTGCCCACCTCTACTTAAATGCATTATTTTAAATCTGACCTTATGTCACAAACCTGATATTTGGAAGAAAAAGGTTTTGGATTCACCGCAAACACAGGGCAACTTGACCTGGAATGCCTGTTCTGTCTCTGTGCCAGGAAAAGAATTCAAGATTTCACATTTTCTTTTGATCATTTCAACACATTGAAAAGTTGTTCCCACACAAAAATTCACAAAACGGTAACTATACTTCATTTGATTTTTCTCTGCAGTCTTTCCTGAGAGTACATGAGACACTGATTACCTTGCATTTATAGGTATAACTCACCCGGTTCTTGCAGCCATTCATTTACAGTTTGTGTCACATCAAAAGACAGCCACTCGTCATTGGAGGTTTTGTTGATAAAATTGGAAATTAAGTAGCGAGACTTGTCCTCAGCACCTTGGTACAACTCAATCCTCGGCTCTCTACCTGGAGGCAATTTAATGTCCTTGATAAGAATAAACAGCTTCGCTTGGGACACCATACGGTCTACGCCCAAAACGTCCTTCATTGCAGTGACGTTGAACAGCATGGTTGTGCTGTTTGCATCTGAAAAAACAGCACAGTCAACAAACATATTCTTTAATATTCAGGAAGTCTCAGATAATCCACAAAATGAGATATTGTATAATATTTTTCAGCTAAGTCTGCCACATCTAAAACTCTCAGTTAGTCTTTCCCTGCTTTGCCATTCCAGGAGTCCATGTGCTCTACAGCAGAGCTGACATCATACATATTCCTTTTGATTCCTTCTATAAATTTTAAGGTTGAAAACACTGCCAGCTACTTCCAGGCTTCTATTATTACTGCTTCTTTATTTAGCAAAACTTTATTCACTCAGGCATCAATGCTTATTTGACATGATTATGGTGACTATAGATCCATAAAAGGGAGAGAGAGAAAACCTATTATTAATGAATGCCAGAAAAGTGTATGAACAAAAATGGTTTCACATAATTTGTCATTACATTCAGGTGTCTGATTGCCTTGCTAACTACCGCGCCCAAACATAAACAACCAGCACAAGGATAAGGGGTTGAGGACAAGGCCAGTACATCACAAATAAATGTGGAGGATATTTGCAGTTTCTGCAAATTATTGGAAATGGTATAGACAGGTTGGAAAAGGGACATGAAAAATATAATCAACTTAAGTTCATATAAAATCCAGAGCTGCTACAGTAAGAATTGTTAGAAATAGACTAGAGGTAATGGGTGAGGTTTAGGTTTGGCAGCAAGTCCACCATCTCTGCCAGTCTGAGTCAGAATTATCCCTATATCTGACAGTAATTACACACTGGCCATCCCTCTGATGAAACAATCCAAATCTTACCACATTACACCACTGCACAGCACTACACTAATCCCCCCCCCCTTTAAATCTTCAAGCAGGAGGTTTCTGTGACTGCTGTATTGCAGTGTACAACATACAGTAATGATATGACATGAAAGTGGAGAAAATTAAAAGAGTACATGGAGGAAAGCGCACAATGGAATTTAAAGATTGAGAAGTAAACAATCAACACTGTTGGTGGTTTTCTAGAGTTGTCAGCTCAGAAAACCACCAACATAACCTCACGCATACCAAAACTCAGGGTATTGGTCTAAATCACACACATTCTAAAACAAAACTAACACAGACCCAAGTTAAGCATCTAAATGATCTTGCTTTATGAAATGAGTGGAATGCTATATTAAACTAATGACACTCGACAGTATTCATGTAGTTTAAAATTCTGAATAATAGTAATAACAATAGTAATAATAATAATAATAATAATAATAATAATAATAATAATAATAATAATAATAATAATAATAATAATATAATAATAGCAATAATAATACATTTGCTATGTTCGCAAATCTCATGCAGTGAGCTTTGTGTGTGTATTTATTAAACAAAAGCCTTTCATTTTAGCCAGTGTCTACACAAATTAAACCCCATGAACATGTCAAATGACACAGGCTTGCTCTGACTGAAATTTGGTTAAAGCTCTCTGTAGTGCTCAGAATATGATGTTTTATCCCAACCTTTTGTGGTGTTTGTCATTATGACACCCATGAGTAAATAACACAGAACTAAACAACATGGCTGTAAGAGATAACAGTGGGGTGATGGACATAGGCCCAAAGATAGAGAGGCAAAGTTGCACAAAATACTAAATACAGAGCAGGAACCGTCACCCACCAGGACCCTCTGTATTTCCTTCCTGTTTGTGATTTGCAAGACTAAAAAATAAAAGCTATAGGTTAAACTTTATTTTTTGCAAATGTTGTAATCTTCAAACCCACACTTTACTATTATTTATTATAACTCAGTTTTTTGTTCATTATACAAGTTTGGCTTCACCTCTTCAGTCTTTTGGCAAGATAGTTTTGATCGCAAGATGCAGATGCCATTTGCCTTTTAACAGAACAACTGTTATTTTATATTTTATGTTATATGCATATTCGTGGTCATGGTGATACAGCCATGGCACCAAGATATACTCACGCCGGGTCATGTTGAACTTGTGAACCTCTTTGGCATAGTACTCCTCCTCCTCTGTCTCTAGAGAAGGCGAGCTTTTAGTATTTTGCTCGACTGTGCTGTTGTAGACAGACAACACATCTGCCGGCACCTCTTCTCCCTCTTCTTCTTTATCCAACTCTGGCTCCTTGGCCATCCGCAGCTTGCTGAGGATCTGCCCTCGAATGGCCTCAATGCGTTTCCTTTTGACCAGCTCCAGGTTCAAAGGTTTGCATGTTGACAAAGCACCAGTGTAGGACATGCACTCCAGCAGGAAAAGCAATGCCAGCATCAAAGCCTGCATCCTCATTGTCCACAGGCGCGCACAGGACGTCGTATTTAGGCCCCTGAGAAAGCTCAGAACGTCAAGAGTGAAAATGAACTGCTGTAGGCTTGAAGCATACGCACGCTTAACGCTGGTTCCACTTCAGTAATCCAACCAAAAACTTTCCATTGGCCAGTGGCGCCTTTGCTTGAGTTCCAAACTCCAGGGTCAGGATCAGAGTCACCACACCACTGAGAAATTGCTGCCCATATCTGTCTTGCTGGCAGCCAGTCTCGCTGAGTCTGACAAACACACAACTCCCAAAGCAACTCTCAGGGATCCAGCAAAGTGCCACACAATGAACTACAGACAACCTCGAAAGGAACCTCAGTTACCGCACGTTATTTACGCAACATGTGGCACGTCGAAAGGCCTCTGTGAAATGATTCTGTCCAAAATTAAAATACATAATTCTACATGATAGCCAACTGGAGTTGCTTCCTGGCTTCGCAGGCCCAACTTCAGTCTACACTCAAGGAGCGAAAGATGAAAAGGAAGCAGGACAGCGTAGCAAAATGACACAACACTTCCTTCACTGCAAGGGAATTTCCTCATCAGATCTAACCCACTATCTTAATAAAGGGTCTAGTATGCCACACAGATTGCTGGACAAAAACGACAAGATGTTCAGCATACTTGTACTCACATCAAACCAAAATAGTTTCCACCACTATTAGATGATTCTGTAATGAAACACAAAACCAGCACTAGATTGAATATACTTGTCTGTAATAGAGATCACATAAGTAAAAAACCTTGTCCACAGGGCACTGAAATACATGCTTCCCAAGCCAAATCAAATAAAATCCATTGAACTTATCTGTTAACGTGACTCCCAAAAGTCTGGTTTCCAGAAGATAGTTTCAGCTCCCCCCATCCCCTCCATGGGTAGTGTCATTTCAAGCTGGGTACATTAGTCTCCCAAGAAAGCAGAGGTTTTCTGTAGAGAATTAATGGAAACAGTACACCAGCTGCACACACCAATACAAGCCTTCTGCTCAGAAGAGCTGTCTCCTTTTCACCCTCCTCTTCCCCTTTTTACCTTCACGAGACACTTGTTCAAAAACGGAGAGGAACTTAGATGTAAACAGGACAGGATAACAATACACCAAAGCGTGCTAGCATAAACCATCTAAAACTGCTACATTGTTTTTTAGACAGGATGCTTTCTACTGCCTGGATGGTCCAAATGCAAGTTAGCTCATTTAAAAGAGATACGGTTGATGCAGCAAAAGCTGTGAAACTTCCTGTATAGGTTATTTTAAGAAGGCCAAGGGTGTCAAAACAGTCTACTTCTACTTCGCCTGCCATCCCGCTGAATACCAAACCAAACTTATTTCTTATTTTCTTTCTCACTGCTTACAGAAGACAAGAATGATTTGTAAGAGCATAACGTTCCTTGCAGGACAACTTAGTTAACCACAACTGTTTTTCAGCTTTCTATTGCCCGAAACATTTTCCACGCAGGAAATGAGCACGCACAACATCTGCAACAGATCAAAAGAGTGACTTTTCTATTATCCTCATCAGAACATATTGGTGGTGTGCATGTGCAAAGTAAAAGCGAAAAAGTGGAACAGAGTGCATATAATAAGTCACAAGTACACTAAATATTTTCTATTAAAAACACTGGATTTATTTTGTAGTCTCCTTTGTCAGTCCTGGTAAAACTGGTAAAATGTGTGAATGCAATATAAAAATCACATATAAAATAGGTAGTAGAAAAAAAGTAATCAACCCTGAAGTGAGCCATATCAATCACACTTGGATGAAAAAACACAGAACATATCACTGCATTCCTTAATACAAATGCACCAGATAAATAACTCCATTACAATTCAGTACATATTAAATTCATATCAAATGTCACTGTCTACTTCTACATAGTTCTATTTTTATTGGAAGTGTCACTCCCTCAGCTCTCCACACCATATCTGTCGAAATGCCGCAGAATGACGCAGAGCTCCAGCTCTATAGTGCCCATGGCAACAGTGTGAAGTCTGTATCTGTCTGCTCCGCTGTAAATGAGGTCAGGAGAACGAAGCTGAGGG
Organism: Ladigesia roloffi; assembly: GCA_037577295.1. Taxonomy (NCBI): domain Eukaryota; kingdom Metazoa; phylum Chordata; class Actinopteri; order Characiformes; family Alestidae; genus Ladigesia; species Ladigesia roloffi. Next base: position 6,668,345 of record JBBKCR010000022.1, read on the forward strand.
CCCCCGCCAACAAAAATCTGAGCAAGTTGTTCCTGCCAGGTTCCCAGTGGTCTCCAAGTTGCACACTGCAAGCGGTGTGGTCCAGGGCTGGAGGGTATATGACAGTAACCGTAACCATACAACTGACACCGGCCAAAAGAGTCCTGGTGCCAGACCTGTAGATGAATCTTTGGCCAACCTAAAAATAAAATTCTGTAAAATTATTGTAATCATTGGTTTTGATTTATTATAACATTCTAAAACATCAGGACACTATATGCATACCTTGAAGGCCCTTAGTTGTGTAATGCAAGTCTATAGGATGACTCCAGTATGCCATGTCTCCTATCTGAGGCATGTCCACTTGTGTCTGCCCTTCTTTCAGTCCAGAGAGGAGCCTCCATGCTCCTCCTGTAATGAATGAAAGTGTAAAATAGAAAAAATAGTCTGAAATACATTCAAACTGCATGAATAGAATCGTTGCAATTCTAAGTGATAAGGACAAAAAAATGAAAGAAAAAGTATGGCACCTGTGTGAACGCCCCACTTGCAGAAGAGACTGCTGTCTGGGAAACCACTGGCTCCGATGATCTGCCCGATTATGTGCAACTCTGCCATAAGATGTGTTGTTCCCTACAAAATGAAGAAGACTAAAACAAAACGCTTGGAGTCTAAGACCAAGTGGACAGAGGATTGCTCCTGCTTAATGATAATCAAAATCTGTAGTTTCAAGATCCTTCATTGGATAAGGCAGGTGATCCTTAATCTAAATAAATGATAAAGGGTTAAGTGTAGTAAAATGTTAATAAGACAATAATTAATGTGCATTTGTTACAAGAAAGAGGCAGATTCTGCATCAAGATTAAAAAAGTTTAAATTTGTAGTAATCAGTTGCAATTTACTCCTTGCTGATTAAAGGGACACTCCAGTCCGACTAGAAATACCTCCTTATGATGACCTATGTCGAGGGTGGAAGAACCCCTATAAAAACTACAGTGGCTAGGGGTGAGTCTTTGGCAGCCTCAAAGGATGTGCATCACAGTGCTACATTTACATGCATGTGCAAAACGAGCTTGACGCTTTCCTTCTTCATACACTGATGTGCGCTGACAAAAAAAGCGTTGTTTCATTAATATGATGCTTGGCAAATACAGCATACACATATCTTTTTAACCAGAAGAATTCATTCTTTAATATGTGAAATTTATGTACGTTATGGAGAAAATCTTAGAGTATTAAATGTGCATAATTTGTTATTTAAAAAATAATTAAAATTGATGTTTCATCTTATGCATTGTGGTTTATTATCATGTACTAATTTTTTTACTATACTCATAAAATTATGAAACTTATAAAAACAGTTATAAAAACGAAATGCAAACACAAGCACACATTAATTTTAACTATCATTTTTATATTTTATTTAAAATACATTAATTGTTCATATATGAACTATATGAATAAATGTACTCGATATAACTGTTTTAAAATGAATTAGACCCATATCGAATTCAATAACATTTATTCATTTAAATCATCTTACTCACTGGAAATACAGTCACAAATATACACTGGATGACTTCTATTTTGAAGAGAACAAGAAAAAAGGAAATAAACTAATTCGCTACATTGAGTAAATCTGACAACCTCAAATTATAAATTAAAATTTGATCCGTTGTCGAGCTCTTCACATAACTTTTAAGGGCTAAATATCAAGAGTAAATCTAAGAGGAGTTCAAGACCGTTTTGCTGTCTTGTTGTTTTAGTGTTGTGTAAAATATGCCTACATGTTTAGCCAGGATGTTTCAACTGGTTTTAAAAAGTACACTTAACTGCTTAACATCCTCTATTATTTATAATGGACAATCCAAGGAAAATGTTTGAAAATGAACCCGTTTCACATCAGTTCACAAACCAGAGCTGTTCTTAAATGGAATTATAATGAAAATGAGCTATCTTCAGTTCCTCAGCTTGCAGTGGTGGTTTTTTGTCCTCAGAATGTTATATGATTTGCTGTCATAAACAATTTCACAACTCATATCAAGCTGTAGCTCAAACCGTCGTCTACATAGGGCAGGTTTAAGACTAAAAGTGTTTGGAGGACTGAGTGTTTTGAAATGTGTCAATCGTGTAAAAAAATCTCCGAGTTGCATGTTCAAAGTTTGTTGCCTTCATTGGTGGAGTTGTAGTTTAGTAGGTATTCCTTCTTACATATGTAATCACCTTTTAAACGTTGATATATCTAAGGCTCATTTTTATTCTCTGGCTTATGACCAGACGTAAGCAAATGTGTCTTTTTATTATATGTTTATCTCATGTTGTACATAAAGTATTTTAAACTGCAATATAAATAAACTTTACTTAATAATGTTACGGTGTCTATTTTTACATGGCAAACTTTTTTAGTAAATTTTAGAGAAATGTCGTGTAGACTGGCTGATGACTACACTAGGAACCAAATTACCTGGAGTAATTACTTTATAAACGGAACCGCAGTCAGTGTGGTGTGCTTTTGAGGTTTCGAGGGTCTGGACGCGAAGGTGGCTAGGCTAACTACATAGTCACTCGACCAGCTGGCTCAGCACAGTAATTTATATGTCCTTATAACACTCAAAGTTAGGAGAATGAGAATATATTAACATACCAGGCTCTAGTCCTGAACCGGTTGGATCTCAGAGGGTTTATTTAGGACCGGACCGATAATCCCCTCCGATAGCACGGCCCACTGTTTACATACTACGTCACCCTCGTTGCTAGGGCTCTCCATGTCCGTAGCAACGGCTCTCTCACTCTGTTGACGCTGGAGGATTAGCCCCAGAGCTCAGAGTTGCCACCTGCTGCTCAGAAATCGTCCCAGCTACACAGAGAGCAGCTGGAAATGTTTGTGTCAATATGAAAAATGATGTTTTTCACTACCCTGTGTATTTTAATGCACACTGTGTAACGCCACCAGTATCAGTGCTGACTGGAGACTGAGGGAGAGTAGGAGAGAATTAATGTGTTGATTCATTAATGTTTTTGTGAGCAAAGAGGTTGAATCAGATTGACGTGCCATGAGATTGGGAAACTCCCTAACCCCAACCATAACATTAAACTAAACCCCCTTCGCCTAACTCTAACATTAACATTAACCCTCACAGTCACCAGTTTGCGCAGATACTTGTGGTGTTACGCAGTGCACATTAAAATACATAAGGTAGTGAAGCATTGTCCTAGTACCAAAAAAACTGTCTAAAGCATGATCACAGCACGTTTCTGAAGAGGTTTTAGGTTGTGATGTTGTGTGATCTGATTGTTTAGCTATGCCCAACTCCAACATACCTGAACTTTTTCATCATCTAATTTTCAAACACTATCTGTGTGGGGCTTTTTATTATAAAGTGAACCATTTTTCACATGTGAACACACCAAAACAAACTATTTGAACAGTGTGAAATCTGTTCTCGTTCACATAAGGGTGGCAATGGACAGCCAGGAACACATCGGCTAGGGAACAGTGTGTGTGGGGATGTTACGTTGCTCAAGGGTACCACTGCAGACATTCTAGGAATATTTAACTATCCAAAAATCATGCCAGTAAATGCAGTTCCCATGGTGTTCGTAATATAACATGACCCTACATCTGGGCCACCAGTACGAAGAAGCAGAATCTAGCTCTGTTCTTTGTCTTTTTTTGCTAATCCCAGTCAGAATAACTTAATTGTGTTACTAGATGCCTCAGAGCAGGAATGCAGCTCCCAAGACCACCTTTGCTTAAGCTTCTTTTCAAAATGTTAAAATCTATCAAAATGTTAATTTTGTTAAATTCATGTAATAAAAATGATAACAAATATTAGTCAACCAAAGTTCTGTGCATTCTGAAAAATATACTAAACCAGAATTCAAACAATGTCATAGTTTGGCACGAGTGTCCTATTCTGTCAATTAATATACAATGATGTATACATGTTCATTTGTATTTAATCTAACTGTACATTTTTTTGGTTTTCAGAGTAAAAGCATCTACATTAGTACTTTTTAAAAAGACACACATCCTATTCTTGTCTATTAATTAGCATTCTCTGAAAGTTAATAGAGGCCCAACTTTTTTAGTGTTACAGTACAGAAAACACTGCCTGAACAGGGGCCTGAAGGTCTCGTCCCTCAGGCCGTAGATAAGGGAGCTGAGGCAGCGTGGCAAGACTAGGACCATAAGAAAGTTGAGGAAGCGTAGCTGTGTGTAGACAGGTAGGGACAGATTGGCCAGCAGGGACTCCAGGTACACATAGAGGAAAGACATGAGTGATAGGCCCAGCTGCAGTGCATGCAGCAGTACAGTTCGCAGGGCTTTCTGCACTGAAGAGTGGTCAGTTGAGGCTGCACGTGCCTGCCTCAAGATGGCCACATAGGTGTAGAGCAGCACAGCTGCCACTGCCACAAAGAGGAAGATGTTGAGGGCCACACCTTTGCTCCGCTGCCAGGGTGCAACCAGCAGCTGCTCGAAGGTGCAAATTGTGGGTGACAAGTAGAAGGAGGGCTCTGCGAGGAGGAAGAGAGCAAACATATCGATTAGCACATTGAAGGTGCCTAGCACCCACACCACCAGCACAGCTATGCACTATTCACTGTGCCGCAAAGGGAAGCAGATGGCCGTGTACCTCTCCAGAGACATGACTGCCAGGTTGAGTGGTGCATTGACAAAGGTGGAGGCAGACATCAGCACCATGAAAGCACAAGCGGCCCGCACCATCACCCAGTAAAAAGCCATAAGCATGTAGAGAACCAGGGCAACTACCAAGTGAATTGTATCATTCAGAAGCATGTGAGCAAAGAGGATGTAGCGGGCTGTCTCGTAGAACACGGGTTTGGTCTTGAGCGTGAGCAGCATCACTATATTAATGTAAATGAATATAGCATGTGTGGACAGCACCAGGATTATCTTAAAGATCCTCTCTTCTGTCATGGCAAGTCTGATGTTTTGCATCTCCACCACAGTCAATGGTCCAGACACATTTGCAAAGTCAGCCATCCGAAGTCTTGAGGAAAGTGAGAGATCATTTCTAGAAGCACAAGAGAAGCAGCGTGTGAAATAAGGGACATTCTAAAGTGGGATAAATTGCATGCTAGATTATAACAGTTATTTAAAGAAAATTAGACTTCTAATTATTAAAGGAAAAATACTTTTTAAGTCAAAGTAACAGATACTTTTTATAAATGCATTAGATTTACATGATACCATTGGTTTGATGATTTTTTATTTCAGTCATCAATGATTTGGCCCCAGGTCAGTTTATGCAACTTTATATTTGGGCATTTATTACAATACTAATACTACACTTAGTACTGCTTTGAATGCAGTACAATTAAACATCCATTTATTATATTTCCACACATAGTTGTGACATATATTATGTTCATCACCACGTTGGCACCACTGTGGTGTAATGCTTTCAACACAGCAGGAACAGTCATAAAATTATTTTAGCCCTATCACCAATCTATAAGCAGCCCACTTAGGTGGAGTGGTGGGAGGAATTCAACTTTCTACACTTAGTCAGAAATGTGTTCTACCAGTTGTGGTTGAAACATTGGTTAAAGTAATGGTAGTAGTAATAAAACTACAGTCGAAGATTAAAACAAAACAATAAGAAGCGAAAAAAGCATCTAATAATTTATCTTTGTTAGATGATTTTCTTTTCATTCTAAAATAAAATATTAGAGCATATACAAATGCTTGAATAAAGAGAGGGGAAACGTCTATAAAAGGACACTCTAAATGTTTTCTTCAGTCATGAAATACAATACAACTGACTGTACAAAATAAAACACACATAAAGAGAATAGCTAAAGGATATCAATAGACATTTAGCATGTGGAAGGATATCATAACTTATAAGTTAAATGTTACACTCTGTAAGTCAGTAGTTTAGGAATGAAGAAAACGTACAGTATAGGAACATTTAGACCTGAAATGATTCAAGCTGTAATCAAGCTTAAGTCTCTGAGTGATAAACCTGCATTATAAATGTGCCTTTTCTTTCTGACATCATAGAGTCTTGAGAGTTTATGTACCACAGGTGTCAATCAACTTTATCCCCTGACTCATTAAAAAAGAATAGATAATTAATGAAGATATTTGAAGCCTGGAAGCTCCCATTCAGGATTTGAATGTTTTTGTTTTTATTTTTTCATTTGTCACTTACCTTTTATGTTTGTATTTAAACAATTAATTCAAAATTTGTATTAATTTTATTTATTCTGAGAGCGTATGAGAGATTTCCTC
>JBBKCR010000022.1:6676914-6692966 GCA_037577295.1 Ladigesia roloffi
TATTTATATCATTTTTTACCTCTGAAAGACGACTGTCTCGAGCCCACTGTGTATGATCGTTTCATGTCTTAAGACATCAATGTGTCGTCACGATTTCTCTGTGCATGTTTTTGTACTTGGAAAGGTCTGAAGCCCATCCACTCCCATTACGCCCCATTCTTCCATTGTTACGCCACTGCACTGAGCAGAAATCTGAAACTGTGTTGTTCTAACCAGCCCACAAAATATCAACTCCTTTTTAGAAAAAATAAACTTTTTTCACTTTTTTCTTGTTTGTTTGTGTTTATTCTGATGTTCACTTGTGTTTTTGCTGGCAGAAAGAAACCCACTGCTCTTAGAAAAAGATTCAAAAAATTTTCACAGGTGCCTAATGCTTTTGCACAGTACTGACTACTTCCTGGCCATTCATAAAGACACTATAACCTTTAAATACCCTTTTCAAGACACCCATGACATTCTTCTCAGTGTGTTTTATTGTTTTTTTTTATGGTGCTCAAACTCATCTGTCCACATTCCTGTTTTCCCCCTGAGTCCACCCATCATGTTGGTCCAGATATTTGTGCGTTTGTGGAGTTGCTTAGAACATTCCACGCAGTATTCCGCCCACACCTCTTAAGACGACGCTGAAGATAACTCCTTATTCGCAGCTCCTTATTCGATATATTCGTTCCACATTAAATGTTGCTGTCCAGGGTGCATTATCGCAAATTCGCCTGTAGGGGGAAACTTAACTGAGGTTTACATTCAGAATAATGTTGCCAATTTAAATGTATTGTTTCAGAAAAACATTTTTAATGTTTACATGGCAGTGATCCCTTTTGATTCAAAATCCTAAACTATTCTGTAGCTTTAAGCGCTGGGAACTTGGCTCATAAATTAATTTCCAAGCTGATGACTTAAATGCTTTGGTCCAAATCTCACTTATTGGTCAAAATAACACGTAGTACCAGGATCACTTGTTACTTGTTTGGACCAAAGCATTCTACACTGATATATTTACATGGGAACTGCTTATATGTGCATTGGCTTGTAATATATGGCAAATACTTGGCAGAAAATCAATGGGCTAAATGTCTTGGTCCACTAAAATCTCACTTGTTCAAGATAAAATAGGATGTGTAGAACTAGAATCACTTGTTACTTGTTTCGACCAAAACATTCTACACTGTTAAATTCACATGGAAACTTTGTATGGCAAATTCTAGCAGAAAGCAGTGGTGGGCAGCAACTAAGTAAATGTAATTCGTTACTGTACTTAAGTAGTTTTTTCACATATCTGTACTTTACTTAAGTATTTTAATTTGGGGAAACTTTTTACTTTAACTTCACTACATTTCAATGTCAAATATCGTACTTTTTACTCAGCTACATCAGTCATTCCATTTAATTTATTAGTGGATAAAAAATGTAATTGGTCAAGCATGCGCGAGCCACCGATCAGAGTAAAGCGCGCGCTCTGTTTTGATTTGTTTTGGTTGCCTCCTGGCGGTTTTTACTTAGCATGAATGCAGTTCAAGTGTCAGTTCAGCACCTGCATTTTGAGAGCATAATAGGCATATGTGTCAATAAAGTATTTTCATATAGTGTTTATTACACAAGAGTTGTGACAAAAATAATAATGGTATATTAATGCCAGGGGTGTCGTAGTGGGGTGAAAAGTGGGACTAAATTACCAGGGCCCCAAGTGGGGGGTAGGCCCATGGGGAGTGAAATTTTATTTTCCTTTAAATATAATTTTAAGATCACAATAAATGTTGTTAACTAATGTAAATGCTACTATTTTGGGTAAATGCATCAGTTGATTGATGTATTAAATTGAGTTGTAGGTAGTTAACCTCAAGCTTAAGCTAGCCCATGGCCACTGCTTGTGCACAGGGCCCAGAATTTGGTGCTACGCCCCTAATTGTGGCCATAATAAATCCTAGTACTTTGGATACTTAAGTACATTTTAAGGCAAATACTTTTGTACTTTTACTCAAGTGAAAATGTGATGGGAGCACTTTTACTTTTACTGGAGTAATATTTTACCTAATGTATCTCTACTTTTACTTGGTTTGTGTACTTTGTCCAGCACTGGCAGAAAAGGAATGAATTAAAAGCTTTGGTCCACTGAAAACTCACTTGTTTAAGGTAACATAGGCTGTGTAGAACCAGGATAAATTCTTACTTGTTTGGACCAAAACATTATTTACTTTTAAATTCACATGGGAACTTAAAAAGATTCACCTTTGTTCATTATTACTATTTGTGATCAAAACAATACTACTGCAAAAATAGAATTTATGCAAAATTATTAACTTTCTTTTAATAAAATAAATTGTAACATTGAAAAAAAAATTGTTGTATGTACTTTTTCAGTGGACCAAAGCATTTAATCCATTCCTTTCCTGACAATAAGTTGCCATTTATTATAAAGAAAAGTTCCCATGTTAATTTAACAGTGAAGAATATTTTTGTCCTAATATCCTATTTTACCTTAAACAAATTAGTTTTCAGTTGACCAAAGCATTTAACCTATTCTTTTTCAGCTAGAATTTGCCATATATTAGAAGCAAAGTTCCCATGTGAATTTGACAGTGAAGAATGTTTTGGTCCAAACACGTAACATGTAAACTCATTCCTTTCCTGCTAGAAGTTGCCATATATTATGTGCATATTGACACATTTCCAAGTGAATTTGACAGTGAAGATGTTTTGGTCCAAACAATTAACAAACGATCCTAGTTCTACTCATCCTATTTTGGCCAGAACAAGTGAGTTTTCAGTGGACCAACGCATTTAACCAATTCATTTCCTGTCAAGAATTTAGCATATATTACAAGCCAATACGCATATAAGCTTTGGTCCAAACAAGTAACAAGCGATCCTAGTTCTACACATCCTATTTTGACCAGAATAAGTGAGATTTCACAGGACCAAATCATTTAACCCATTGATTTCCTGCTAAGTAGTTGCCATATAAGCTTTGGTCCAAACAAGTAACAAGTGACCCTAGTTCTACACATGTTATTTTGACCAATAAGTGAGGTTTGGACCAAAGCATTTCAGTCATCTGCTTGGAAATGAATTCATGAGCCAGGTTCCCTGGGTTTAAAGTTAGAGAATAGTTTAGGATTTTGAATGGAAAGAGATCACTGCCATGTAAACATTAAACATGTATTTCATCACATGTTTTTCTGAAACAATCCATTTAAATAGGCAACATTATTCTGAATGTAAAACTAATTTTCCATCTGATAAATCTGTTTAATTACTGAATTGTTAGTGGCCTCATTTGGCTATAGCTGGTTAGTTATTGAACTGTTTGGACAAAACTGAAGCAGATTCAAATATATGGGTGTAAATCCCGGGGGGGACATTACATGCCTCCCACATCCAATGTTTGCCGCGCACCCAAAAAAGTAAAAAAAAAAAACTGCAAAAAATGCATTTCGAAACTTTCCTCACAGTGGTTTGGCCCACTGCCTGCTTTCCCGGTTCATTTCACCTACACAGAGGAGTCAGATGTATGGCTGCGGTTCAGTTAATGTTGAACTTCAGAAGTCCAGTAAGTAGGGTATTTTATTTTATAATGTAGTTGATGCAGACTCATTCATACATTAGTTGCGGGCAAACGCTGGTTACTAATGTAAATTTTCATGAATCTTCTATATTAGCGATTAAACAGTTACCTAGTTAGTGTTCGCTTGTCTACAATAGCTTGTTGCATAGTGAAACTTAAAGGGGTTTTCCACTGACTGGTACCAGCTCGGTTTGGTTCAGTTTGGTTCTACTCTGTTTCAGAGGTCACTATAGCAACGGGTTGTAAAACTGTTGGTGGGAAACAGAGTAGAACCGAACTGAAACGGACCGAGCACCAGCTAGTAGAGTATAACCGAGCCGAGCTGGTACCAGACAGTGGAAAGCCACTGCGCACTGTGCTACGTCAGAACTTCCCCCAATGTTGTTGTTGTTGTTGTTTTTTTGTATAATCAATTTCTATTCTGTTTGTGGGGCCCAGTGCTACTTTTGTTTATTGGCTATTCTTTAATGTAAGTTTGCTTTAAATTGCAGATTTTTTTTTACTTAAAGCATTTACTGTAAAATCATTATTTAATATTTGTTTTCGCTACAAAAATTACTTATTTTATATATATTTTTCATAATAACAGTCATGTTTAAATTTTATTGTATGTTGATAGCTTGAATGTAAACAACATAATGCAATAAATAGTTTTGAAGAAAAATCAGCTTTGTCATTGAACCTGAAAAAAACATTGAAAATAACCGTAATGACACAGTCTCCATGCTACAATAATAATGAAAGAAGCAAAGTTTTCACTGTAGGGACATTATTAGCACAATTTGACTATTATTTGTGTCCCCCCTCAAAAATTGCTCACGGGAAATGGTATATTTATTGTCCCCGCCCTACTGTTAAATGAAATTTAAGCCCATGTTCAAATGTATTAAATACATAAAGCCTATGTTTGTCCTTAGAGACTGTCCATTATAACGACTCTTTTTATGCATATTTTCCAACTACTTTAAGGTCGTGACTGACTTTGTATATTCGGCAGTGAAAAGCACTGAGATCCTGTGGAGCAACCACACACAATTTATGTCCAGTAGCAAGCATTGTCTAGATGGGTGAGAAATGTAGGGAATCCATTTACTACCTCTGGGATGAGGTGTTTTTCATTTGCCCTTAACCATCTAACAAAAATAGCTGAACTCTCTAATGCTCTTGTGCCTGAATGCAATCAGATCCTCACAGAAATGTTCCAACTATTATCAGAAGAGTAGAGACTGTTATGGCAAGCAAGACAACCCCATTTAAATCCTCAGTTTCAGAGGCTTTGAACGTATAGCATCAGATGTCCCAAGCATTGATTACGTTTATTCTGAATAATAATTCTTTATAGAAGGGAATTTGAATTAATCTGACTGTGACAAACTGACGCATTCTGCCCCTGCAAATAATTGTATTACCAGCAGATGGCGCATCAGGTCAAATTACTTGGTAAGAGTGGTCTAACATTGTCAATGAATAAAATTAGGCTTACACCACAGTGGCTATGGAACCAAACCGACCACATATTGCTGCAAGGGTTAAATTATTATATGTAACTCTAGATGCAGATAATTCAACGGTGTCATAATTTATTCCACCATCTTTGTTACACTGAATACATTATCTAGTAAATGGTGTAAAATAAGTAAATGCGTCTCTTCCAAGCTCATGTACAATTCCAAGGACATGGGAATGACTCTCTGAACAGACCACAGCAAGTGTTCCTTGCAGTTTATATGTACTTTGATATGTTCATGGCTCATCAGGTTATTATTTGTGTCATGTGTCATATTCTGTGAATGTTTTTTCCAGCTGTCGCTTCATCTGTTATTGCCCATGAAATATCAAGGATCAAAACAAAGCTAACACACACTAAAAGCAACACTTAGAGGGAACATTATACCCATAATAGACAATCTACTATTCACCATCTGGAATTGGCAGGATTTGTGACTTTTGCTAGTTTTCAAAAGTTGTCAGCATATTCAGGCAATTGGGGCATACATAAAAATAATGATTGGGGGGAAGATGGGGGAAAAAGTCTGTGTTCTCTGTGAAGCTGGCCTTTTTACAAGCATTACACTGGCATACTATGCCATGGCGTACAGTAACAATGTAGCACAATTTCTACAATGACATTTTCAGCATCTGTTCTGCATCAATGAAACTATGAGGCCAAATAACACTTTCCAGCAGTCAACTTTAACGCACCCTCTTCTGTACCGATGGGGTTAAGTCACACACTATTGACACAAAAGTGAGCCCAATGAACATTCTCTTTTAAGGGTCCTTAAGGACACATGCTGCATTCCTGGGACAGGCAACACCCTCGCTGAGCGCGCTTTTGGATGGAAAGTAGATAAAATACAAAAAAAGATTCATTTTCAGAGGCCCAAAGTAACTTTCCAGGAATCATTCAGCAATCACCAGTGAATTAGCTCTGGTTTGAGCAATTATATTAGAAGTGTCAGAGGTTGCATTCATTTATTGCCAGTCTTTGACACGTTCTTGGAACATGGAACGCACAAGATACATCATATATGCTCTGAAATGCATTAGCAATGTAGCATTGCCCGTGTGAATTGACCTTCATTAGTGCAAGGTACTTTGAAGGATAATCAGGAGTTTCTTTCTGCAAACATTTCTGAACTTTGGGGTTTTTTCACAGAAAAGTTGTGTAAAGATGTCAGTCATTCCTGTGGGTCTTGAATATTTTAATAATGTGGAGTGCATCATAAATATTTTATTATGTCTGCTAGGAGAAATAAAGTCACATTTTCAGTATTGTAATGCTGGATGACCTCTGGACATATATTATAACAAATAAATACAGAGATATGGGAGTGTATTAGTACATGTAAACAATATTAGTCTTACTTGCTCATATTTTACATATTTTAACTATTCCCCATATTTTATGGTTCTTTTATGAAATTATGAAAAAAAACAGAATTAAACAGAGTCAAACAATTAAAATATACATTGTATTTTAGTCATTTTAGATTAGGTTTTACAGAATTGGGCATTTTATAGCCTCTTTTAGACAATTAGCCTCTTATAAACCATCTAATGAAAAAAAGGACAAAAAAATTACATGTTTAGTTAATGCGAGTAGAAGTATACATCCTCAAAATGGAACACACCTCTGCACATTGCATAATAATTTTGTTGAATTTAACAGGTTCAGAGGTTATGGCATATTCACATGTTTATATTTTTTTAATAATCTTCATAGAGAAACAAAAACTTAGCAAATAAACAGAAATTTAAACTAAGCAAATTGTACCATATTTATCAGATTTTTGTGGATTCACTTAGATTTTTCCAAATATTTTTAACTAATAGACTGATAATAAAGGGCAAATGGGGCAAGAAGCATACTGTGTGATTAAAAAGTGTAGACGACTTAATTAGCTGGCACAAAAAGTAAAAAAGAAAACAAAACCTAGTGATGAATCTAAAATGTTTGTGTGAGGATATCCCTGTGAACTGAGATGGATAAAAGCCTCTCCTGAATGGAGGTATCTCTTCTTTGTTATAAAGGATTTGTTTGGTCCATTTAGGCTGCTGAAAGAAACAGATCCTCGCTGAAAGAGGATCAGTGCTCCCTGCTGTGGGCCTGTGGGAGAGATTCTCAGCTTTTTCTGAACTGCTTTTAAAATCTGTTTATTAGAGGAGGCCTTGATGGTGAGGGAGACGACACTAATAATAAACCATCGCAAGCCCTGAAAATAATGTAACCTGGGGTTATCAAGGGCAAGCCTAAAGGGAGAGTCTCTCTGCCCTCATGGACAACTCTTTAGCTCAGGAGTGTCAAACTCTGGTCCTAGAGGGCCAGCGTCCAGCACAGTTTGATGGTTCTCCTCACACACATTCACTAAACCTGACAATCAACTGTTGAAGTGAAGCACGTGTTTCTGAACAGGGAATGCACCAAAACATGTTGGACCACAGCCCTGCTTTAGTGGAAATATAAGCAAGTCCTGTAATTTGAACATTATATGAACATTATATAATCACCACTTTCTGTGGCAATTACTTGTTGGCTGTGGGGGGTGGGGCCAGTTGCATTTGGGGGAGACACAGATTGGGCAGTTGATTAATTCATGAAGGGGTTTGTAGCAGGATTAGTGGAGGGGTACAGAGATTATGTCTTGCTCAGAATTAACACAGATTCAAGGAAAAAGCTCAACAAATTCTGACACTGACCATAAAAGTCATGCAAAAGGACAAAATAATATAAATGGAAAAATGGTTGCAATGTTATTTTTATTTATGTTTTTCTTTTGTTTACATCCTTTTTTTGTCACGTGCAGAAACTAAGCTGTAACTACTTTCCCAATGCTGTCACATCTTTCGAAAATGATTCTATAACAGTATCTATGGAAATCTACAGAACTACAGAATTTCTAGTGATTATTGGAAGCATGCCATAGGGACAGTAAAATATTGCACAAAAAACATCAAGTTTTTCAGAACCTCTAGATGAAACAAGTAGTAGGTGTTTACATCCTTGGTGTTTGTCACTTTTCTGAATCAAAATATAGGTGAAAATAATATCAGATGCAGCTTTCAATTTGGGTTGTGTGTGTTAGTGTGTTTAAAGAGAACGGTAAAGAAATGTTGTAGTGAATTGAAACAGGCCTCCTGTATATGCTAAAACTTTTTAATCTGGTGTGTGTGGTTAAAGAGAACTGTTAGAAATGTTTCAATTAATTGACTGGGGCCTACTGTATCTATTGTATCCCTGTTGGGTCTTAAAAATACATAATAATCGACTCCATTTTCATTTGTGCCTCTCAACCACAAACCGTAATGTTTTAAAAAACATGCTATAACAGTATCCAGTAAATCCGTTCACTGATTTTTTGTATTGAACGCAAGCAGACTGTGTATCAGGTGAAGCGGAGCACCCCCGTTTTAGTAGGAGCAGTGGTATGGTCCAGCCTCTGCCTCGTCCCTATGGAGTTGTTGCTGAGGAGCTTTCTTTCAGAGTTTCGATGAGAAGGAGAGAAGGAGGGAGGTGAAATGGCGCTAAGAATGACTGTCCTTTATCTCAGGAATAACCTGCTCCGACCGGGGCTCAATGTCACAGCTCTGCTTCTCCTTTGCTTCGCGTCTGGTATGTTTGTTTTGTTTTAATCAATAACATTTTCATCTAGACGACGTGACAACTGTGTTTCTATGGCAAACTCAGATAAGTTAGCAAGAAATAGCTAGCCAGTGTTTCCCAACTCCTCTCCTCAGGGAATGACTGGACTGTGCAGCAATGGTTTTCTCCTTGTTCGGAACTCCTGGAGGCTTTGATAATAAGGAAACAAAGCCATGGGTCAGTTGAACTGGACTTGGAAACTGGAGAGTGATGCTGTCCATGCTTTCTCGTGCAACGTGTTTCAAAAAGTTCACAAAATCGACGTGCTTCGCAGTCGCTTTTGTAGTTGTTTTCGTTTTCTGTAAACCGTATAGCTTCGTGTTATGAAATATTTTAAGCTGAAAATTACTTCTTTGTTCGCAAACTCTTCAAACATGTGCGTGCGGCGGAATCCATCGGCTGCCATGGAAACGGTCCGCTAAAACTGCTGCGACAGATTAGGAGTGGAGTCTGACTGCACACCAGTCTCTCTGTACACTCTTTAAAGTATTATCGTATTTTAAACCACAGTAGTATGCTTTTCTTTGTTTACATTCATTGCAATTTCTTTTTTCTACTTTGAATGATAAATTTATCTGCTTTTAAACAATTATCTGCTTTTAAACAGACTAGTTTATTTTAACCACAGCTTAACAAATGTAATTTAAAAAAAGAATAATAACCGAGACTGACATGCTATGTGTCAAAAGCATTTGAATTATTATTAAATACCTATGACGATTTGCTGTTTTTAAAGAGCGAGGAAGTTTCTTCCTTTTGGCTTAACAAAAGAGACAGTGTTGCTTTCCTGAATCCTGTATCTTCGTGTTTTGGAAGTAAAATAGGAGTAATGTGACCTTATCCAGAAAAACTTCCCAATTTTCCCTGGTTTCATGTCTTGCATGGTAGAACCCCACCTGTCACGATCCTTTGGAGGACTTGGATGGGATATGAGTTGTAAAATTTTTCAGTTGACAGTCCAGCTGCTGAGACAGTGTTGCGTCCTTGTGCCTGAAATTTTTATCCTTGACCGGACTCAGTTCCTCCATTGTTAGGCAGCGTATGTTATTCCCCTGACTGTCCGATTGCCGTACTAAAGGGGGAAACAGTGTTGCCCTAGTCTGAATGCCATTAATGTTAAATAAACATTTGGGTGTTGATACATGCATCTTACATGTATCAATGCTTCTTGTATACATGCTTCTTGTCACCCTTTTAGAACCAGTAGCTTGGAAACACAGAGAAGTATTTAGTGTTACAGAAAATTGTTACAGAAAATTGGTAAAATGTATTCTGCTTGTTGTCAAAGATCAAGAGTCAGTCAGCACATTCACAGAGACCCTGTTAGGGAACCCTGTGTCCAGTGGGGTCAGCTGCCGTGGCTCCATCCTGTTGGTACCCTGTGCATGTGTGGTCATTTGTTACTTTGGTGTGACTGATAGCAGCACTGGAATGAGCACCAGGAGGATTTAATATACCACACAGGACCTGGGGACTAGTCCTGGCATCCCACCCCCTTCTACACTGCATTGAGATTTTTGATCACCCTCAGGGAATACAGCTACTTTTAGGTATATGTGTAGCTGACACTGGATTTCTGCTGCAAACACACACTTTCTGGAAAATCTTTATTGAAAATAATTATTGCTGTAGTTGAATTGGATGCTCTGGAGCAGCCACACGTGAACCTAAGTTAATTGTGTGCAGTGTCTAGAAAGAATACCTTTGGGATGATTTGAAGTTGTTTCATATCCAGATGCAATAATCCAAAATCTGAACTCCCTGTTTCTATTTGCAACGATGTTTGTGACCTCAAAGTTCATATACAAATGTACATGAAATGTCTGCCAAAGAAACACATTTATTTTGTGCATCGCTCTTGATTTCTTTGTATCAGTCTTTTACTAATTTTCATTCCTCCCTTCCTTTTTCTCAGATCGATAAAAGCACTAAAAGGTTACATGGGAACGGAGACATTAGCGGGGTGGGCTAACTCGATCTCTCTCTCTCTCTGTCTCTCTCTCTCTCTCTCTCTCTCTCTGTCTCTCTCTCTCTCTCTCTCCCTTTCCTTCCCTCTGTCCTCCTCTTTTTTTTGTCTGTCTCTCTCTGTTTCTATGTGTTTCTCTCTCTCTTTGTCTCTCACTCTCCTTCCTATTTCTTAATATTTCTAGTGCTTAAACCACTGCAGCTTGGCCTTCTGTACCCATTCCCATTAACGGCACTTTCATGGGTTCCAGTATGTCATTAGTGCATCGCATGATTAAATAGGCTTGAGATTTCCAGTCAGTGAAAACTAATGGGTAGTCTAGGGTCACAGCCTGGGCTGAGTATTATTAGCAACTATATATGATATGGTGCAATACAATGACAAGACACACCAGATGCTCAACATTTTTGGTTTATACTCAATTAGAGGAATACAAATCTTCACTATAACAGTGAAAGTAAAAAAAAAAAAATGTAATAAGTAATTAACATTGGGGACTTCTAAAAGCAATATTAGCTGTGCTTCATTCTGAGGTGCCGGTTAGAGCACAGAAAGGCAAACTGGGCAACCTGCTGCTCTGTAATAAAAAAAAAAAGCAACAGCAAATCAGTTTTTGGGCTTGAATGTAAGCGAGTCTTTGTGTGGAACACGAGCTAACGTGTGTTATCTGTTAATGACTGCTTCTCAAAAGATTCTCACTTCATTCATACACATGACAGCACACAACTAATAAACAGGTTTCTGGACCCCATGCGGGAGGGGAAAACATCTATATTTGGATGCACCCCTTGTCATAGCAGTCTACACAAATGAGCAACGGCCAGCTAAACTATATTTTGTACAGACAATACAGAATGAGTGGTGGTGCATTCATTATATATGCATCAACTTTGCTGTGCTCAGGGAGAAAAGAAATTGTGGCCTGACTATGCATCTGGAATGTTTTGAGTTTCCCAGTTGTTGAATCAGAGATGTTTCCACTCTGTATAGGGCATACCGCTTGGAGAGGAGTTAAATAATGAATGGCCTCTTTATATAGACCCTTTCATCTGGGCTTGTGAGAGCGTACCATTGGGGGCAGGGGTTCATCAGCTTCCACCTTTTCTATCAAGCGTGAATTAACTACCATTTCACCTCTCTGTAATCATAGTTTCTATTCTAATATCGACTTTGTTGTACTTCTGAATTGAAATCAGATTTAGATTCATGGGTCACTCTTCAATTTGAAGGGCCTTCGTGTCCTCCCACTCCCTTGTTTGCACCTTCGTCCTTCTGGTCCAGCCTCTAAACTGAATGTCTATTAAAGTCAATGTAAGCATCTACTGTGGACTGTAAAAATTAAAGTGTTGGCAGTTCATGTACACTCTTAAAAAATAATGTCCCTAAACGTTTTTCCTCATCATCAAAGAACCATTCAAAGGATGGTTCTTAAAAAAAACCCATTGATATGTGAGAGTATAAACATTGCAGTTAATTTGGGGGTTCTATGGCAATTAAAGGAATCATTTAGAAGTCTGACATCTTGTTTAAAACGTCTTTGTATGTCAATATCAGAGCTTGTTAGCAGTTAAGTGGAAATTAACGCAAAATTGTACCTGAGGTCAGATGGAAATTCTGTTGGTTTTATTTTAAACAGTCACTTAATAAAGATGTGTTTGGTGCCTCAGTTTTGCTTCATTATTTTAGAACTAAATCTGAAGTTGGTAAAAAACATGTGAAGCCAATAGTAACACAAATAATTTCCATAAATACATCCACGAAACTTCTCCCAACCCGCTCAAACCACATCCACCTCTTCATTAAGGAGACACAGACGTCTGGATGTGGTTTGTCAGACCGTGTGATTTACTGTGTGCTAGAAACTGAACAAAACATCACTGTTATGCACAGCCAATTAAGACAACACCAGGACAGGAAAAGAGTGATCTTGGATCAGATTCCTTTGTTTTCTCATAAAGTCATCACCACAAAGCAAATTCTAGTTTTGTATTCCTACTCCTGAAGTGGTTTGTGAAAAAAGACCCAGTTGTCTATAAAAGCTGCCTGCAGAATTTACCTAGGCTAAATTATAAAAGATTAGTTCATTTTTATTGTACACAACAAGCCATGCTGTATCTTAAATGACATAAACATGTCTGTGTCATCATAATGATGGCAGCATTGTGGTTTGAGGGACATACTTGTGAACTCATTTGATGTTATATTGTTCATTAACATTGTTTATTATCTTCATAACTACAGTTCAAAACCAAAGAAGAAACAAAACATGTCTTGGCCGATATTCTATATCAGGGTTAAGTGCAAAACTGCAGATGTGAGAAACAGATGTTGAACAGGCCGGCGAAGGTTAGGTGGTCAAACATATTTTGTGCTATGGATTATTGAAGCTTTCTGAATAAGTCCTAGCATTGTAGTATGGTGAGGGTGTGAATACAACTTCGTCTTTCTGCAGTTGCATTTTTGTATGTACCATCTAATTTTACCTTTTATATGTCTTCTTTTTTCCTTCTGTGGTTTTCCTGGTTTTTCTGCCACACAAGTGTACACTGAACAAATACAGCTTATTTAGTTTTAGATTTCAGTGTAGGATTGATTATGTAAACAGGGAACAGACACAATGGCCCTCAGTCTGTTCCAGTCTGTGAGAATCGCTTTAGGTGTTTGGGAATGATAAATGGCTGATTCTGGTCGAGACAAACGAATTTCAACTTTGTCTGTCCACTACCACAGAGTTGAAGAAAAATGTGTCTGCCATGCTGGATTGAGTGTCCCTCCACAATCTGGAAGGGTTTGAGCACAACAACAATTGTTTATGTCTCCACACATAAGCCTTTGTGAAGAACAAATGTGGGTAAGTTTCTCTGAACTGATTGTTTCATGGATCAAGAGGGATTTTAGCAATGTGACATGGCTCGATTTAAAACACGAATGTAGAGGCAAGAGACTAGCTGGTCCAACATAGACACTGGTGCTTTAGAGCTTTGGGATCCATTCCTCTATTCTTTTGGTGCTGGTCTGACACAACTGCTGGAAAAAAGAGGATTAGGGGCAAGTAATAATGGAGAGGCCAGCTTAGTGTTGCTGTATCTGTGTGTGTTTGTGAGCTGGGTTTGTGTCTGTTTGTGTTAATGTGCTTTTGGATGGTGGGGGTTATAATGCTGATGTGAAAATCTACAATAAAACAGAAGCACCTAGTGATCTGGATTAACTTTACCTCCAATATTATTATTAGAAATACCCTGTCAAAGCTGTTTCAATCACCAGAAAACGCCAGCCTGACTCCTCAGAGCTTAACAGCTGCCTCACCGTGGGTGGGAGATCGACCTTATGTCCTCTCTGTGTTTTTGGGTGTCCTTGACATGTCCTCATCTTGTCTTCTTCCTGACCTCCCTCTGGGAGTGTTGGTGTTGTTGCTCTGTCACTGTGGATTTTGTGTTTATTTTTTCATATTAGCATTTTGGATGGCTAACCAGTGCTCAATGCTCTTAGCTGAAAAATAAGCAATCATTAAGAGCATTTCAAATAGTCAAAAATAAGTAAAAATATATATATTGCTACCAGAGACAAGATATATTTATGTAAGGATCTAATACTCCAGCATAATCCAGTCTAGGACCTATTTTGTGTCTGTTTTCTTGGCTAGGTATTAGCTTTGTTGCCATGGTGTCCCTCTGCGATTTGGCAAGTTCCATTCGTGACTAGGCCTTGTTTTGTTCAATAGCATTCTCTCCCAGTTACCATCCTCATCTCCGTGGTTTCATAGACCTCTGTCATTTTCATGTCCCATTCAGTAGGGATTTTGTCATCCATTTTAGCATGATGCGTACCGTCCCAGTTATCTGAGTTTTTGCTGCACTGTGAGGAGGTTTAGGCTAGTTCAGAAGCTGCTCCAGGACAGATGAAAGTCCCTCTGCTCCTACTGAGAGGCTGGAGCACGCACACAAAAAGTTGTTTGTTTGTGGAACATTGTCAAATTCCACTTCTCTCTTTGTGTGTGCCTGAAGACCTGGAAGTATTTAATGAGGTGTAAGGTTACTTTGAGGGCAAAGTATAATGGACCAGAGCAAGTTAATATTTCCTTTTACTAACTGTGCATATTATATTGTGGTCACTGTATTTCAGAGAAGTCCTTGTAATTTGGCACACCACATTAAGCCTTTTACTTGTGCTGGAATTAACAATAGAATTTAGTAAAATAATTGTCTTCTAAACTGATTTTAAGGACATCACAGTGATATTGAATTTCACACTATTAAAACACATTAATCTATTCGTCCAGAGTATTTCTGACTTACAAAAAGACAACATTATTTTAACATTCTTTTAAAATTACACCATAGGAAAGGGAACACAGTTTGATAAGACCACATTTTCATTTTATTGTTTAAGAATTTCCAATGTTTTATTCTTATCTGTGCATATAATTAATACTGGCAGCACTTACAAAGCACTGACCAAATGCGTTAATTTAATTGCAAAAAGTGCACTTTTTTACCTACGGTAATTGAATTAAGGTTGTTTTGTGGAAGCTTGCAAAACTGAGATGGTGAATTTTCAACTTTATGTGAAGAAGAATAATTTTAGTATACTGGTGTCTGTGTAGCATGTAAACATATATAAGATCAAAAGATATATTTGTGACCCTATTACCTACATCAACACATTGAGTTGCATGAATTTAACTGAGACATTTTGACCCCTGTTAACACTAGCAATTGTGCTACCTGAGTGACTAACATTTAATTTTATCTAATGTACACTTCTAATTGACGCACACACATTACTTTACCGGTAATACATTGCAGAAAACATACACGGCTCAGTTTCATCACAGCTAGCACAGCTTTATTCTTCAAGTTAGCTGATTCACTCGCTAGCTTGCCAGCTGGCTGTG
Source organism: Ladigesia roloffi (assembly GCA_037577295.1). NCBI lineage: Eukaryota > Metazoa > Chordata > Actinopteri > Characiformes > Alestidae > Ladigesia > Ladigesia roloffi. The sequence continues at coordinate 6,692,480 of JBBKCR010000022.1, forward strand.
TTGGTGTCAGACCTGTGCCTGCTGCACACACATGTACTAAATGTGCTGTTGTGGTTCAGGCACTGGTAGGTTACACCACCACACCACATCAACACTTGTTGCAAACAGCTTAATTAATCATGCTTGCAGTTTTTTCATTCACAGCCACAGTGATATTTTTGAAATGTGAAATCATCCCAAAAAATGAAACCCACCCCTACTCAAGTCTGTGCACCTTGTGTCTGAGCCCAGCCCGGCCTGACACTTTAACTGTAATTATCGGCCTGAGATCGATTTAAACTAGGGATGCACCGATACCACTTTTTTTGAAAACGAGTACGAGTACTTGCATTTTAGTACTCGCCGATGCCGATACCGATACAGAGTACTTAATAAAAACATAATTTAACTGAACAAGTAGCAGCTTTAGTCATTTAACTCTGCGTTAAACTCGTCTATCCACTGGGAGGTTAGGCTAATTAGCGACACGGGGCTAACACTGCTTGGC
>JBBKCR010000022.1:6710790-6722118 GCA_037577295.1 Ladigesia roloffi
GTGTCTGTGTGTCTGTGTGTCTGTGTGTCTGTGTGTCTGTGTGTCTGTGTGTCTGTGTGTCTGTGTGTCTGTGTGTAATGGGGCATTTGGCTGCCGCTCCTATACAGAGCAACCTCCTGTGTGTGCGTGTGTGAGTGAAGAGGTGACTGCCCAGGGCTGTGCAGAGGTGTTTGAAGGGGCAGGTGCTCAAAGGGGCACATAGAACCAGGCTGAATAACAACAACCCACATTCATCAAGGTTCTACCATGGAATCGCATACTATATCACTGTCATCAGGTGGGGACAATGCAAACAAACATAGCCTATGTTTTACCTGATGGGGCACAATGGCAGAAGGTTTATTAAATGTTTAAACTCTAGTGATACAGTTATTTTGCTGCTGTAGCATTTTGTCATATTTGAAATATAAAAATATAAATCTATTATAAGCTGTTTAATATATTTTCTTTCAAATTATAATAATCCATAATTATGTGGATCTGCATATCAGATCATTTTAAGTTAAATATACGCCCTCCAGAAAGGCAAGGAAATGCCCTGTAATTTACTTTAAAACTAAATATGTGCCCTAAAATGTTGGACAGATTTACAAACCCATGACTTACCCAGTTAGCTAGAGCTACAGGTAATGTGTTCTCTTCTGTGAGATCAGACCAGCCCAAATAACCTATCATACACACCTGCATCGGTGAGCCTTGAGATCTCATGACCCTGTCGCAAGTTTAGAAGTTCACCATCCTCTTTGGGTGGTACTGACCACTGCATACTGACAACATGCCTCAAGACCTGTCATTTTGGAGATATTCAGGTTGTCCAGCCATCACAATTTGACCCATTTGGAAGATTTTATGCTTGCCCAATTTCCCTGCTTTCAGTAGATGAACTTTAAGAAATGAATGTTGCTATCTAATCTATCACACCCTTTGACAGCTGTCATTGTAGCATGATAGTCAGTGTTCATTTTACCTGCCACTTTTTTAAATATTAATACCGTAAATTTTAATATTAAAAACGACTATAAGCCGCTACTTTTTCCCCCAAATTTTCTCAAATTTTGAAGCATGCGGCTAATGATACGGTGCGGCTAATGCATGGTTTGTTTGTTTTTTCATGACAGCAAAAATGTTTTGCCTCGTAACCAGACCTTTGGGGAGGCACACGTTTTATAGGCTCATTTTGGGTTGAAATGTTTTATGCGCAACTCGGCCGCATCTGTGACTAATGTTTAGGCAGCTTAAACTCCCGGACCAATCCCGGAGGCTCGTATCCCCAGGGCGTATTCCCTAAGGCCAACACATGACGAAGATAAGGAAGATGAAGATTGCAATTAATGACTTTTCCTGGTAGGCTGCAGTATATATTCAGGATATATTTTACCGGTAATTAGGAGATGGATGGTTGTACGTGCACTGTTCAGCAAAAAAAGCAGAAGCATAAAAACAAAAATCTGTGTAGATATCTCATATTACAACGAGACACATGCGGCTTATAATCCGGTGCGGCTTGTACAAGTACAAAATTGGTTTTCTTTCTAAAATTAGAGCATGCGGCTTTTAATTAGGTGCGCTCTATAGTCTGGAATTTACGGTAGTTTAATTGTTGTGGATGTGTGGGCGTGTGTGCATGCAAGTAAACAATTTCCTTCTGGATAAATAAAGTTTTCTGATTCTGATTCTGATGATTCTGAGATGGAGAGAAAAAATGTGTAGAGGAAGATGTATTCTTCAGCAGTTTGTCCCCTTCTCACTACATTACCCTGCTCTCTGATAGGCCGAGGCCAGAGGACTATACATTGTATCGATTGGGACAAATTGTTCAGACCTGAACTGAATATATTAAAATAAATTCTCATTATCTGTGTCCTTGTGATTCAAGCAGTGATTTTCTGCATTTAAGTGGGGTTATTGAATGACTATATTAACTGAGCATACACAGAGATAATCAGATGCATATTCATTGGACTGCTGTGTTTAAACACTGGGGACTTTGGGTGGGTGGATGAAGTTTTTATCTGTTCTTTAATGTGTCCAGTCCTTGACCCACATGCATGGTTGCAAATTCATAAACAGTGTTACTTGTTCTGCCTGTTTCATTGTGTGATGTCCTAGTACTTTGGAATTCAGTGGAAAGGAATGTATCAAATTTGCTACATTATACCCTAGAACTTAGGAATGGGCTGTTTAACTGCCGTTCTCACTGTGAAAATTGTCTTCCTGCTTTAATCTATGCACTCTATTGCTTATGCATGCACACACAGCACTGCGAGTTAAAAAGCTCGCTACTTATGGAACAGGACACTGTAATGTGATAGCTTGAGCCCACTGGTTGCATAGTGGACAGCTTGCATAGTGGAGATCCATGCCCTGGAATGCTCTGAAATGCAACACACCAGCCCCCTAACATAATTAAGTGCTTTGTGCATGGTAAGGGGGTTCAGCAACCCTCTAGCTTGGCTAGACTTTGACATGTTAGTAATCATGCTAGACAGAGCTACAATTTCTCCCTCACCTCAATAGCCCACACTCCCTTCCACCCTGCTCTCCCCAACAAAATCTCTGTTTATCCTCATCAGCTGTTTACTCATTTGTGCTCCCTCTCGCTAACAGTGTTCCACACTAGGTTTCATTGTTGCAGGAAAAAAAACGTTTCGCATTGTTGCCCTGATTAATTCTGGAATGTGTGGAGTTAGCGAGAGACGCCAGTAGGTGGAACCTCATGATTGCCTCATCATAAAGCCTTGAGGAGGAAAAGCATTCACTCAGTCTAACCCTTTTTTAACCCTTCTCCTCATATTTAGTTATTTCTGTTTTTTTGCTCTCCACAACTGTTCAAGGTTTCGCAGCCATATTGTTTAACACAAGAAGAAACGGTACAGATTGCAAGGTTATGGTTAAATCGCTAAATCATAAGTGTCGGGAAGTGGCTTAGACTTCAGTTCTTTCATTAAATAACTACAAGCGTATTAGCATAATGTAAGTCAGTAAAAACCCTTAAATGAATAGTTCTTCCACATATACTAATGTTGTTAACAATTGCAAATTGGTAATCATGTGTGTGTGCAGCTAATCAGTCAATTATTGTGTGAACCTCACCTGTAAGACTTGTAACTGATTTATAAGTGCATTCTTGGGGTTAAAGTAGTTAAACCTGAGCATAAGTTTTTGTTTTTTTACAGTTCATGCTAACCTGGAACAGTTGTGAAGAAGTACCTCTATGTATTGTATTTTCATGTAGATTTCATTGCCAGTAGCTGAGTTTTGAGTCCAATTTCTTGTAATAATGCTAATAATATTCAGATATAGTTGCCATTGACATTCTCTAATTTTCTTTGTCTGTCCATGCCTCCACTTCTATGTCCCTCCCTTCTTCTCTCCTTCCTTCCCTCCCACCTTCCCCCTCCTCCCTTCTTCCATTAGATCCTCCCTCCACCACCACTTTGCCTTCCACAACCCCCGTGCTACTCCTAAACGCCGGCATTTCTGTAACAGCGCCTGGCAATAAGCAGAGAGCCCACTTCAGCTCCCCCACATTGGCGCCGCTTCATGAGGGCAGCCTAGGCACCATAGTTGGCGGGGCAGTGGGTGGAGCTCTCTTCCTGCTGCTACTGTTGGTGCTGAGTGGAGTTTATTACCAGCGGCAACGGCGGACCTTCCGTGGCAACTACTACACGAAACAGTACATTGGACCATCAGACATGCAGAAAACTCCGCAGCCTCACGAGCTGCAGCAGGTCTACAACAATGAGAAGGGCCGAGTCAGCCCAGACACCAAGCTCAAACCCAGCCACAATGGCCATGGCAGCATCTACCCTGATAAAGATCGTGAGGAGTGGGGTGACTTTGACCGAGAAAGATCTCCCAATGGCCGCAGCAGAGCTATACGAGAGGCCAATGCCCAACACAACTACCATAACCATCACAATCATCAGCAAAGCTTCCACCCCAACCCCCATCACCCCCAACCCAGTCACCCAAACAGCTTCCACCCTGGCCCGCATAACCACAGGAGCTCTCTCCAGCCGGAGCACCGCAGGTACCCTGTCCCTCAATCCTTGAGCAACGGCTCTCCTTACCTGCCAGAGGAATGCTATGACAATGATTACGTCTCACACACGGATGGCTCCATGATCTCCCGCCGGGAGTGGTATGTCTAAAACCAGGATGAGACAGCAGCTGGAAAGGACTACAAAAACTGTTCAAATGGCAAAAGATAATAAGGGTAAAACTAGAATATGTAAAGAAATATCTAGAAAAGTACTTCTGCACCTTTTCCCCCCACCCTGTAGTTTGCACCCCCTCTTGTTTCAGTTGTGTTTGAATGACCTAGCAGGTTTTTGTTTTGTCTACAAATTGTCTGGGGACCAAGAGTTTAATAGAAACATCAGGACTCTCCTATGTTTAGCAGTGATGATGTTTAACTAATGTCAGTAGGGATTTACGTTGTAATTTCTCTGTAGCTAAATATCCTCATTGTCTTGTGGTGATTCAGATATTTAAATCTGAAATTTTCCATTTTTGGAAAGAGGAAGAGGGGGTTCTGTACTATAGGGGTTCGGTTTCAAACGGCATCAGCCTGACTGAGTTTCTATCATTTGCGTGAACTTTCAGTAATCTCATAATTCTGATGGAAACAGAAATTAGCTTCTGTCAACAAGAGTGCTGGTTTCCATAGCAACGTTGAATTCCCTTCTGCAGGCGGGGGGCGGGGCTGGAATGCACTGAAGTACGAAGAGAAGGTCTGCAGCACAGGGGAGGCATGCAGGTGTATACATGCTTTCCATCACTCAAGTGTTCAGATTCAAATGGAGTTAATCACTTATTTCATAACAGAAATTACAAGCATCACTGTCAGTATCATTCTTTAATGCAGCCCAGTGTTAACACTGACTCTGTTGTGCTAAATCATCTAACAGCCGTCAATGTGTCACACTTGGTTCTTATGGATTCGGGTTTTGGTGCCTTTCTCTTTGTGTGTATGATTGTATCTGTGTGTGTATGCGTGCATGCATACCGTCTGTGTGTAAATACAGTCGGTGTTAATCTCCACAGTGTGTTTGATGGATCAGCTCTCTGTCTAGCAGTGCAATAGTGTTCCAAATCTTCAGATTCTAATTTACCACACACTCAAGCGCAGGGGGCAGTATTTCAGTTTCACTGATACAAGTTTTGCCAACTGTTTTCTTGCGCCTGTGTCTAGGTCAGGGAGATGATTAGCAGTGCCTTATTGTGACTTATTGTGAAGGTGCAGATTATTTACAGTGGCATTCTAAAGGCACCAGTCATTGCAATCATTTCTGTAAACATATAAGTATCATTTTTTGGGAGGAAGTGAGTGATTAATGACTAAAAGACCGTTCAGGTACATAATGGAGTGTCCCTGAATTGTATTCTTCTGTACTTTCCCTGCCCTTCCATTTGCCTTTGCCATTTTAGAAAGCCTTTTTGTGCCATTGCTTGCATGATTGCTTTTTTTAATGAATAGTCAGACAGAAGCATATTTTGCTCATGAAATATGACATTTGTGACATTTGAGTTGCAAAGCACTCAAAAAAAGAATTTCTTTAATTATCTAAATATGTGTACAGTCAGAGTGTGTGAAGTCATGAAAATGAACATAAGACTAAGAGGTGGTTGTTTTGTATATATTTTGGCCATTGGGAAAGCCTTGTTTATTCTGTTAGTTTTTTTCTGTACAAAAAGCCCGAGATTTCACAATGGAACAGTAGAGCGCACCTGCCACTTCAATATTTGTGATGACATGTTTGTCCAGTTTCACTTATCACTTACACTCCACAGTATATTGCTCATCATTTTTCCTTTTTGTACAGAGGAGCTACTGTAAATAAATAAAATAAATGTTATAAATGAAAACTGAAAGAAAAAAAAACTGAACTGTAACAGTACGAAGCATTATTTTGTTAAATCAACTTTTGGGATACGTTTTGTTTGGAAATAAAGCACCTTTTTTTCTGTGACATCTCAGTGTGTTTAATCCGCTCTGGATTACATTCTTCTGTAGACTCAGTAGTTGCAGAAGTGAGGATGTGTGTGTGGTATGTGTACTGGGGCTGTTACTAAATGAGCATTTTGATCTTAATTTCTCAGTATTCAATACCAACTTTGAATTGTTTAATACTGAAGTTCTTATTGTTATTTCATTTGACAATTCAGGAAACTTGGTTAAAGCTAGGACTAGGATCATTTTGAAATTTCTCAAAATGAATTTTTGTATAGTTGAGTTCAAATATTTACACACCACAGAGCAAATGCTGTGTTTCTAAGTGAAAGTAAGTATACATGGAAGTATTCATTTACACATAGAAAATCAACAAAACAAGCAACTTGAATCCTGGGTATGCAAACAACTCCAGCTGACCATGCATAGCTGAAGGTGCAGCTCTGGTTGTTCAAATAGACCTATAGGTGGATTCAGAATAGATCTTGAGCAGTAAATATTAATAAAAATGATTTGCCAATCAACAAAATAGATTCTACCCTGAAATGAACCAGGCCAAGCCTTCAGTGCTTTCAGATTCTGATGACCCCTCTGCTTATGTGTTCGGCTGTGGTGCCTTTCACTGTGGACCTCTCCTCCCCCAAAGCAGGGCTTATCAAGCTTTCATAAAGTGGGGGTGTTCTGAGATAGGGATGCCAAGTTATAAAGACGGTTTAATCAATTTAATACAATTTAATCTAACTAAAGTCGGGGGGTGTTGAATCCCCCCGTGTGCTACGCCCCTGTCACTTCATGTTGGCGCCTTCACGCAGGCTTCCTTTTACCACCTCTATCAGAAGCCCATGCATTTTTTGTGAGAAAACCTGTGAGCAGAGAGCTTCCACTGGTCTGGGGCTAAACTTCCTCTCCAGACCGCCAAAGGAGAGAGAGCACTTAATCCCCAGGATATTATGGACATGCTTGGAGTTTTGTTTGCACTGCTGTTCTTCTGATCCATTCTGCAGAAGCTGTGAGGAGGGTCGAGGGATTGTGGGATTAGGATGAGGAACAGGCTCGGTGGATGGTCTAAATGGCCGTTTAAGCATCTGTTGATGATTTCAAACCCGCCTGAAATACTTCTCCTAGTTCATCACTGTGTGAATACAGATTTGCGTATGTTACCAATCATATGAACGTCCTACTTCATGCTTCTTGTGGCCCAAATCAAACTTTAACAATTTTCCTTATACTCAAAATATAGATCTATAAACATTTTAAATATTTATACTGATACTGTTTGTCATGCTAGTTATACAATGCAAGCTATTCAAAGAGTTTTGCTGAACAAGTTTTGAGGCGATTGTGTGATCATTTGGCCATTAAACACGATGGCATTTACATATGCAGGATCAGCTTTTTTTGTAGGTGCAGAACTAGATATTATTATATCAATCAACAAAACCGTCCAAGACACCAAAAGTGTTTTGGCTGATCTTTGACAAGGCGGTACATAAAATACATGTAGATTCTGGTTTGATTTGGACACTTCTTGTAACAGTCTGTTTCTTAGCGATCTCTGTTTACAGTTTCGGTCAGTTCTATCTTCTCACTTTTCTCTCCTTTTCCCCTTGTGTTCTAGTTGTCTGTTATTGATGTTGGCATGATTCAAACCTTTTATGCTTTAAAATCTGCCTCAAAAACTCCACCCAGCCCTTTAGCCCCCCTTCAGGCCATTGACCGTGTCCCTATGGCAACAGACTTGTATTGCTCCTTGATAGACCATTCCTTCCCCTGAGGAATACCTGCACTTCCCGTCTTTCTCTCCCCATCAGAAAAGAACAAGAGGGGCAATGAAAGAACAGGGCTGAGGAGAAAGGAGGCAATTCAAAGTGGGGGAAAAAAAAGAAAGGGAGCAGAGGGAATGGGAGGCCATGAGAAAAAGAGAGAAAGGCTATGAGAAGGTGGTGCTTGGGGGACACATAGAAAGCAAGGTTAAAAGGATGGGTGAGGGACATCATGATGAGTGGAAGGATTAATGGAATGGAAATGGATCGTTTAGAATTTCTTATAGGAGATATGAACACTTAAGAGTGGCACAATCTTTCACTCTGCTCTTTTCCAACATTTTACCGCCGATATATATTATCATTATGGTTGGATTTTTATACGGGAAGCTGTCATTCTGGTTATGAATTTAAACATATATATCATGACATGTTTCCATTAACGTTTCAAAGATGTGTTAAACCATTGTAGCCTGTTCATTCAGAATTCAACAGAAATATGATTCTATTTCACCGTTCAGAGACTCCTCCTATAAAGTTTCTTTGTTGTACATTTGTACAAAAAAATTATGTGGTTTAAAGGTTCTCACTTGCTGGTCTTAGAAACATGTTCTTTAAAATATCAGTCATTTAAAGGATTTTTTTAAGGAACCAAAACTGGTTCTTTGAAGGGATAGCTCCATGTAACTCCTTTTGGTGTCTAAGAGATAAGAATGTTTATAAAACTTTATAATATGCTCAGAAGTTAAAGTTAACAGCTGAGGACACATTGTGTGCGATTTGGCATTCTCCAAGAGCACAAAAAAACAAAAAGAATAAATTACAGAATACATAATGAGTTGAGATCTCTACTAAAACTATCTTTCTCCATCAAATATCAACATCTTAAACTGACTTAAGAATCAGTACACAAAAGCGAAGACAGATTGTGGTTTTTTTATTATACAAACACTGCATGAAGGACACAGACCGACTCTGGCTTACAACCCAGGGATGACTAAATAGATACAAGACATAGGACTAATAAGAACAGACTATAATTTAACCTTTAACACTGGACAGCTGTAAACAATAACACTAAGCAGGAATTTAGTAAACTGGAGGACATAAGGTCAAAATAAATGTAAAGATAGGACAGCATATCTTCTTAAACACAGCCATTCCAATGACTTACCTCTCATTGTTGACGTTACTGGCCCTTCCTTTCATTTGCTACTTGGAAATATATAGCCTCCTCTCACCCAAGCTTGTCTGGTGTTGTGACCTGTTTTTAGGCAGGTGTGTTCCTCTGAATGATTTTCAGCCTTGTTTTTACATACTGACTCACCATTACATTTTGTACTACATTGCATGAGTGCTTTTAATGGGTTTCATAGTAATTAAGAGTCAGTCGTGATCAGTGAATAAAAAGGGAATCCCAGTCCAGTCCAAGTGAGAAAACCCCCTGCATGCACTCCAATATGGCTATCAGATTGCTGCCAGCAAAGCCGCATGTAACATTTACCAGAAAACCTAATGGCTGTGCTCACCCTACCAGCTCTGACATCTGACACTGATCCTCAAGTATCTACCTGCAGAGCATTCAGAAGGATTTTATCTTTGTTTATGTTCACTCAGTACTCAGCCTAAGATCAGGCAGCCTGAGAGGGACTCCATCCCAGTAATCACTCATCCCAGTAATCACTCATCCCAGTAATCACTCATCCCAATAATCACTCATGAGAAAGCTTGCTGATCACAAGCCTGTTTTTATGTCACTATTCTGAAATGAACCTGCTAAATCCACTGTCACCAAACTCACCCCCATCGTTTCTAGTTTCCCCTCAGGCTTAATCTTCTGGCATTAAATCTGATCAGTAAACATCTCTTTATACTGGTATTGTCTCTTGAAAGAACATGGTTCACTTGCAGGTTCAAGCTCTGCTATTGTAATGTAGTCAGTCTCAAAACAACCTCTTCGCTCCATTAGATAATCATTTTTTGGCTATAGACACTTATTTTCAATAGGACAGAATTGCTCACAAAAATAGTCTGCTTCCTTTTCAAGAGAAAGTGACATATTGCAACATATTTTAGTAAACAAATCCTCAAGGAGCAAATTGGCAAAATAAGGTATGAAGTTTAAAAAGCAAATTCTACTCCTTTTTTCTGTTAAAAACAGACCACTAGTGTAAGGAAATTCATCCAAATCAGTGATCTAAGCTTTCTTTCTGACTAGAGAATGGACTTTCTTTAATTTTGTTTCATGGGCCCTTCTGTGTTTGTCAGTATTTCAACTTACAATCATATTGTAACAGTTTCTGACTTAAAACACACAATGAGATGAATTACTCACAATGGGAGAACACAGTGTAACGAGATAACACTCAACACTGAGGAGGAGTTGTATTCAGCAAAAGCAGGGAAGTTAACAGCGCTAGGTGCTAGGTCTCTCACTGACGAAAGGCAAAAAACACAACAGCAAAATAGCAAAATGTCCGCACAAACATAAAACTTAAGGTTCCCTTGTTACTGTGAAACAGTTAATGGCAACAGTAATTCGAATCCCCCTTTTTTCATGGTTTAGATCCCCAGTAGATAACCAAGTGCATTCTGGGAATCCGTCCCTTAAAGACACGCTACAATATTTTGGCAATGCTAGGCAAGACTTTAGCGGAAAACTTCATAAGTGTGTACTATTATAACTGACAAACTAAGGCATTAGTTGAGTTTCAAAGAGCAAACTCAGCCCTCTTGCCTCTAACCACACACTCAGTTACATCACAGGAGGACATTAGTGTCAAAAATGTACACTCAATGCAAAAAGATTCTTCCTAGAATTAAGCTGAACCTTTTATGGAGACCATTCATTTGGCTTTGTCAGTGTTTCACACTATAAAAACATTTTAGTGTCCTACATAATTAACATGAAATATTTCAGTGTAAATGTAAAAATCAGTTACTTTTGTGCAGTTGGTTTACACTTGGCATTTATTTGATATGTGAGCATACTATAATGGATCAGAAATAGGGTCTTGTGACTCACTCTAGGGGGCCCATCTGTGGTAGAAGGCATCCAGACAGATGCCCAGCCCTGCCCCCTCCAAGTCCTGCCATCATCTTACATTACTGTTCCCTTGTCATCTTGAAGAACATATAATCTGGACTGAGGTTACATCTCCGTAAAAACAGAACCACAAAATAAATATTTAGTCAAAAACTGGAAAATAATTCTATGCATCAATTCTGGGATGGTGTGACACTTTTTTCCCAAGAGACAAAGCATGACTATAACTCCAATTCAGGCCATGTTTTTAAAAATGTGTTTGCTGCTATTTCCTGCCATCATTCTGATTCTAGATTAAGTACAGACACCTGAAGCTTTTTAAATATTCCATGTTATATCTTAAGCTTGTAACAAACATTAACATATATTTCCTTGTTTGTAACATTTGTACAATGATTGTGTCAGAAAACTTTCCTGGAATCACTTTGAAACACAATCTACTTCAAATGTGCTTAACTCTACCTTAATTTACCCCTGAAAATACATCAAACACCTTCATTTTAATTAAGTGGCCATTAATTTATAAACCATTCCCTTAATTTTACCTTAAAAGTGGATTTAAG
>JBBKCR010000022.1:6722218-6743018 GCA_037577295.1 Ladigesia roloffi
TCAGTTCAAAGTTCACTGAAATATGAACGTGTTCAATGAACGCGTTCTTTTGAACTAGTTCATGCACAACACTGTGATTCAGGTGATCTTTAATCAGTATCTCATGAAACAGAAGAAGGTGCTTGTGAAGGAATTTAACAGACAGTGGCATGGAATGGTTTTTACACTCATAGAGATCCTGTTTTTAAAATAAATTGCAGTGGTGTTTAGCTGTTTAATCCTAGAATTCTAAGTGGTGCAGTGAGCTCTGATAAATTCCGCCATTTAGAATAATTATGTCATCACAACCATAAGTAAAACCTTTCAGTTACATTCACTGTTTTTAGTAAGACCATTCCATGTGCATGTCAAAGGGATAAAAATAGCTTTTTATGTAATTCAGTGGCTCTGAATACATTTGTTTATTTACATAATCGTCTAATCTGTCTGAACTAACCCACACTGGACACTCTCCAGTTCATATCTGGCAAGTCACGTTCCTCCGCATGCATCAAAGCATCAGGGTCTGGTGCCCTTCAGAGGGAGTATACGAGAAAAAATGAGTGTTTTTTATTTCCATTTGTCACTAACAAAATGATCAGTACAGTGATCTGTAATAGCAGATGCTTGGTGATCTTAAGTCATTGGATGCTCCTGTTAATAGAGAGGGATCAAGTGGGGGACCACTGTCAGATCGAGAGAAGAAGGGTGATAAAAAAAGATAAAGAAGACCACCAGAGACAGCGTCAGTGAGAGTGATTGTTTTGCGTGTGTAAAACGGGGAAGGAGTGCACTGGTAGGGGATTGGAGCATAGAAATAGCTCAGCCAATCAGAGGAACGGAAGGAAAATAACAGGTTCAGAGAGACAGCTCGCGAGAGAGGGAATATCGGTGAGAGGCAGAGCAGGAAGAGGACAGCGGCGAATCAATTTGAATAAATAAAGGAAGAATGCAGCTGGGTTAGAGCTTTAGAACAGAATAATGGAAGTCCGCCCAGGACGTGATTGTCTGCTGATGCTTGGAGCAGGTTCTCGTTCTGAGGAAATCATGCTCTGAAGGCCCCTCAGCAGCAAGGCTTCACAGAAGCTTAGTGGCGGAGGCTGGGAGACAGAAAGAGGCAGAAAAACAGAGAGAGAGACACACACAGAGAGAAGATTCATTCAAGAGAGAGGAGAGAAATAGCAAGCATGAGAACTTCCAGGAAAGGAACCGTGGAAATGCCTGCTTTTGTTCGTCAGCTAGTGAAAGAGACAGAGAAGCGGGTCACCTCCTTTTTCAAAGGGGGCCGCGGTGGGGGCGGGGGTGAGCTGGCTGAGGGCGAGGATGGAGCTGAGGAAGAGGGGGTCATCCCTAGTCCTTATCTTGAGCGGCCTGTCTTGGACAAGTACATGGAAGAGGGCTGCGCTTCGTGGGGCCTCACCTACGCCCTGGCCAGTATGCAGGGATGGAGGGCTCACATGGAAGATTTCCACAACTGCTTCCCCCAGCTAGGTGGGGAGTTGTCCCACTGGGGGTTCTTTGCTGTTTACGATGGTCATGCAGGAAGCATGGTAGCCCAGCACTGCTCACGAAATCTGCTTGACCACATACTGGGCACAGGTGAGTTAAAGTTGTCCCGAGAACTATACATCCAAATCGAAGCGATGAAATAAATTATATTTGCTGATGAACAAAAAGGACAATTACAATTTTATTCACACGAGATAGAACTGTAAATGGATTTATGAATCTGCAAAGGTTCTAATATTTATAATTTTTTCAACAAACTTGGAGACTAAACAACATATAACCATATAGAGTTAAGAATCCCCTGATTTTTTTATATAGACAAGGGGTCACAGAAATGGAATGCAGGTTTTGAATGGATGGCCTACCTGCACTCTAGAAAAAAGGGTACATCTGGTGAAATATATTGACATGCATGGGTTCAACGATTTGTGGGTACTTTCGAGATATGTATTGGGGGTACTTTCTGAGAAACTCTGACCTAGCTGAGGTCCCCTTAGTACATTAACTGTAGTAATTAAAATACAGTGTTTCTTTCCTAAATAAAAGATCAAAGATATGCTGATTTGTGATTGGTGGTCTTCATGTTTATATATAAAATTATTGTTTTAATAGTTTTCAATGTAATGGTTTCTTATTTTCAGTAACATTAGTGTAATCAATTAATGTATGCAAATTTTAGCCTGGCAGAGCAGCCATTTGTGATTATTTTACTAAGACCTCCATTCTTCCTAAAATTCTTCCTGTGGTGATTGTTTGATTCGGGTTTAAAAAATGCATATTATTATGGAAATTTTTATTGATTTCTAACATAGAAACTAGTTTATCTATTGCAACTGCAAATAAGAGTTTTTTACTTCCATTTTTTAAATGAGAGCAGTCAACATCCCTCATGTGACTTTTCTCTCAGGTAAGATCCGGGCAGATGAAGATGTGGACCAAGTCAATGAAGGCATTAGGGAAGGCTTCTTTCTGATGGACAAACACCTTCACACCATGGCTTGTCGTGAAGGTTGGGAGCGTGGTGGCACGACTGTGGTTTCCACAATGATCACCCCTCATCATATCTATTTTGTGAACTGTGGAGACTCGCGGGCTGTGCTGTGCCGTGCTGGGCGTGTGGCTTTCTCCACGGCAGATCACAAGCCCTTCAGCCCTGGAGAGAAGGAACGCATTGAGAGTGCTGGTGGCTCGGTGACTCTGCAGCGTGTCAACGGTTCACTGGCTGTGTCCAGGGCCCTGGGGGACTTCAGCTACAAGGCGGCTGAGTGGCGGTCAGCAACGGAGCAGATGGTGTCCCCTGAACCAGAAATATCTGCTGTTGAGCGCTCTCCGGCTGACGAGTTCATCATGCTGGCCTGTGATGGCGTGTGGGACACTGTCAGTAATGAGGAACTATGTGCATTTGTTCACAGTCGACTGCAAGTGTGCACAGATCTCAGAGATGTTTGCTCCCAGGTCATTGACCTTTGCCTCTATAAGGTGAGACAAAGCAGGTCTCGTTAAACCAATAACTTAATTAAACAAATCGTCAGATTTCCCCATTTCATCAAAGTCTGCTGATGATCCAAATCATGTTTCAGTCAAAAGTTTACTCTGGAAAGCATAGACATTTTGGACGATTATAGCAACCACTTAACATCATACAAATGTCATGCCTAAGTCATCACACCCTTGCCTCAAATCATGCTTAGTTGCTAAATACTGGCTTTTGTGATATCTATCATTAAATATGTGTAGTTACTGTGTAGCTTCTCTGCAAAACTTCATTTAATGAAACAATTAAATGTCCATAACAGTTCAAATGTCAAATCATCTAGAAACTTAAAAAATGTCATATCATCATTTCACAAATTAGTTTGTGACATAGGCAATCAGTATGACACAGACAATCCTGATATCTGTTTATCTTCTTCATAATAATCTCATCTATAGTAACAGATCCATCACAACACACCGATTATTCGAACAACACATTAATAGTTCTAAGACTTGGAAATTTGAAAGAGTATAACGTCCATTTCCCTCTCCCTTCCCTGTGCTCCAGCCCGGCCTACAAAACCTGTGTCTATGGGCAAATTTGTACGTAGTTTGGTCAAATGTTTAGCAAAGCATGAACTGGCTAGCTAGATATAACACGCTTTGCGGTGACTTTTACCTAGCTATGCTTTGATCAAGCTGAACATGACTCGGCATTAACTCAGTAATGTTTTTGACTCCCTTCAGATCTTGTGGGTCCATCCTCTTTCAAAAGGCTTACCCAATGTTTACCCTTTTTTGCCTCAGCAATGGTCTAATTTTGCCAAAAAGTCATTTTTATATGAGCTGAACTAATTATTTATTCTCATTCCTGAATAGTAAGTCTCAGGATTAATGACTGAAACACAAATTAGAAGTGTGAGGGGTTAACACAGGTTGGCAGATTGCTAAATGTTTGTTATCCAACAAGAGGGCTTTTAGTCATGTGACTCTGCATCAAAGAACGCTTAAAGTTGCCTCTCCCTAAATAATGTTTGGCTCCCACGAGGCGTCTGTTTCACACTCAAGCACTGGCAGTTAAATGTCTGTGATGTGGGATTTCGCTAAAGGATGCATTTAGAAACCCAAAAATGCACCACCAGCGCTACGGTTGATTGTATCCTGAAATCACACACACACACACACATACAATCACACATCTTCTTTCCAGCTCCTGGGGCACAAGACCTTGTCTTAGACTGACTTCAGCAGGGCTGTTATGTAAGAGAAACGCTGACTGACTGGCCATGAGAGGCTTTAGAGGAGAGATGTGCACTGACCTGAAAATGTCGCTGTCTTTCCTTCCTCACTAAGCCTCGTTTTGTCATGACAGCAGCACTGACTCAAAGCAATTCAGCGTTCAACCCCTAAGCTGCAAATGCATGCGAGTAATTTTAGCCTTAGGGAGGCAAGATTAGGACATTTAATTCATAACAGGACAGAATTAATGTTGATGCCCAGCAGTACGGCAGGCAGCCTGTGCCCAGGGTCTGCATGTGGGAAACAGTCTAATGACTCATTCCTTATTGAGGTGGGAACCATAGGCGTCCTCCTGCCAGGCCTGAGGACAGCAGTGTCACATCACTGGGGTTCGAAAACAACTCTGCTCAGATTAATGATGTAATCCTAATGCCAAACGCTAAGCCTTACAGCCCGTAAGCTGTCACATCTTGGGCTGTTTTGTGGACATATGCTCAACCCATAAGATGTCTTTTCCAACCCATGTGGCACTCAGTACATCAAATATAGGGCCATTGGCTCTGTGGCCAAGGAATGAGTCAGTCTTATCAAATGAACCACTGATCCAGTGTCAGCTGAAGAAATATCCTGTCATCTACAATCCATATCAAACTGACTCTTACAGGGAAACTGGGAATACCTTGCCTTTATGAGTCTCAGCTTATCCTCTTTCAATCCTCCTCCAGGGAAGCCTTGATAATATCAGCATCATTCTGGTGTGCTTCCCTGGCGCCCCCCAGCTGTCACCTGAGGCACTGCACCAAGAGGCCGAACTGGAGGACCTGCTGGAGTCCAAAGTTGCAGGTGAGCTTAAAATTCACAGCCACACTCTGCTACATTCCTCATTGATTTTGTTTACATATTTAGACTATTTTTTCTCCCTTGATACTAAGTGTCCATATCATTTAGAGAATACAAGTAAATTCACCATAATTTCACACAAAAAAGCTATTGAATAAAATTTGTATACTTTATGACTGGTGATATATATATTCTGTTTTTTTGTTTCTTGTTTTGTATCTGAACCTACTTCAGTCTTCCTCTATCTGTCATACCACTGAACAAACAGAGACATTAGTTATATTAAAAAACAGTACTGAGTACCGGATCATTCGGTTCAGTGTCCTGAAAAATAGGAATGTGTGCACTACACTGCAAATATGTATATATATATAATGTATGTGTGTGCATTGATATAGTTTTTGATCAAGTGATCACAGAATTAATTCAGTAAAAGATGTATGCCAAAATTCATTTTAATTTAAAAATGATTTTACAGCAAAACTGTGTGCTTTTAATTGAGATTCATTAGAGAGTTTGTAATTAGGGGTCCAAGCACGCAGTGCGATTGTATCTATGCTGATTTAAATGGGTTTTTTTTTATTGTTTGTTTTTTTTGCCACAAAAATGTTGGAGAGCAAAAAGCATAAGGAACACAGCCTTACAATTAGTTAGGTACATGTGGTACTCCAACGTTACACAGGCACCAAGAGCCACGTCATTGTGCCAGTAGGCAGCGCTATAACAAGCTCTTTTGTGTTGAGTCTTTGAACTGAAAATTCTTGTTTAAAATAAGTTACATCAAGCACATAGCCGATATCAGCGAAAGCGATGCCAACAATTTCTAAATGGAAAAAACATGGTTATCCCAGGCTGACGATTCTCAAACTTGGTACATAAGTTACCATACGAGGTTTAATGATGCAGTTCAAATTTGGTCAATTTTGCCCGTTGGGGTGCTTTAGCACATGTCCAAACATGAGGAGGGTTTTTTAGAAATCATAATATATATGAAATAGAAATACATAAACTGACTTGAATACATCCCTGATGGATGTCAAATTTAATACCGTAGAAATGTTTTTCATAACCCTCTTTCTTCAAAATGCTTCTCTTATATAAAACCAAAAATGCCCAAATCAAATAATTATCAGAAACATTTGGACTTTTCTGAACAGTATGGCCAAGACCTGCGAATATGTTCACAAGAATGTGACATAATTGACCCCAAGGGGCCCAAAATGCTAACACTGGGTCTGATCTGAACCAACTTCGGGAAAGGTGTATAATGCAAGGATATGTACAAAAAATGTCATTGACATCAGGCAATAGGTGGAGCTACACTAATAATTGCATTTATTTCTGTGTTTTGTCGTACATTTCAAACCAGTCTAACTCACGAAACCTTTAAGATAAAACTACTGACACTTGCATAAAATGATCAGTCCGCTCACTGTTAAACTTTCATACACCACAGCTTGTGGCATTTGGTGACATCACTTCGCTCTCATTTATGCATAAAATGAAATAAACTTTAATTATGTGATATTTGAAACAATTCATCCCAACTGCAGAAAAATATGTGAAAGGTTTCCACAATGGCTAAATGATCGGCCAAAATGCATGTTTGATAATTACACAGAGGAAACATATGAACAATACTTTTGTTATTTGTGGCAATTGACTTTAATGGGTTTAACATGTGATATCACACCATTAACAATAAATCTCGTTGTAGAACTAATTAATTGCTATTTGTAATAATTTATGGTACTATTTCTTCTGTCAATTTTTGTGAATACAAAAAATATTATAAACATAAACATGGAATAAAGCTTGGATGTTAGGACAATTTTAAACAAAATATAAGAGCATGTGAACAAACAGTGTTTTGGAAAATATGGGGTTTGTCATATAGAAATGAATTATGACAGTTTTGGTGTGTACCACATGAATATAACAAGCAAATCTTAAGAAAAATACTAAATTGGAAGAGGCAAGAAAAGTGTAGGGTATAGGGACGTTAAACATTTAAAAATATATTTCCTCAGTGAGATATTTTACCTGGAATTTTTTTAAAGTAATTCCAGCCTAACAGACCATAGAGCTCAGAGCTCTTGAGGTCAGTTATTTTAAAGTTACTGTAAGGCCTGGCACGGGATATTCTGGATACAGAGTGTTTTGTTATTTGTCCTTACTGTGTTATCTGACCCGTATTTTTAGATTCTGGATTTCTTTTCTTGACCTCTGGATTTGGATTTGGTTTCTTCATTTTGGATTTACTGGTTCTTGGGCTGTTTTAACTTTGGATGATGCTATTGTATTTTGCATTTGGGCCCATATCTACATTTCATTACAGTTGTATTATTGTGAGATGACTCTAACCATCCTGCTACCCTATAGTCCTGTAATACCTTAGTTTACTCTTTAATAAGTTGTAGTATTTACAGATGCATTACCAGTAGTATTGCATCAGTCAGATCTAATAATATAGAATTTTCAATTTAATTTTAAATGAAATAAAAGTTCTGTCGTTGATGCTGCTGATGTTTCAAATAATATAGTTATATATATATATATATATATATTTTTTTTTTTTTACTGACATGTGAGTGTGTTCTCCTCTAACAGAAATATTTGAGGAGTTGAGTGGAAGAGGAGATGAGCCAGATCTCTTGTCAGTGCTTACTGTGCTGGCTTCTACAGCCATACCTGGACTTCCACCAGGGGGCGGCCTTCAGAGCAAGTTAGTCAGACTTCTCTGTCTCAGATGGTCATTAAAGTCTTCTGGTAAACATAAAGGCAATTGTTAATTTCATGATATTTGGCGTGAAAATCAAGAATTTAAATACTGTCTCACCCGAAGTGATGTTGACAGCAAAATGCAAAGAATGTAAATTGGTCAGACTTCTCCCCAATATGGGAGAGCGTGCACTTAAGAGCCATGTGACAGGGGGAAAACCATGTAGTGAAGATGAAGACACTGAACAGATTCACCACGTCTCAACTTCCATCACTGTGCTTCTCCAGTCGTCCACATAAAGCAGCTTTATAGCATTTAGAGGTGCTTTGTTCAGAATGGTCCATTTTAAAGTGGGAATTTCTAGATAAAACATGCATCTAGGGAATGTCAGAGATGGAGGTTTTGGTCTATTCAACATGCTGAGCTGCCTATATTCCACAAAAAAACTTAAATTCTATAACCCCTTTAAATACATTTTCTGCTCAGCATCCAAACATTATATTGGATATTTCTTTATATGGGAGGTCATGGTCATTTGCTTTTTGGTCAGGGAAAGTCATGGGGAAAGTCAGAGAATTTTAAGAGACATAATTCTGAGAGATTTCCAAGCACCCATGAACACAGCAGCTGTGCCCTCACTACATGAACATGTTTCTTTATAGAAACAGTTCTTATTTTGCACTGGTTGTTCCAAACATAAGAGCAGGGGTATTCCGAATAGTAAACATAAAGATACAAATGGTTCTGCAAAGACCATGCAGTCATGTACAAAAATGTGCATACCCCCAGTCAAGTTACATGTTTAAATCTTTTTTTTTTTAAAGTATATAATAAAGCTATTATTTATTTGCTTAACACATACAATTCCCATAATGTTTGGCAATAAACTGTAATTTTGAGAATGTGTCCTCTGTAGAAGAAGTGTCCTAGATCCTAACATATAGGAGTCCCTGATATTTAGATACTGGATGCCATTGTCTGTGCACCTTATAAGTATGCATGTTGCTGAGATGTTTAATCATGTCATTGTTTTTAAGAGAATAACCAGGTAATTGCAAATAGTTTATGGTCTTGTGCTGAAAAATCAACACTGATGAAGATCTGGGAGACGAGAAGTTTCTACTGAACTGTCTATATTTTGCAACTACAATTGGTGGCGTCATGGCACTTGTGTCTAAGAAAGTGACCAGTATATGTACATGGAGTTTAAACCCACATGCTGCTGCTCTGCCTGTTATACTCATACCAAAACCACACACTCTACCGCACCACTAAAATTGAGAACCATCCACCATGAGGCTATGATGTCGGCTTTAATGATAAATGAGTTGAACTGATATATTGTGCAGCAAAAGATGGACTTCAATCAATAACAAAAAATTTATATTCAAATGATGTGTATACGACACCAGATTCTAATCATTGTACTCTTGATTTACAGACGAAACTGCATCATCTCAGCTTACTATCAGCAGAAAGAGGCCCGTAAATCTAGATTATCCCAGGTAAAGGCCTACTCTATTTTACATCTCAAAGTACTTCTAAACAGTATTCCAAGTAATACACTGTGAACAGACTTGATCTATTTTTATAAATTAAATGTTGTTGTTAACATTATTTCTGCTTAAATAAGTGTGTGGTGTTGTCTGGATTCACATAAATCTTTGACAATCTTATTATTTGTTTACTTTCAGGAACTTGGTTCTGCAGGGTCCGTTTAGGACCCCACAAATGTCTCTTTGAGACTGACATGTCATATTTTGTGTAAAAAGATATCTTTCCATCAACATTAACATGCCATAATGTAAGTAAGAAAATGTGTTATTTAACAGCAGCTAACATATTCTTTTCTGTAAGTAAAACGAAGCATAAAGGAATAGTCTAAAGTCTATTTTTTGAAATAAAAAATGTGAATTTTTTGGTGAAATTTTAAAGCTTTTAAGGCAAAACAGCGTATCTTGATGACTTACGTACTTTCGGATATTTCTGTAATGGTAATTATTTCTTTGGGCTCTTACATCCGTGTTTATAAACAAACAGTTCTTCCTCTTGTCATTTTAAATCTTAAAGGTCAAGCGAAAAATAGATATTTAAGAATTTTTTAGACGTGACTGCTTAAATTTCTTGTTTTCTGTTTTTGCTTTTACTCCTACCTCAGCTAGTAAATGACAGCTGGTGCTTTCTTGTATGTCCTGAGCTTGTATAGCAACTCCTGTAATATAAATTATAAGTTATTACAATAAGGTACTCCGATTACATTTCTTATGCAAGCAATATGCATAGAATGACATTACAAAATTGTTTTTTACTTTGTTGCATAAACACAGTAGTTTTTAACAGACATTCTATTATCATCTACTAGAAATAACCATTTAATTCGTTATCCTTCCTCTGCACAGATGCTTGAAAGCGAGAAGCTTTTCTCAGACATAAGAACACTTGCTTCTAAAGCCAGAATGACCTCTTTTATACATCTGTTTGCTTTAGTATAGCTACTGAGATAATAAATGAATAACGATTTAGGCCAAATATTTTCAGAGATTTGTTTGTGCTTCTACAAGACCATTTCGTGCCAGAACTGTATACAGTTCTTTGCTTAGTGGAAGTCTTACTTAAATATGTATTTCACAAAAGAATTGGACTGGACTATTCCTTTAAAAGGGGTATGACTGCACCACTTTCTGGAACTCTGTGGCATATTCATTGTTTTTTCTGTCTAAATGTATTTAAATGTACACTCAGGTAGTTTGTAAAAATGGGAGAGTTTAACAAGCGTTTTAAGGTTATTTGAAATGATTATTTTAATAACTTATTGTGACTATAATAATCTTTAATTGTGTCTCCTAGATATATAAGCTGGGTATAATTAGATGAGAGTAAAAACAGTGTTCCTTACCGTCTACTTCCAGCTTATGAATGCAGTATGAAATTGAGACACAGCCAAGTTTGACAAGCAAGCACTTTAAGGTTTCCAAACATATAGGCCTACAACCTGAATCGCTCCAGTTCTTCAAATGTCATTCATCTTCTGTAATTGAATTTGCATGATCTGTATTGTGTTGCCTTACTGACCTCTTTATCTTTACCAATACTATTGACTGACAGTTAGAATATTGCGGGCAGATTTCCTTATGTCTCTTGGATGAATTGCAGTCATTATTGCATACTGTTATGTGAAATGACCTTCGTGCATATTTTACATATGTGGTACATTGATGACAGCTGTGTTATTTTAAAGTTAACAAGTAATAAAAGTAACAAAAGGAAGGAACCTGATGCATATTGTGTACATTTATTCGCAGCAGTTGTGTCCTGTCAGAATATAGAGCATTTAGGCTAAGGCCAACATGGGTTCAAACACAGGCTTATAACGGTTTCATTATCTCTTTTGATGTCAGACATTTCTTTCCATATGTGTTGTTGGTATTTTTACAGGAAAACTGATTCTGTAACGATATAAAGGGAAAAAAGGTACTGAGTGGTTCTATGAAAATTCAGCCTAGAGAGGGCAGTAAAGTGCAAGACTGCACATTACATTCAGTTAAATATGACATATCAACAAATGTGTGCTCTGACAAAATAATACCAGACCGTGGCTTAAATTTCGAACAAAACTATGTGTTAGGGGAAAATGTGGCATGCAATATTCTTATGGTTTTCTAGTCGGCTCCAGCATTATATACCATACACAATGGCGTAATGACTTGGGAGAGTGGGGGCAATAATGCTTAGGCCCAGTTATTGGTCTTACATATCGACAATAATATACCCATGACCTAAAGGAAGGTTCAGTCTCTTTACAATATGCCTCTAGCTAAGTAATTGCTTCTATAACTAGGACTATAACCATTAAGTTATACATTAAGTTCAAAATAAGGATTCTGCAAAAGTGCATACTATTTACAGAGCAGTATCTACAGCGTATCATTGAACAGTCTGTATACAGATACAGTGAACCTCTATATGTCTTCATTTAGAACTTTTTTATAACTTTGTAACCACATGTGGTTATGTCAAAAGCATTTTCATCATATAGTATTTCTGCTAACAGAAAAGCAAGTGTTCATTATGCTATTGGTGCCAGGATATGTGGGCAAAATGGCAATATTGATCATAATTTGCTTTTCTTAGGGTATTGCTGGTTCATTAAAGAACATTGATCAACGACCATTTTTCAGGAGATAATAACTAGTTGTGTTTAACAGTACATTATGTAAAACAATGAATAGTTATCATTATATTCATAGAGATTGACAGTAATTGTATCAACATTGGTTCCTGTATTAGATATTATGATGTCCTTATTAGCCATTTTAAGTCAGACATCACAGCTAAAATTCTACTGTGGTTAAAACCTAAATTCTATTCTATTTTAAATTGTGTACTCACTTCAGTAAATTTGTTTTTAGGGGAACACCAACTATCACTGACAGCTGCTGCTAAGTGATGTCGGATCATAAAGTGTCATTAAATGACTCGACACTCGTCTTTTCCATGCGTGATGCTTTTCTGAGGGCAGTGCAGCAGTGGCTCTTGTAAATCAGTCGGTTTTCCTCAAGAGTGGCCTGAAGGAGCTCTCAGGAGGCCCTGTCTGATTGCTCACCATATAAGCCAATCACTTCACTTTTCAAAGTGACTCCCAGATGAGCTGAGACAATTGAAATGCCAAAGCCTGTTGCATTTCCTTTCAGCACAGATGTGAAACTTCAATTCCGCTCTCCTTTAATGCCCACCACATCTTTGAGTATGTTTTGTGATATAGATCCTGCAATTTGAAATTTGATCCTATTGTACTGTCAGAATATACTGGTATTTTGGGAGATGTTATCTCTATTCAAGCATGTTAGCTGTTTACACCTGGCATTAACGTGCATCTTAGGTCATGTTATCACATGTGGACAGCTTTAAAAACACTGGTTCATACCTGGATGTATGTTGAGTTACCTCTTGTGATTTTTTTTACATGCAAATAAAGATGTTTCTCATTTTTATTTATATAGACCAAATGCAGTGATTTTTTTAGGTTGCAATGCATGTTCTGTGCCTGATGTGCGGGAAATGTAAAAAGATCAAGAAAAAAAAATCAAAACAACACAGAATATTAAGAAAAGGAAAGAAATTCCACTGATCAAGTATGAATGAGTATGTACTTCTGCTTAAATGGCCCTTTACTGTGCACTGGGACACATCCGGTTATGCACAGCTAAAGGAATGTGGCCGTATACAGCCTCTGTCTCTGAATATGGTCTGAGCAATCAGGCCTCAATGCATCCTCAATGTGCGTAATTCCACTCTCCACCAAGATACAAATTAATGCCAGTAGTAAACAGGTCTAACAAAGTCCCCAGAAATATATTGGTCATTATGTTGCAAGGGTGACTCTCAAATGGTTGAACTACCTGTCCACACTGGTCTCTTGCAGACGATTATTCATTATAGCAAAAGCCCCCACCCCACCAGAGAAGCCGTTCTGGCGAACGTGGCTCTGTCTTGGGTTTCCATGCGCTGTCTCGGAGAGCTGCTTTTGCAGAATTGCCAGAGAAACCTTGTTGGCCATAAAGTCATTGACTGAGATCATTTCTCCAGACAGTCTGCGCCCTGTTAGATAACCTCCATCTGGCCCCAGGCCAGCATCAGTCTCACTGTCGCACACTGTTTCCACTGATGCATTAGTGAAACGCTGCTTCCTTGCAGCTTCATTCGCAGGGGCAGGATGCACAGCATTTCGCTTCTGGGCCCTCTGTCGGGGGTGACCTGATGGAGGGTGCTGGTTGTGACGCTGGCCAGGCATACAGGGGCAGCAGGGGCAGCAGGCCTGGCTTTGCCTCCGATAGGTGTGGCCTCGACAGGGACACTGCATCCTGCTACAGTCCAGCTTAGCCAGGATCCAGTTCAGTGTCTGCTTGATGATGATGGAGATGACGTTGAAGAGCGAGTAGATGCAGCAGACACCCATGAGGATAAAAAGGCAGTTCCCCAGCCTGTAGGCCTCCTGAGCCTTGTAGCTGTCCCTCTGGCTGCTCACAAGGTCTCCAAAGCCAATAGTGCTAAAGGCCACAAAACAGAAATACAGTGAATCGAAGTAGCCCCAGTCCTCCATGGCTGAGTACAATGCTGAAGCACAGCAGGCAATCAAGAGTGCAGCAATGCCCAGAATCAGCATAACATAGTACACCGACGGCTTCCAGCCTTCTAGGCTGTCATCCTCACTGCGGGCCTCCACACCTCCTACCCCAGCCCTCCGCAACTGCCTCTCGTGACACCAGCGCATGATATAGGCCAGCATAGTGATAATACGCTCCAGGAAGAGGTTAAAGAAGAGGATTGTTGCAGCACAACCAATGAGTCCATAGAATATTAAAAACACTTTTCCACCAACAGTGACGGGTGTGGTCATGCCAAAACCTGTAGAGCAAAAAAAAATGGAATATGTATCAATTATGTATTCATGGTTTAATTAAGGGCATGTTCAGTTAAGATGTAATATGTGTCATTCTAAGAACAAAGATACAGAAAAAAACTATTTGAGAAAAAAAATAGCTTTTTAATGAGACAAAAGTGTTAACTTTCTAAAATGAAACATGTTAAAATGTTTAACTGGCACATCTCAAATTCACCTGTAACTCACAATGAAGTACTATGAAAAAGATAACATTATATATTTACATTTATTTATTTTGATTTTAGTAACAACTGTGTGGTCCTCCACCTTCATTGGGATATGAATGACATGCAGTCTAATAATTTGCCTGTATATATAAATAATTGAAATAAATCTTGTTGATTTACATTAAACAATCACAATTACATCCTTATATCCCATATCAGTTATTTTAGCAACATACCATTTGGTGGATTTTGCAAAAAAAAGTGTCAAGGTTGTGAAGAACAGAATATTACAACCAGAATGAGTTATGGTGATGTGTTTGTGATGTTACTGGATAGTATCATGGGCATTTTTTCATCAAAATGTATATTAGCAATATTTTCCATAGATTTTTATCTCTAACCCTGTGTTACAAAATCTGGAATAAACAACAAAATAAAGGAAGTGTAACAGAACTAAAACAAAGTATCTGGCCAAGAACACATCTTTTTTAAAGACGCTAATGTTTGAAAATAAATGTTGTATTCCTGGTCTTTCTATCTGTCAGGAAGTTTAAAAATGTTGTTGTGAAACTAAAAATGGATTTTCATTTCCAGTGCTGGAGATTTGGTTATTTCCCTGCTGTAATACATACCTAAATCTGGTAATGAAGTAATGAGTTTAAACAGGTGGGTTCTTTGAGGTCATGCCATTAAATATGGGTTACCAAGGCGTTGATGAGGTTAAAGGTTTTCCTTCCAATCAAGCAGAAACACATAATAACTTTTGTTTAATCAGGTCTCTGTCCTCAAACAACTCATTAGTTATATGAGGTGTGTTCCTGTTCAGCACGAATGAAAACCTGTGGCCATACTCAACCCTTGCAGTAAAGACTGGTGACCCCTGACATAAAAAAAAACACAATTGGTTTCCTAAAGAACATCCATTACTGTAAACGAGATTTGTGCAAAACCTCAAATATATAAAGAAGATGTAAATGCGTATTTGTTGAGTTGGACACAAATTAAACAAGGAGGCCTCTGAACCACTGAACTGACCTATTGTGGAAACCACTGTACCAACAAAGTAGAAAGCCCCGGCGAAGTCCCAGCGGGGCCTCAAGGCATCTACTCGAATCCCAGTGATGAAGGCGTGCTCGTACTGCCTCAGCAGGACCTGGAGGCTGTCCACACTTAGTCTGTGCTGCTGTGTGAAGTTTGTCAGCTGTTCCTGCCAGCGCTGGCGAGATTGAAGCTCAGATGGGTGTTCCAGAGCGGAGAAGACAACTGCCCCACACAGCAGGTAAAGCAGAATGAAAGCTGCAAGCAGGCCGAAGCGAGCATTGTCCTCGTTCAGGTGCAGTGACAAGCAACAGCTGCTACTGACATCCGGTCTCCGAGGCATGACTTAAGCACCAGCGGGAAGTGACATGAGCAAGCAAGCATACAGTCTACTGGCAAAAATCTCACAAATGTGAAGTTACAGACAGATGGTTTGTCTAACTGGGCAAGGCCAATGAACAAAATAAAGGATGACTCAGGAAGTCTGTCCACAAACACATTCTGTATTCTGATTAATCCACACAGATATTACTGCCTCCAATTGAGTGGGGTATGAAGACACGATGAAGGCAAAAAAAAAAGTTTAAGGTGGTAATAAAATATGATAAACCTCCAAGAGCAGGGCTTTAATATAGGCCATTCTGGGCTGCAGGTAACAGGAGGCTGTACAACCCCAGATGGCTATCTCTGCCCATGGCAGCATCCAAGTTTGGCGAAGAGCTGGTAAGAGTGGTGCACTTCTGAAGACTGACCGGACTCAGCCTCAGTCATCCCTGCAAACACAACATTGCCATCTTTGCCCACTGACAGTCTATGTGAAGAAGAAGTGCTTGTTAGATAATATTTATGCACAGTTATGTTATTCAGCCTCTTAGTCAGGCTTTTAGAAGGGAACAGTCATTTCTGCCTTTGATATACCTGGTCTAATGCATTAGGCTTCCAGTAATTGTTTTAAACAGCATGAATATGAGACACTGCCAAAGGCTATGGGGTAATAAAAAGCAATTGTGGTGTCAGGAAACTTTGTTAGCTTGAAAAGAGGAAGAATCAGGAGTCACTTACCTGATCTCTGGTCTAAGGTCGTCCTAAACCTCTATATGCCAGTCAGAGCCCCGTTCAGCATCTCCTATCCGTCCAGAATGTGGAGCAGAGCTGGCCTACTGGACTCGTGACGGCTGTGTGCTCAAAGTAAAGGAGGAGTGGAGTGGAGGACAGCAGCAGGTTCTTGGGGGCGGAGAGGCATGTGTGTGTGTGTGTGGTGGTGGGGGGGGGAGGCTTGTGGAGGCTTTAGAGGAGCGGTGTCGTCTCAGGGACTGATTGCTGCAATTGGCGAAGATTTTAGCAACGCATCCATTCCTATAATCCAAAAAGGCATCCAACCTATAATCATAATCTTTATCCATCTTCACAGAAAGCAAACACATTTCTGTTGAACTCAATTTACATTTCTTATTTTAACTCAGCCGAATATAGCAACTGATACATATGCATGTCATTTCAGTGCCGTTATAAGTGCATTACTATCTTTTGTTATTGAAATGTAATAATAATAATAGGAAGAAGAGGAAGAAAACAAAGAAGAATTAGAAGAAAAAGAAAGACGAGCATTATGTAAAAGTAGTAGAGGTAGTAGTAACAGTAGTAGTATTTTTATTACCACCATTATTATCATTGTTGTTATGTTGTAAAGTATATTTGCAGGCACTGGGATGTTTCATTATTTGTAGAAGTAATATTCATCATTATAATTAATAATACTCGTATTTACCACACTGACGTCAGAAATACTAATGATACACTACTGCTGCTGCTACTAAAATTACTGCTAAAACTATGACTACTGCTACAAATATTAATAATAATGTCAGTAATGCCATTTCTAGTCATGTTTAAAGGTAAAAAAATGATTAATGATTTGACTACACCTATATCGCCCGAGGAAGAACTTTGGTCTATTGTCATAATTCTGCAGATACATTTTCCTCCCATAGTCAGCTACTCATATTTTTGATAGGGTGCTATCAGACCATGCTTTGTTCTGTGGTCTCCTGCTATATTGAAAAAAGTTATTGCCCCGTTTGATCTTTCTGGCTGAAATAAACACAAATGCGGTGACAGAGTGGTTTCCGTCTTCTATGGTGTTCAGATGGTAGACTGACTGACACTGTACTGCTTTGTTCTCTCTGACCAGTCACCCTTTTCCTTTTATCTTGCTCACAAGACACTGTTCCCCCATAATTAGGGTACTAGCCATTTCCTGTAAGTGCCCAGGTGCAGTGGAGTCTATAAAGCCAAAGACTTTCCTCTGTTGTACTACTACTGTTCATGTTCGTTCCATTTTTCAGAGACTACACTTGGTAAAAACATTAAGCTGAAAATGTATTTGCCATCACTCCAAAAGCACTGTTAGTAATCAACCGCCTCTGACTGAGCCGAGCACAACACTGCCTTTAAAGTCATCAAGGGATCTGAGACATCAATCTGCATAATGAGATTCATTGCAGGTGCTGTCTGATGAATACAACGATGAACCAAGGCTTTATAATCTCTCCCCGCTTCTTCTTTCTCTCTTCCCAGTCCACCTGTGCCTCTTCTTTCCCTCTTATCCACATCTTACGCGTTCATTAATTATATAAACGCTAAACATGTGAAAATGAATGACAAACATCAAAAAGATGGAAGAATACATCTGTCTTTCAGTGTAACTATCCTTAACCAAAGACCGATGATTTGAAAAAAAGTCAAAACTTTAATTAAATATATTTTGAATGATATACATGCAAACTGATGCTTAGATGTTAATATTATTAAAAGGAGATGTTTCGGTTTCCTCAGTAGCTGTTTATTATATTGGAAACAAGTCATTTCATAATGGTGATTAAATATTTTCAAATAGTTTGCAAAAAGCTATACATAAAGGAACAGAGCACCAAAAGAAAAAAATACACAATTTTCCCATAAACAATATGCAGGTCAGAGCATTTGATAAATTAGGCTAATGCAGACAAAATTACTGGTAGTCAATCTCATGGAAACCTTATACGAATTTACATTTACTTCTCTTCTTCTACTTCAGCTTTGTAGGTCAAGAGTAAATATATTCAGGAACCCCATGGGTTTTAGATAACCGACTATATGTGCAGAAAATGTAAATACAATGTGAATATACTTGGAATTGTTTAACAAAATGCTTAAATCGTATGTAATGCTGAAGCTAGTTAAAATGAGAAGAAGAAACAGGGAGAAGCAGGAAAAACATCGGAACTCAACCCTGTAAGTCAAGTGTTCAAAGAAGAGGAGTAGAGTCTAAACTTTGTACTCTCGCAGCAAACATCAGCACATTCTTCTCAACTTCAGCATTCAGCTCCTTCTGAGACGCCCTAGGATTCTTCCTCACAAATTCAGCCACGCATTCGATACATTCTTTCTGTGGACAAATGAAATAAAAAAGTCACACCATCATGCAGAAACAGTATATTATTAGTAGGGATGGGTATCGTTAAGGTTTTAACGGTATTAATACTTCTATCGATACCGCTTATCCATTCGGTACTATATCGGTACTATTATCTGTGCTTTTATTGTGTTTTTTTCATTAAAAACTTATTGAGAACAGAAAAACAACACTTTACCCTGATGCTAACCCAAATCTAAACAAGTTGGACTCATAACAAATTAACTTTAAGGTAAGCTCTGCTTTACAATATCTTAGTTTTCTTTTATCTTTATTATTTATTATTTGTAAATGCAGTACTATAGCAGTACATGTCATTTTAATGTTTAATATTTATTCAGGCTACTGCATAAAATACTGCACAAAATATTTAGCCTATATGTAGGCTATATGTAACTGAATGTCCATCCATCCATCTATTTTCTACCCCTTTACCCTGCACTCGGTGTGGGCGTGGGGGTGGAGCCTATCCCAGCTACGGGTGAATGTGTATTTATTAAATTATTAACACAGATTTAGAGCCCTTATGTGATGTTTATGTCGTTATTTTACAATAGCATACATACCTGAGGAGGCAGATAATGAAGTAGAAGCTAGCATTTCTCTATATGCACATAATGCACTTTGGCTGGATGTTTTAACCCACTCGTCTTGTGTGCACGCGCTCTCTCCTGTCCTCTTTTTTAATTTCTCAAGTACCGACAGTGGAACCGTAGCCGTTACAGCTCATCAAGGCTTTGGTCGTTTATAATTAGGAATCGGGGCAGAGTAAGCACCGGGTTTGAGCTTAAAACAACACGTGATCACAGTATTCTTATCTGAGGTGCACAGATGTGCATTTTGTCACATCAGTTTAAGCATTTCACTAAACAAACTACTACAAGTGACTTATAAGTGATATAAATTATGCTTGCTAAGGTCAGCCTCAGCAAATATAGTGCAACAAAACGCTGTTTTGTGGTGGTATTGAAATCCGGGTTCTTGCAGGTCACCTTGCAAGACGAATAAAGTAAAATATCACCTGATTTAATGTCATATAAAAACAATGTTGTCCTTATTACATACTGATTCTGGAGGAATTTGTGTCAATTGTTTAAATGATGCAAATAGGTGAGCTAGAGTATAGTAACACACTGGGCAGTTTATCAAGGTTATAATATGTGCTACTCACAACAAATTCCTATGCTCATATACTTTATGTTTACTCTAATCTGGTGTTTTTAATTTTAAGAGTTTATGACAATACAGAATAATGCATCAACTACACATAACAGAACAAAGTATATTAATACAACCCTGTGGAGATGTTCCTGAACATAAAAAAGAGCAAAAATATTACAATAAATGCAACTTACCCTGTAGGCATCCACTTTATCTTGCCCAGATAGTCTTTGCAGAATCTCACGTGCCACTTGCATGCCAGTAACAGTTGTGAGGAAGTTTTTGCATTCTGCACTGTCTGTCTTGAGCCAGCCAAGGAGAGCCAACTGTAAAGAGAAGATTTGGGACACCAATAAAAAGCGAAAATAATACTTAGATTGAACATAGATTGAAAAGATTTTTCTGACATACAGTGAGATAATGCTGATTAGAAAGACAAACTTACTGTGTTCATCACCCAAAATCGCACACATTACTGTATATTACTTTCTTTATTTTAAAATTAAGAAAAAAAAGCTACCCAATATTTAATGATTTGAATGTGCCAAATGATGCTGCCAGTTCTAGTCAGAAATTTACTGTACATGACGTCGGAAAAGCTGTATACACTGTTTTTTTAAACAGAGTGAGGGACAGAGAGACCGAGACAGGGAGAGGGAGACGGAGTGTGAGAGAGAGAGAGAGATGGAGAGAGAGAAGGGAAGAGAGAGAGAGAGAGAGAGAGAGAGAGAGAAAGAGAGAGAGAGATGAAAAAAGAGAGAGGGAGACCGTGA
>JBBKCR010000022.1:6743118-6781448 GCA_037577295.1 Ladigesia roloffi
AGGTATTTTGCCTTTGTATGACCCATTATTGTTTTGCAGGAAATGCAAAAGCAGAATACAGTAACTTCTGAATAAGCGTCATTACGCTAAATATGTCTTCATTATGATAACTACTTGGTAAATTGTCCTACCTATCATACAATTGGCTGGACAACAAAAAAACTTTAAAGTCATTATTCTCACTTTCACACTCTGGTAAGTTAATGCCTTTGTAGGGCAGTATACCTCTGACCTCAACCCCATCCAACACCTTTGGAATGAACTGAAATGTAGATTGCAGAAGAGTGAACATTGCTATAGCTGCAAAGAGTGCACCAACTCCATAGTGAAGCCTATGCATTTGAGTGCAGTGTCATTCAAGTCCCTGTTGGTGTAATGGCCAGTTATCCCAGTACATTTGTCCACACAGTGTGTATTTGACTATGCAATATAGGTATAGAAAAAGTGTAGTTGTCCTTGTCTGTTAAAGATGACTGGGCTATTTTAGAGACAGCAATGACTGGAAGACATCATGGAACAACAGCCTAAAGGAGACTGGGTGTTTGCTGCCCATTTCTGGGACAGGCAGTGGCAGTGGACTTACTATGGTAACTTCACATGCTGTTCTTCCCATATTTCCTCTTGTTATATTAAAACGTTTATCATAATTATGAGATAACTATGAGATAGTATGTTATTATTAAGAGATATTGACTCACAGTTATGAGAAAATTCCCACTGATTATTAGATGGGATTATTCTGAGATATTAAGGAGACACTGATATAGTAATACATCGTTTTTTTTTATTTTTATCTGAAACTGTTTTCCAAGGTGTCTACTAATTGAATAAATAGAAAAAGAAAACTATTTGTATTATTCTGTTCTATTTTTGGCCCACAGAAAGACACTTTGAACCACATGCTGCAGTACTTTAGTTTCCTTCAGAGTCATATTAAGAATTTAACGAGCAGCCTTCCTCCCCACTGCCTCCAAGAAGTCTGTGAAATAGGTGCAGTCAATATTTGTGATCTTAGTTCCTCTTATGTGAAGCCATGTATGAATCCTTTTGTTGTTTGATGTATGGATTGAATTTAATGTCGTTCTGTGTGTATCTGTGTGTATGTGAAGAAGAGTCTGAGTCAGAAAGTGAAGATATACTTCACTCTCCACCACACGTACTAAAGGCGAAACGCAAGTACACGAGTACTCGCTCACGCAAGAAAACCACACCAAATCCAGGTTAAGCAGATAAGTAGGGATTCTGCAAAATTATAAAGGAAAATGTTTGGTGAATTTAGTATTTCTGAGAACAAAGAGATGTGCCTAGTGTTTTTTCCAAAACTAAATGTGTTTTTTTAGAGAGCTTTGATGAAAGTCTTTACAAAGAAGATCCAGGAGGAAACGTCACAGCCAGCACAAAAGGAGGCAATACCCCTACATGGAGTACTGAGACAAGCATGCATTTTATCAATGACAGTGACAGGAACACCCAGCCACACTCATCTGATTCGAACTACAGTCTCAATACGTTAATGTCAACAACTTCTTCTCGAACAGGTAAAAAATGTCTTAAATGGGATCAAGTGTGTCTCGATATGTTTTTTTTATAGTTGATAAATGCTGTAGTCCTTCAAAACTGTCATCTGCAACTGCTTTACTAATTTTGGCTCTATTGTGTGAAAAGCATGTTAATATCCTATATATTAATTTCATTTGGCATCTATATCTTTGAGCAGGAAGCACGGTTGATCCGGAATGGAACAGTCAAGAACTTGAATGCAGCTGCTCTGTCTGTGAGGACAGAACAGGAAGTGAGGATGTTAGCTTAGGAAGCAAGGATCTTGACACCCCTCCTCCAGGGTAATCTATATGGTTATTCAACTTGGAATAAATTAAATATTTACCAAAAGGACAGAAAAATATCATTTAGAAACAAGGGATTTTCAGCACAGAGTGAAAAACCCTTAGAAGTCATTTTATCCTCCAGTATATTTGAAACCTGAGCAGCTGGTTAGAGGTGACCCTTCAGAGACACACAAGGCATTTTTAAAGCTACAGAACCACATAATATTTTCCCATTCCTTTTTTAGCTTTTTAGGTCATTTGAATAATAAACCAATTATGAAGTGTCTCCTAAGCAACTCTTGCCCCGTATTCAGGCCCTTTCTTTTAAAAGACCGGATGCTTGGGATTTTCCCTTCTTTGGGGAGAAAGCAGTGGGTTATTAGCCCGACTCTCCCACAGACCTCTGTGTTGCTGGGAACTGCAGAAGGCTTGAATCTCAGCCCCTCTTTACTCACCTCACCAGCTAGAGGACTCAGTCACCCACTACTACCCAATGGACAAGAGGAGCTGCAGAGTAAGACCTTGACTATAATCGTGTGCTCCTAGGCAGCATAAGTGTTCTTTTACTTATGACATACAAAAATGATTTATTGCTTGAGAAGGAAATAGCCTAAAAGGAAATATTGACTGAAACATACAGTGTTTGACTTATGTGTTGAGCTACACAATGTCATTGTGCTTGTTACTGTTACAGCATTATTTGAAGAAGTTTGGGTCACTCCTAAAACTACTGTTCCCAAATCACCCAGTTTGCCTATCGAAATTTCAAATGAGACAGTAGGTTCATTTTTATTTTTAATAGTCTAATCATAAAAGGGAATTCTCCTTAAATGAAATTTTAAGAATGAAAGGTTTTTGACAATAGCATTGCCAGTCCATTGTGGAATGATGAATGTGTTTCCTCTCAGAGTGAGGAAGATGATAGAGGTTCAGACGATATAAACTGGACCCCAAAACAATACATACCGAAAACAGCAAGAAAAGCTCGTCGTAGGAAGATCTTCAACAAGAAAAAGTATGACAAAAAAAAACCTGGCCTGAAGAAGAAATGTGTGAATGGCTTTATCATGTTCTGCCGCATGAATCGGAGATTGTATGGGAAGTAAGTATAAATTAACCACCATACAGTTTGTTTGTCAGTTCTATAAATAGGCTTGTGGTGATTCTACATATTTATAGAGATCAGTGAATGGTAAAAACTATTATGTCCGAGCAGAACCTGCCCTGAAACACCTTCTACTGAAGTTACCAAAGAGCTGGCCAGATTGTGGCACATAATACCTGAACAAGAGAGACGTATGTACTGGTAAGCATGCAAAATTTCCATCAGTGGGTTTTTATTTTGGTTTGTATTTTTTGTGTTCACAGACACCACCCAACTTCCCCTAAACCACCCTCTGTCTTTTTTTTTAGCCTGAAAGCCAGGTGTTTTAGCCGTCAGCAGAACCGTAATGTGCGCCGTGAAGGCCAGGAGGCAGAAGAAGTTGAACTCGGTATCCTAAGCCCCCTGAGTTTGTTATTAGCGCAAAGAGATCTGTATTTTGCCTCCAATGGATATCTCTGAGCCCCTGTTCTCCAATCTGTGTCATAAATAACCGTAGTTAATTGGCAAATCTCATGTTATCGCAGAGAAAACATATTGTCTCTTGAGAAGTCATGAAAAACAAAGGCAAAGAATTAACAGATTGTGGAGTCTTTAAATAATTACAGTGCATTTGCACATTATATCTACACTTTTTATGATATAATGTATGAATATAATCTGATTTAAATTCAGTACATTATACAATATTGCTGTTTTCTGGAAGATGACAGTCACTTTTACAAAGAATAATCTAGTAACAGAAACATACTTTATATATGTGTAACATTAGTCATATGTACATAGTGATTTTTTGTGGTTTTAGATGTTATTTATTTTAGAATAGAAACTTGTGGTTTGGATGCCATATTATGGCTTTAATATATTCATTAAAATTTGAAATGTAAAATGTGATGTTTTTATGACTTGTTCTTAATTAAGGTTTAAGTTGTTTTGTATTTTGACGTTGCATGTATCACAAGGATGGACAATACACTTCTTTTAAAGCAGTATCTTCCTGTTTCCTTTCTTCATCAACTCCATACACACTTGTGTTGAATATCTGGCCGATTTTGTTTAGCTGTGCATTGGCAAACAAAGACTCTTCCTTCAAGTGCTGGTTGCTCATGCGAAGTTCCAGCACCTCTGCCAACAAAGCCACTTTGTCCTTCTTCTCCTGAGCCGGGACAAAACAGGGACACATTTATATAATGTTCATGGCTGTCCTCAGGGTGACCTCATGCACCTGCCGGCACAGGTTATGTATGTCCCATTCATTAGCTGTTAGGCCTCACCTTTAGAAGATCTCTGCTCAACCTTCTCAGGACAACTTCCAGGTGAGAGAGTTGGTCAGGACAGTCAGTGAAAACAACACCACTAAAATACATAGAAGAGCATTAAAGTGATTTTAGTGTGACCAAATTATCTCGTTATTAATAGTGATCATTCGAATAATGTGCTCACTCTGTGTCTCCAGTGACGGAGAGGTTAACGGGAGAAAAGACATCGTCACTGTAGGATGGACTGTGTGGTGTAGGGCTCCTGCCTAAGAGCGTATTGTGGGACTCAGAAGACTGGAGGTTATCGGCCCTCTGCCCTGCAAATGAAAACATTCTTCGTATGAACAAAATAATAAAGAATGCACTTGCTTTTTAGCCATTCGTAACTTACACTCATAGGCCTCAGCAGCATTGACTAAGCCATTCCAATCAAGGTCATGGGCTGTGTTTAGAAGTGGCAGGAACTCATGTTCAAAATGAAGGTCCTTCTTCAATACTGTAGACACAATAGACATTGGTTGACACACTACAAAAAACGTTTTGTAATGTTACATTTTTTGTGATTGTGATTGTTTATTGTTCTTTTCCTAAGCACGGGGAAAAATTAATAATATCGGCATGAGTATTTATTGTTATGGAGGCTATATTCCTTTAGGCGGAATGTATTAGAACACTTGTCAGAAGCACTTACTTCTGGGACTAGATTGCAGAGAGAGATGGCTGAGCCTGGGGGGAGTATGTCTGCTGAGAAGAGGGCTCGATGAAGCAGAGCCCTGTATGACCTCACTAAGACTGCTGTTTGTTCGGGTTTGCTGAATAGAGTCGTTAGAAAAAAACTGATAAACTTTACAGTATAATGACAGTTGCAGTAACAAATTCAGAATGTTGCCACATTTTAACTACTCTTTTAGAGCATATTTATACTTGGTTGTCATAAACAAATTGAGCAACTTAGCTCATTCACTCACTGCGTCAGGTGGATGCGTGTCTGTTATGTCATCCATCACAATTAGTTTTTTCAGGTCTTCCACTATGTTGCTCTTTCGAACAGGTCGTGGGGAACATGCTGCCCGTAGTGTTGCAAGTGTGCGGGGCTGACCAAACACATTTCTGGAATTCATGTCCACTTGATTGCTGAAATATTATATAAGTACCAAGCTGTTGAGAAACATGTTAATAAAAGTTGTATTTTTTAGGGTGTTAACATCCCTAACTCAACTCACAAAAGGCATTGAGTATTAGCCAAAAATTTCATTTAGATATCTAGGAGTAGTGGTTGTCAAATTAGTCCTTTTGCCCCATCTGTATGTGTTTACAGTTGAGATGTGCACCCCTCTAAAGGGCTCTAAGTATATTTAAAAACACTGTGTTAAAGAAGACGTATCATGTAAATGTACAAATCAGACCACACACTCCAAAACACTGGTGAGAAACATTTAAACAATACCACATATATTTAACTTAGCAGCTGGGAGTTATCCACTGTGTGTATATACAGTTTAGAACTGTAATAAAAATTAACTTTCATTTTAGTTTACTTTCTATGATAACAAACATTCTCTATGGAAGTGGACAACTAAATTTTTAACGAACCTCATATTACTGGAGAAATTATTTCCACCTTTACAGCTGCCCTTCAAGTCCTTAGAGTAATGTTTGGGCCGAGACACGTTGCTGTGAAACTGGCTAGAGACGACATGATCAGCTCTACCTTGAGTGCTGTAAATGCAGTTGCCCTTGTACAGTTTTAACTTGTGGTAACATGAGGACTGTTGGTTGAGATGTATATTAAGTTGGCCCACTGAAGGCTGGTTTAGTGGATGCATATAGCCAGTCTCGTTTGAATCCTGGGTACATTTTGGCCCTCTGAGGGAACATTCTTTCTGTGTGGGCTGAAACGGTTTGGACTGAATTTGTCCATGAAGATTCCATTCAAATTCCTCCTTCCTGGAATGTTCAGTGCCAGGTATGTTGACTGAAGTTTGCAGCTGGCTGGAGCAGTACTGTGTCTGAAAGTCCTGTTTCTTAATGTGCTGATACTGGTTGTTGAACAGCTGCTCACTCATTTGGTTTGAATCCGGCAATATTTGAGAAATGACTCCTTTCATCAAACAAGGCTTTTCCACCACTGAAGTCTTGATTGCTTGTGGTTTGCTGCAGAGTCTACTATCAAAATAAGCACACCAAGACCACAGACACATACAAAGTGCAGACATGTACAAGCACAAAAAGATGTGCTGTATGGTGGCAAACATACTAGACAGATTAAAATGTCCATGATCTATGTGAAGAATGTCTATTCTGACGAAGAGCTCTTTTTTTAAAATAGCTGCTTGTTATATATCTATGCTCCCTGTTCACCAGAGTTCTTGTCTATTGAAAGTAGAACAGTGCTTCACCAACTACAGGCCTGGCCCTTTTTTATATTTGGGGTGGGAGCAAGAGGAGGGCAAAGTCATTAGTGCTTCACTTTCCCATAGCAGGGGGTATTGATGTGTTTATACCATGGATATACATAAAGAAAATGGCACACATTGCCACAGTGAAATGGTAAAATAACTTGCAAGTCATGACCAATAGGGTTTTGCTAGTCAGTTACCAGACACAGTCATTTTGACACGTTTTCCTGTAGGCTACTTAGTAAACAAAGAAAAATACAGCACCTGCCCATTGACCTCTATATTTAGTTTGCAGTTAATTTACATACTTTCTGCACATTTAAGTACACAAAATACATCACATTTTATAATTTGGGGTATTTGACCACATGTGACAGGTTAATACCAAATATTCAGGAAAGTATTTCTTTTTCTTCCTAACTTACCTTTGTTTGAAAACAGCCATCTTGGAATGGGGCAAAGGTAGAGTGTGGGAACAGAATTCTTTCTTGTTTATAGATGGAACGCCCTCTTGCACAGTCTTTGTTGAGGACAAATCAGACTCACAATAATTAGATCGAGGATTCTTGGGACTGTAGAAGCCAGGCTGAGCTAGCGGGTGTGGTCTAGAGGACAGCGGAATACATCTATCACCCTTACTGTCTCTTTGGGTCTGATCCTCTAGGCCTTTGCTCTTAAAATGTTGATCATGGCTGTAGGGAGAAAATGCACTTGGCCCTTGTGCAGTGTGGAAATAGCCAGGGTGCAGAAAATGTGCCTGGAACACAAATAGGCAAGGTAACATGGGGATTGGCAACACTTATTATTTCAGAAATCTTACAGAGTTTGTGCAGCAACACAATGGAAGGCCCGGCTGAGAGTGGGTTGATGCAGTTCACCTAAAAATGCAAACTCACTCTAGGCAGGCTGTTGTAGAACTCCCCCTCAGGCTGGTCCTGCTGACCCTCTCTTTTCACCGATTTTTCACTCTTAAGCACTGTACGAGGGGCTGTCACCATATGCCACTCTCCATCTGCAATAATTACTTAATTACTCTGACAAGGCAAAATGTCGTGTTCAGAGATCAATAGTTCTCAAAATCCACAATAGGTTTGCGTAAAGTCTACAGCAGGGGTAGGCAACTCTGATCCTGGAGGGCCGGAGTCCAGCACAATTTGGTGATTTCCCTCCTCAGAAACACCTGTTTCAACTTGCCAGTTAATTGTCAGGTTTAGTGAATGTGTTTGAGGAGAACTACCATCAAACTGTGCTGGACACCGGCCCTCCAGGACCGGAGTTGCCTACCCCTGGTCTACAGTGTACCTGCACTTGTGTTTTCAGTGTTTAGCCTGGTGAACTCCAATTCCCTATTTGATCTGCATTCAACTTGGCTGTCCGTCTCTCGTGCCAAAGGGAGACACTGTGAATGACCGTACATCCTGAAAAAAAAACGTAGGGATTCAAACAAACTGCGGAATTATACACATTTTTCAGCCAACAGGGTTTGGGTTAATCTCCTGAATCTGTGAATAAGCTTCAACTGCAAGAGGATTTCCAGGCTACGGAAGACATTCTCTAGGATTCCCATTATATATTTTTACCAGAACTACCATTTTTTGACATCATGCCTATACATAAACATACAAAGTAAAGATCAACAAGTCACAAAAACAAAAGCAACATCCACTCACATTTAATCCCTCTGTAAGATTTGATCTCCTTGAGGTTTCGCTTAGAGCTCTGGTGAGTCCTCAGAGTATAGTGCAGAGAAAAGAGGTGGCACAGAGTGCTCCAATTCAACTGAGCACACAAGAAGACGAGCTGTGTGGGCTCACCAGTAACTGCTTGGAACAGAGGATTTGATTGTCTTGCTCAGTTCTGTTTGCCCTGCCAGTAGCAGGCTTATATGAATTAGACTGTGTTGAGATGAGGTATATGTAAATATGGAACACCATTGTAATAAATACTCAGAGAAGGTGCAAATTCAGACTATGTTAGGTTTTCAAAAGGATTAATATCATATTAAATATAATAATACAAATTATTATATATATATATATATATATTAAATTATAACAAAGAAGTTTGTTTCAGTCCCTCTAAGCCTTATGGCAGGCCATGGTTGTCGAACATTATTTTGGTTTTGTAACTTGCTGATTCTGTTTGATTGGTGAAAAATTAAATATACACAGTTACCTAGGAGGTAATCATTCAAGATATATTTTTTAAGTATTTTGCTTGTTCTAGGCTTATATTGCTATTAAACATTAGAAATCAGTCTGTGAATACATCTCTAAAATGTATTTAAAAGCATTCAAATCATATCTAGCTCTTTATGAAAGTGATCCAGACATGATGTTGTAGTCAATGACCTACTGTGAGCTATAAAACAAACAAAAAAAACATTTACAGTGAAAGTAGGCAGACATTTTAGGCAATTTTTATGAGGCATTTTATGAACCACTTTAGGAGTAGGAAGTCTATCCTAGAGTCAGTATCACAAATACTGAGGAATTTGAAGAACTGGATATAATTTATTGTGTTTGCGACTGAAAGACTGAAAGATTGTAAATATTTCAGCTTTAGCAGAGAACTAAAAAAATAAAAATTCCCACAAATGAACCACAGACTGAGAAATAGATAGCACTCTATTTCAATCCAGGTCATCTTCAGCTACTTCTGTGCTCCTTCCAAGTATAACTACCGTACCTTAACTGTTCTTCCATCTTTTCAAGTCACAGTGGGTGTTTTCTGTTATAAGAGGCCATCATGTGGGGCTGTACCATATACACATCTAGTGTGAATAATGTGTTATATTCTTTTTTGTTCTCTTTCCAACTGGCCAACCTCATCATTAAGTGTGCTTAAGTATAGCCAAAATTAAGTATAAGTACAGCCAAAATGACATGCACTTGTGCTGTATGGGACTCCATGCATTCTGAGGCTTTTTAGACACTGCCCCACTGCAAAATTCTACTTGCTGAACTACTTTTTATTACTGGTCATTTATGTTCTGCATGCACATAGGTGATTCATCAAGGAAGACACAGGTTTGGGGCCAAGGAACACGTTTCCATATTACTGACTACTACAAACATACATAGTGTGCCAACTTGATTTTCAGGAGATTAGATACTTATGGATGCTTCAGTGAGACAGAAAAGGAAAGGAATGTAACTGAGGTAATTCATGGAAACTTGCTTAGATCTAATAAGCCGAAGGGCTTTAACTTGCCTTACAACTACAGATGGGCTTTGCCAGCTGGCAAGGGAACATCTTTTCTTTTATTGAAAATAATATTTCCTTCCTGTTTAACTATGTGCAGGAGTATGTCCCATTTAGATCATCACATCCTGGGTAGCCCCATTCCTTTACAGCAAAATGTACTAAGAAAATAACATGACCCTTGTACTAAAAAATATTTAATAAGATTTAAAAGGAATGACGAAAACCACAAAGAATGTAACAAGAAAAAAAGCTCTGCATAATAAAACAGACATGTTTTTAGAGCAACACATTTATTACAAAACATGCTATGCATATAAAGAAAAGCAATATAAAAATGCCCAAATAATATATCCAGTGTAAATCAAAGTCAGTAATCAACCACTTAAACATAAGCACAACTAAATATGAACCAGATAAGTGAAGAGCTCCGCTCCTTGATTAAACTTCTGCAAAAATTGAGTAGCTTCATTATTTCACTTTAGACATTTATGATTCACATAATGTTTCTTGGACAGAAAACCAAGGTCTATGGCGGCTCAAGAAAAAAAATAAACAGAGGAGTGGAAATGCAGTCAGGCTGCCACTGATATTGATTCTCTTCATGCTTAACAAACAGCTAGTGTTTAGAAGATAGCTGTTTCACAGTCCTTCTGTAATATTAATTTCAACCTTATCCTGTTCTCTGCTGGTTTTAATTTAAATGTGCAATGCTGCTGTAAAATACATTGTGTTTGGTCTGTCAGTACAGTATAATGGTGAGTGGTACACAATCATTTCAACATTAACTAGATTATTTCAGTGTATAATTGCTGTAGGTAAGAAGAGATCTCAATTGTTATATTGTTATATTGTTGAGAAGATAAAAAGAAATCCCAGGCCAAATAACAGTAAAGATGCTTTCACACAAGCCTCGTTTAG
Source organism: Ladigesia roloffi (assembly GCA_037577295.1). NCBI lineage: Eukaryota > Metazoa > Chordata > Actinopteri > Characiformes > Alestidae > Ladigesia > Ladigesia roloffi. The sequence goes on from JBBKCR010000022.1 coordinate 6,753,830, forward strand.
TTCGTTTTCCTAGTTGATGCAGTTCATTTGGGCATGTTTGAATGCAACAACGCACTCGAGTCCACACCAAAAGCGGACCAAATAAGTGTACCAAGACCTCCTTGAAGAGGTGGTGTGCTTTCAAATGAAACCTGGAGCGGTTCATTTGTGGTGAGAACACGATTCGGACTAGAATAGACCCAACTGCAAGATGTACTGCGCCTTTTTGCACTAATCCAGCTTCCATAGTCAGCTACGCTGTGCATTATGTGATGAGGAGACGCATTTGTTTAGAGTTAGCGCTTTAGCAACATAGCCCCATGGCGGTCCGAGTACAAATCTGGAGCTGTGAGGAGGGGCATAGCCTCATCGAAATTTGGTCCGATTACCATATTAGGTCTCAACTTTCAAAAGCTCAAACTCATAAGGGTGAAAAGGACCCAAAACTGCAGAAAAATTCTCCAGTGTATCATTTGTTGCCCTTGGTCTGGACCAAATGAACTGAACCATATATGTGAAAGCACCCTAAAGAGTGTTGATTACACTTTACACAGCAGAAACTAAATATGCATGTGGGAGTATTTATAGATTAATCATATCAAAAACCTTTTAATTAACTTTTATAAAGGGGTTGTGCAGTCAGTGGATATTTAAAACAAAAAAGTGTCAAAACACCAAAACAGCAGTTAACATTTATTGTGCTGATAACAATCAACACATTAAAATGATACAGCACAAGACTATGCAGTAGTGTAATAGCAGTAACAGAAATGCCAAGTTCACCTAATCTCAAAAAAACATGGTCAAGCCTAATAGAAAACATGGAAAATAAGACAGATGTGAAAGTGATGTACAAACAATCTCAGCTCAAATAAGTGTTCAATAAAGTAAAAGGGAAATTTACATCACTCTCTTAACAGGGACTGAACTGTCCAACCACTGACTGATAACAGTTATCTGGTTCACCTTGATGTATTGACACACCGTCCTTACATGTCAAATCATGCAAATGAGGAATATAGAGCCAAAACTTAAATGGTATTCAACTTATGCATAACCTTTGTCACATTTATACAATTGGACTGTTTGCACTTGATCAAAAAATTAGGAGTGTTCCAAAACATCCGATTGGATAGGAGTGTTATTTCTTTTCCTGCAACCATGTACAACTCAGTCTGTGCAATTAAATAATCAGCAGATCAAAAAAAGTGCCTCTTTAAGATGACTGTTGCTCACTTGGGGAAAAAGATATCATCTATAGCTACTAGTTTGTTTGATCACAGCAAAAATAAATTCAGTTTGATCACACAATTAGACTAAAAGTTAGGGATATAAAATTTACAATAGGCAATAATGTTGGTCCAGATTCTTATGGGCATTTACTTAAATAATAAGAAAGGATTTTCCAGGAAAGTTCTCTTTTTAATCCAACATTTAGCAGTATACCAGACCATTGCAACATACCAAAACACACACACACACACACAAAAACCCAACTATTCACAGGATAAATCCATACCAAATTTAAAGACATTCTCAATGTATATTGTGCATTATGATGGGGAAATTACTTCAGTGTCCAGAGAGCATGTCGGTCAAAATGTCAATAAAGTTGTCCAGGCCCCAGAGGTAACCGTCTTCTCTGTTTCCCTCCACCCAAGAGCTACGGTGGTCCAGAGTAAGATTAGGTGGCATGGGAACAGTCTTTCCAAAGTCGATCATCCATACTCCAGCTCTGCCACTGTGGTCATGAACAAACAATAGGGAGCTTCCCACCACCTTAGGCAAAAAAAAAAAAAACTGACACTGTTAGCAAAAGCACTAATAACTTTGAAAAATATAAGACAGGAGGGTGGGACACTTCTTACCTCATGTGTTTTAAAGAAGTCTGAGTTCTCAAGAACAAATCGCAGTTCCATTAATCGCTGTTGGTATCTTTTCTGTAGGTGGAGTAGGACATTAGGTAAGTTACATATAAACAACTTGCATCAACTATCAACATTGTCAGTGATGAGAAATAAGAAATATAAAGTCACATACTAGGAGAGACATGTTGTAGTCAACAAAGTCTTCTAAGGCTTGCATCACTTCATCTTTATATTTAGTCCTCTTAAAGTTGGTGTTACAGGAGCCATCTGCTTTCTGAACCAAGACACAAAAAGGTATCACACCACTGACGGTAACACTTGTAACAGCATCTAATCTTCAGTTTGGTTCTCTAGTACCACTGCTTCATCTGAGGAATATCTTGTTAATTAGTTAATACATTTTATCTGACGTTTGGACAGCAGTATGGAAAGATGGAAACAATCTGTGCAGGACAGTGGTCCCATGAAACAAAGATACCACTGGTACATTAAATTTTAGTTCTAATATACATGCTGTCTGTACACGTTCTTTGATATGCTTAAACCACTACTGATCCTTGATAAAGAAACTGGCCCACCACTCAAATAATATTTGACCAATAATGACCCCAATTTATGAACTGTATTGATGAACTGTATCTGTCGGGAAAACTGTCCACGGCCACTATACAACAAAAATTATGTAGGTGAAAGCGAAGCATTTGTAACTGTGCTCAATTAGTGTATTAGATTACCAAATGGCATCACCGCTGCCAACGTTAACATACCCTGATGCCCTCTATACGGAAACCCATAGTGGCGGTAGAACTAAGGGTCTCTCTCCACTGCATGTATCTGGTTTTAAGCACTGCTTGTTGAGCTTTCTCTTCTTGGGTTGGGGCCTCTGGGTCCACTGCCACCATTTTCTCATACATGTCTTTACGTGGTTGAGGATGCTTGCATGCTTTCTTCAGCTCCTCCTCCAGGTACGTCCTGATTGGATATAAATCACCCAGTGTTATTTCAACTTATAAATCATGGTTTGACTTTTGTTAGCACTGGGCTTTACAGCATATGGTTTAAGCAAGTATTGTCCAGATATATTCACATTTTAGGTTCACTGTTTAAAAAGCCATTCTTGCTCTACAGATATACTCTATTTTAACCCAATAAGGCCAGTTCAAATACACAAAAGAATTAGGTCTTACCGGCTTCCCATTTTACAATCCATAATACAAGGAGAATCAAAGTATGCAAGCAGGTCATCCATGACATTGTAGTCCTGCTCATCTTGCTGGGTAACTCCATGGTAACCTGGTACAAAAGGCTGCAGAACATCCTCCATAAGTCGCTGCAGACACTCCTGCTCGGATGCACAGTACTTCTTCAGCAGCTTTCCATCACTGCCCATCTGAAAGCTACCTATAAATCAAAGCCAAAAGCATAGACTGTAAGAAATAATGAATGAACAACAAATATCTGACAGTTCACTAGTGGTACACTAACGTTTAAAAAAAAAAATCAAGTAAAAATTTGTGTTCAGTGGAAAAGTTCTGAGTAACAGGAGGCATTTTTAATGCGTATTTGTATATGCAGCTTACATACAAGCAGAATGTTTAGAAGCAAATAAAGTTTAAAACAAACAAACAGGACAAACCTGCATGACCAACCACCTGAACCCATGGTGATCGTTTTTCCAAAGGTACCATGACGGGTGACCAGTTCACCATATTTTTACTCTTCTTCCACAAATCACTCTTTAAAACACAGAAACAAAGTTAGGAATTAATAAGAACTACAAATAAAACTCTATTCAAATGACACTGCTGCATTTCTGCAAAACATACCGTCCATTGGCTGCTATTTTTTTTCCTTACCTCTGGCTTCAACTTTAGATTCAAATGGCAAACTCTTTCTGCTCCACTGACCATGAGGCTTTCTCATAATCATTGACAATGCTGAACTAGCTGGAGTTATCAAGCAATACAGAAGGGCAGTGATTACTCATGAATCTTACCCAATGTCTGATGAAACATTTACAGAGAGGACTTGTTTTGCTACCATGACAGGCAGAAATGCAAGTGGCTTGCATATAATATGTAGAAATATCCAGAAATGTTTTTTAAAGACAATAGTAATATGAGACAGAGCCATCAAGGCATTATTGCTAATGAAAAATGCCATTCAGAACTACATGCATACATTTTTGTAGACATTTTTTCCTTACTATTCCCTACAAATGTATTTTTTACATCAGGTCATATCTTCAGTTGTGTTAAACATGTAATTACTGTTTAAACACTGCTTTAAACATAATCAGTAAAAGAAATAACTATACATGCAGGCCTATTAATCTTTAAGCTGCACGTTATTTACTTTTTTCAAAGTAGTTTTTTTCTTACACCCAGATCACTACAAACCATTCACAGAAAGGTTGTAAAAAAGACGAATCTACTCTACTCCACAGTAACCAATTATAAGGAGGAGGAAATAAAACATGATTAAGAAAGGCTCATTTGAGATTACTCAAACTTAACTGAATATTTTCTTATGTGAACCTACAAATACACCCTTGGCTAACATTAGCTCAGACACGGTCATTATAAAAGTAAACACAAAATCCAATGGCAAGGCAAACTGTGATTGTTATGGGCAAACAAATCTCAAAGCCAGAAAAGTATGCAGTGCCTGTTCCCATCCCCTCAGTGTAAAACATACTCTCTTCGACAGAAGAAAACTATTCAGACAGACAAAAACAGATGCCAGTGGAAGAGACCGACCACAAAGTGGCAGCAGCGCCTTTTCAACCGTTTACACTATAAGTGCTGCTTCAGCAACGTCCCCATTCTACTGCATGTTATTCAGAATTTCATTGAAAAATGTACCAGCATTTAAAGAGGTGGCATGTACCAGAACCTATCTTTCCCAAAACTCTTAGCAGCAATGGTCGTTTCTCAAGATGCTTCATGGAACCCCTTTGTACATCACATTTGATCTCAGAATGTACAGTGGTAGATCATATAGGTAATAGAGCACATTCTGATAAAAACAACACGGAGAGATCTTCTTAAACTGTTACTTAACCATCGGCATAAACTTGATTTTACACTATTCCTAGAGCTCATTAAAAATTAAGTTGCTTCCAAATACATTTTATTCGTAAGTGGAGGGTTTGTTTTATTTTAAAATAAATTGTACAGATTGTTTCCAAGTGTGCAATTAAATAGAACTATAACTAAATGGTATATAAACTGAGATATAAACTATGATCTCAGACTAACAAAGTACCATCTCTCAGATCACATGACTTCATATTTACAGCTATGGTGTCAGTTTAATTAGAAGATTCATGTCTATTTATTGTATTGTGTCTGTCATTCCTTGCACTTTATTCATCTGCCTCCTGATTAATAATAATACTAATGGTGCAACAGAAGGTTTACATGTATAGGCCGCACTATACTGTACTGTTATATTACATCATTGTTGAAGTTGTCTACTCTCTCTGTTGTAACATGCTCTTTATCACCTTGTCACTATATTGTAGAAGTGTAAACAACTGCTGATAAAACAACCTTGATCCTAAAGCACTGATGTCTCACTAATAAATTGTCTATTTATTGCCGTTTTCGTCTCCGTTGTGAAATGCATGCTCTTTGTTACATGTTTCACCATTTGTTGCCCCACGTTCCTTGGGAATGGGTTATCTCCTCAAACAAAATATGTCTACATATGTACAACTGATGATGACGAACTAACCGTAATCCTAATACTCACAGAGTCGTGTTGGTCTGGGCACACACTGCCATTCCGCGGTACGGTGAGATTCCCAGTGTTCCCATCACACTCTTCTTCGTACTCCTCAATGGACGAGGTGGGAGAGAGACCAGCCGAGGAGGAGTTAGACAGTTTTCTCAGCACCAAGGACGAGGCGGGGGAGCTACTGAAGCCACTGTCTGAACACAGGGACTCATCGTCCGTGCTGATGCGGTAGGGGAGTCGCTCCTCATCTTCACTGCGAGATTCAGAAGTTACAATCACCTCTGGGAGAGCCACACACTCCTTTTGGACCTCGATGCTCTTCACACACACGGCCTGCTCCTTCAGTCTCTCGGCCCAGTGCAGAACACCCGAGCCCAGAGCCTCGGTGCCAGGCGTTTTAGTCATGGCGATCTCTGCCTTTGCATTTGAGCTTAGCTCCAACGCAGCAAGATGCAATACTGCAAACCAGACACGCTGCAGGTTGGCTGACTAACTCACCATCCAGGACTGTTAACGTGCCAAGTTAGTGACGGGCCTGTGCCTTTGCCTCTTTCACACGTTTTCCCCTCCGGACATGTGGACGCACATCAACAGACAATAGAGCAGAGCTGCGAACGAATCGTTACGTCAGCCCTGACTCGCTTCCAACCAACTCATTTGAACTTCCGTCGAGCATTTGTGCTTCGAAGACTTTTAATATTAGTGTTAATTTTTGTATAAAACATAAAATATCGACCTGTTTGAATTACGCCTTTCTCCATTTTATTGTATTTATTTAAGAGGAACAAACACAAAACAGTGGCCAAATCAATCATCCGATGCCTAAGAACAGCTAAAACAAACATTTCTACCCTGCATCGATTTTTCTCTACGTGGAAGCACGCTTTACAAGGATATTTAGCTAATTGGTTAACATCAGTCTTCAATTAAGGAAAGTTCCCTTTAAATTTAACTAATCGAATCCACAGATTCACTAAATGTTTCCAATGAGCCGGAACGGCGAACCGATTCTTCTGTCCAATCATAATTAGAGCTTCTGGCTCGGATCAGTGATTACGTGATGGTGGCACGTTATGGGAACCAGGCAAGTGTGATTGGTTAATTCTGAGGACAACCTTTTGACCCGCCTCCTTAAATTAAAGCACCAGCACCCCTTACACCCTGCCTGCAACGTTGATTGTACCTCTTTGGTTTTTAATAGTGGAACATATATTCAATGTTATATAGTATATATAATACACTATTTACTTACGTTGTCAGTGACGTGGTTACCATACCCTACAATTTATGTAAACTTATATGTGAAGCTCTTCTGACTACACAACAATGCCACCTGAATAAACATGAATGTGCAAAGAAACCAGTCACCTAGTAAGGCCTTTACATCAGGCCTTAATTTGCTTGATTTGTATTGTATGTTAACTTTGAAATAATAATTATTACAGCATAAAATATGTAAACATTTTCCACTAACTCCATGACTCAAATGTGACAAGATAAAGATGATATGCAGAAGGTAAAAAAACACAAACATATTATAATGACACACAGTGACGTGTGGCTCACTGAGCCTCGGTATTTCCTGAGGTCAGTGGCTGCTGATTGTACGTATGCTGGAATGAGGGTGAGGGAGCGAGGGATGGCAGCTGTTCTGCCAGATGGACAGGCCACAGAAACTCACAGTACTGCTCATAAAGAGATCTAGGCCAGCTGCAACCGTCTACGGCACAAACACAATACCTTGAAATCCCTGAGCCTGTTAAAGCGCTGCAAGCATGGCTGCATAAGCAGCTCTGGTTGCTTCACGATGGGTGGAATCCCCTCCCAAACAACGGAAATGTCTGCTTAACAAATAATTTCTATTAAAAAATTTTAAATATTTGAGTGAATGAATACATAATATAGCTATTGTTTATGACAATATGTTGAATTTCAATAACAGTAGCCACCTGTTTCCTGCAACCCCACCCCCAGAAAATCCTACATATGAAATTACATTAAAAAAAAACAAAACATACACTTAAGAAATGCCACAAATGTGAATATTAATTTCCACCTGAAAAAAGATGCACATTTGAAAGTTTCAGATCTACTTTGTAGTATATTTTAAAAACATTCATAGCATATTACATCAAATGATGTCACCATAACATGACATAATTCTAGAAAACAGGTTAAATATAGGATGACTTCATCTGAACTGCTAATTACGAAAGGAAGGCAGAGGTAAAAATTTCATATAAAAATAATTTTCAAAATCTCACGACTATAAAAATTTTGGACGGATGTTAAAGTTGTCCTAAAGGTATGTGAACAAAATGTATAGCTGTCAAACGTTACCTTATAGTAACCACTAACTGACACACAGGACACGTACAAATCTCAGTCCCTCGTATTTTAAGACAGCCATAGGTCCTTCAAGTCTTTTGCCCCACTATGTAGTCTTTTGCCCCACTAGGCCAAGTTTACAGTTTAAGCAGGGGCCAAACCAAGCACACAGTTATGGCATCAAATAACGAGTCCTTTGCAGCTTTCCTCTTGTGTAAATGATACACACTGAAACAGTTACTGTCATTCAGCAGATGAGATTTTGCATATATGTTTGAACTGTGTTTAACATAATGATTGTGCTGATGAGTGTCAGAACAATTGTGTGCAATAAAACCCAATCATAAGCTAAAAACTAGTCCAACTTAATGTCCCGTGTCCAGATCTCTCATGTACTCTTGAAGGGCCTGGAGACGAGCATCAATCTCTGACAAGTCAGCTCCCGTCTCCATTGAACTCCCTAATATGAAAAACAAAACAGGCTTGCAATCAACAACTACAATTTTTAGGATGAACTCTTGAAAATCAAGGTTATGTACACGCCATCAGCTAAAAGAATGTTGGCCCACCTACCTCTCATTCTTTGCATTGGAGTGCTACACACAGGCTTTTTATTCAAGTGCTTTCCTCTCGTCTGTGGAAAAATATGTCATGATTTAAAATATGTCATGATTTACGTCTAACAGTACTTCTCTGTATTTCTATTTGACAAAACAACAAATGTATTCTACTCACCATACTTGGACCATTATAGACAAGTTTTCTGCCTCTGTTAATGACAAAAGAAAATGTACGGAGAAGAAAATGAATAAAGAAAGCCCACTAGACAACACAGCCTGATCACCACTTTCAGCACTTGTCTGGTAAAACAATAATGTTGGACGTGGGGCAAAAAAGAATCAAAATACAGTCAAAGAATATATATGCAATGTACACCCTCCTCCTCAATCCTGAAATAATGACAATCATTTAAATTTACTCAGTTTTGCTGGACCAATTACAATAAATCCACTGTCGAATGATGACGGCGTTTTACTGCATTTAATCAATTTCCATGCCTGACCTGATATGCAGACAATTCTACAAACCCTGAATGTGGAGCTGAGTTTATACGGACTCACCTGCTATTCAGGGGTTTAGCAAGATCTTCAAAGTCAGCAACTGAGCTTCCAGAAGAGTGACGACTCCTTCTGCTCTCCGCCGACAGACTCCTGCCTCGGCCTGCGCTCCCACCTCTAATTAGTTGGGGGATGGGTTCTCTGGACCGCGAACGTCCCCTTTCCTTCACAGTTGGTGATGCCAGCATGTCCCTCTTGACCTTCCTCTGACTAATTCAATTAAAAATAAATAGTTAAAAAAAACCTAATCAGCCTTTTGAATAAGGAAACATGTCAATCTGGAATTCTAGAAAGCTTTAGATTGGCCTCACATTCATTTACAAGACTGATGAGGGATGGTTTGAGACCAATGGTTTATGAAATCAACCAAGAGTCTAAAAGGAAGCTTATAGTGCACACCTTTCAATGAAAACCATATTTCTGCTCACAGAGAGGCCCAAGCTTGCAAGAAAAAATAAAACACAAACCAGTAATTACACAGATCATTAAGGAAAAGGGCCAGTTTTATAGCCAAAAACTCTCACTTCTTCAGTTCTGTCTCTCTCTGGCGTCGTTGTCTCTCCAGAATGTATGCTGTTGGGTCAAACCGTCCCCGAGACCCTAAAGTAAAACGACACGTTAAAAAAGGGTGAGCGGCCACTCTGGGTTTGCAATAACAGAACTTGTCACTGGCTGAGGACATCTCAATTTTTAAGCAAAATATTATTTAAAATAAGAAAATGCCAACAAATTTAAGCTATTAAACTGAGCAGTCATCTTTGTTGTGCTGATGGAAATATAGATTAATAAAAGAATAGAGAATAAATTGAGAATTTAATCTCATTTGGCATGAAAGGGGAAAGGGATGATTCAACAAGTCAGGGACCCACAATTTACACCCAAAACATCTCTAGTCAGGTTTTGAAAGTACTTGCATGGCTTGTACATTAAAACTGCATGTTATTAGCTCTTCTCAGAGATTTCACAAAACTGTAAACAAAGCTTTACAACAAATACCCTTGTTATTTATCAAAGCACATTTTATAGCTGTCTGAAAAACCCATTATTTATGCACATTTTTGTCAAACATTTATAAACTTTAAGTGGATATATGCATCGGAAGGAAGCTAAAAGTGTCTCTGCATATTTTGCCCCTCAATATGTTGGCATACAGGCAAGTAGATGGACAGATAGCTCAAAACTGAACAAAAGCTGAAAAAGGCTTACAACAAGGGAACACATGTGACATTTTCAATGGTGATAAATAATATAAGATCTCTCTTTGTTTCCTCACTTTCCGCAAAGTTATTATCTATCCAGAATAGTTTAATCTCAGGATATGAATTCCAGTGCATCACTACTAAACTGTGTCACAGACATACCTGTTGGAGATGGAGAGGGTCTTGAAATATAATTCTGTGCTCCTGAAGACTCTGCCCTTCGCCCTCTCTCCTCTGACCTCCTGCTTCTATCCTCCATCCTCTCCCTGGACCCTGAGCGAGCCCTGACCCCGACTCGAGTTAGGCTGCGCTCCCTGGAGGCCGACCGGTGAAATTCTCCCTCACCTCTGGACCCACTTCGGCCTGACAATACTGGAGTCATCCTACTGCAAATACAAGGAGGGAAAGTTGCTCAGAAACCAAATTCCACAATAACTATCCAGAGAAAAGACAACTAATGAACCTACATACCCTCTGCGCATTAAGGCTAACTCAGTAGTCAGACTCTTCACACGTATCCGAAGAGCTCGCTCTGAGGCCCGAAGTTCCTCCAGCTATAAAGAAAAAGAAATCGGATTTGATGTGATATAATTAGTTATAACGTGATATGAATTTATGCAGTTTATGCACTTGCTATTCAGCAACAGAAATCGAAATTCATGTTAGAACTGCAAATGTATTTTATAACAGCAATTATAACGTTACATAGCTTTGTTACAGTAAACCGCTGCTTAAATGCGGTTCAGCAATATATTTTGGTTGATCTTGTGACGCCTGGGCCTCAGCCACTACACACCTTCATCTACACACATATTGTTTACGTTTGGGTGCAGCCTTTAGCATGGCGATCAGACATCTGGACCAATGAACCTGCGCTGCTCAGCACTGCACCCAAACTTAAACAACCACAATGAGGCCTGGACATCACGGTCACCTGGGAGCTTTTAAAGTAGCCAAACTGAGAATGCTGCAGTCCAGAATTTCCCCCATGGAGCATCTCGAGTATTTCTATTACTCTAAATTCAATTCATATCTGGATTTACCCTTCATATACAAAAAAACCCCAAAAAAGAGCATACCATAGAAAAAACATGCATGCGTGAATTACAGTAAAGTCTACACAGGGGTCTAGCACCCCAACAGCAGGTCAGTGTAAACTGTACAGTACAGGTAAGTATTTACCATCATATTTAAGGGTACAGTATTAAGCTGAATTTAAAATGAATTAAATGTCTTATAGGTGTATATTTGGGGGCATATTTAGTGTACACTACAAAAATAGTTTTTTTTTTAACCACCACATATTTGTGATTTTTCAATATATGGGGGTGGTTTTTGAACATAACCCCTGCGATATGGGGTTTACAGTATACCTATTCTATCACATGTTAAATGCATTAGGATTCACCTGTTCCATTAGATGGCGCTGCTCCTGTCCTCGTTTGGTAGCTGAGCGCTGGCTTTTTGCTCTCTCTCTCAACAGCTGCTCCTCCAGGCTGTGCACTGCTTCTCTGAGCCCGCCAGCCCCAACCATCTGCAACCGTTCCAGAGCCTTGGCCAGTGTATCTTTCTCCTCCTTGACCAGAGCCAATCTGATGTGGTGTAGTTAAGCACATATGGTCAGCACAGGTTAATTGGTCTTCACAGTCCTAAACTTGTCTGACCTACTTCAGTATCTCAGCTCCTGAACTGCTTACTGATTGTTAACTGACAAATAAAGAACAAAACAAAACAAAAAAAAAATAACTAAAGATAAATATACCATAACTCACTCTGCACGTAGTCTGCGAGTCTCTTGGTCTGACACTAGGTGGTCCTCTCGCTTCCCCAAAGCATTTAGTTCAGCCCTTAGCATCCTGATCTCTTTTTGAAGGACTGCAGGATCAGGTTTACCAAGATATGGTAGTGGTAGAGGATAGTGTATCCTAGTGTATCACAGTTAAGAGAAAATAACACAGTGGAACAAAATGCACTTAAAACACGAGGGAAGTGAGAATCCGTTTTCATAAAATACTACTGACCTGTCAAATTCCACAGTGTATATTAGGATGAGGTAGCGTTTAGCACTGAGTGCAGGGGACTGCTGCTGGGCACGCGGCCTGCCCACCACTCCTGCCTTCCTGTTCCGCAGAAGTTCCAGGTCTGAGTAGGTCAGCAAGTCGAGAGTCACAGACTCACTAGACTAGGTGTTTCAAAGGACATGGTCAGGTTCTGTAAGCCAGGCCATTTATAACAGATCCAACCCATCTAGTAATGCATATTAAAGAACAAAATTCAAAATTCAACCAACATACCCTACTGACTGCAGATTCAAGCATGCTGCAGAATATAGGAAACTGCTTAAAATTCCCAGTTTTACGGGTGAGGTCTTCAATGTCTAAATAAGGAACAAAAATAATTTAAGTAAATTCCAGCTGCAGCAGCATATTGCATTACTGTTTTGGATGAACAGACTCACATGCAGGATCAAATTCGCCTCTCCACTGGTCTGCTGTCAACACATCTGAAATCTCTACATTGAGCAGTCTTTCTTGCAGTTCCACCTTGACAGCAAAATCTACTCCACGAAATTTCATTTCTTCTAGCACAACACTGCCAACTTCCATGGCTGGTTGAGGAACTTCCAGTGACCTGGAGAACACATGTGGCACAATGGTCACACAGGTAATTCGTGGAAGTAAAGAATTTGGTATGGTTGGTCTTCATGCCATCTCTCACAACCAATCGCTTCTTGGATCATTTAATGTACAGGACCAGCTAGGCAGGTTTTAGGAAGGCACAGATTTAGGCTTGTTGAGATGTGGATAAACAAAATGCCAGGCAGTTTCTGGAGTAGCTAGCTAGCTATCTAGCTGGTTCACTCTATGTTAGAGTAAATATCCTTAGCTATCCAACTTTACCTACGTTGTTAGCCAGCTTAGCCTTGTTTTGATAAATCCAATCTACGGCGTCCAGCTAGCACAGCTAACATTAAAGACAGTGGGAAGCTAGTCGGCTGGTTAGCCAAGATACAAACCCGTTCGAGATGATGTGTGTGGTTTACCGAAGAACACGGCAAAATAAATCCTTCATTTAAAGGCGTCGGTTCAAAAAAGATAATCACAAAGACAAACCCAACTCCGTAAAGTCAGAAAAACCTCCCATGTGTAGGGTTCAGTGCGTTCCAGCAGGTATGCACGGTGTCAGTTGCAGGAGCCCTAACAATTGAAAACAGCGGCTCAACAACCGGGAATTTAAAACACCCGCCCCCGCTTAGGTCCATTGGGCAAACAGGAAACATGCAGGACTGTGATTGGCTACTCTGCTTGCTAATCACATGCAACGTATTCTCTTTGCCAACGCCCCCACACACCCCTAAATATAAACCCCTCCTTTAAGGACTGGGCATTACCCCACTAATGGTTCATGGTTGGCTACAAAACAGTGAAGTTTAACTGTTTCGAAGAAACATGTATTTTTAGATTAAGTTTTTGTCCAATAAACAAAATCAGAAAGTTAAATATAATACGTAGTAAATGAGATATCTAAAGTAAAATAGAGTAAAGTCGAAGCTGGTGGTTTAGTGGTTCGGAGGTACACTTGAGCAAGATACTGCCCTCAAACTCTGCTCCCTGGGTCATGCATTGCTGGCTATCCACTGGTTCACAACTAGGTTACATAAAGAGAAACAATTTCACACATTGTGTGTGCTGTGCTCTCGCATGACTACGATGGACCATTTAACATTACTGAGACAGAGACTAGAACAATATAAAGTCTAAATAAATCAAAATTCTTAAAAAATATTAAAAATACACCATAATATACACACAAATGATGGGTCTTAATACTATAGATAAGTAACTTACAATTAAGTGAGAGAGTAGGGTGCTGTCGCAGTTAATTAACATATGTAAGGCAAAACAGTTTTCAAAGCATTTTTTTTCCAAGACATAAACCCCTAAAACACTTACAGGTTCACTTTTAACATCAGAATTTCCTCCACGATCAATTAAGATTCTGCACTTATATGGTTATATTAGTTGGTTCCATTCATTTTTTCTTAATGCAAATATTTTACACCAAACCAGTCTGGATGTTTACATCTCAAAGTTTAGATTACACAGAGTTTATGAAAGATCTGAATTTCCCTTTAAATTATGTTGTGTGTATATTTCAAAGGGCTGTTGCAATAATTAAGTGCCTATAAATGACCAAACACAAAATATTTCACAAAATTATTCTTTGTCATAAAACATTTATTCTTAATGCAAAAAATCTTCAACTCAATCTGCAACTCATTTATATATTGCAATCAAATATGCAGCACATTAAAATGCCTTTCACAGTAAAGGAATGTCTTTTCTATGTATAAAAATCATCTTTCTTGGCACAAATTTTTTAACTTAGAAGTGTGTTGTGAAAATATACAGTGTGTGTGAAAAGGAACCATGGCATCGTCAAGTTGCTGGAGTTGACCTGAGCAGCAATCACTGGGGTTGATAGCCCTCAGAACACACTGGGACAGATGTAACCTCACAGGTTTGGCTTTGGTTGTTGCATTTCTCTGTTTGAGGTATGTAACCTAATACTAGATTAGCCATAGCTGGAAGGGAAAGCTGCACACTGTAGGTGGGATTTTGAATCCCTGGTGATGGGACCTCCACGTAGAAAGGGTCGAGGGTAATGGGAGCAGCAGTTTGTGACTCATAAAGATCATTATAGTATGTAGGCCACAGTGGATCTTTGGACATGAGATTGATTTCTTCACATTCTTTCTGTACCTGTGGTACAACCTGAAGACAAGGTTCTGGGGTGTCCAGCATAAGCACCTCTCTTTCTGAAAGCAGCATCTTATCGATTACATGGCCCTACCAATAACAAAAAAAACATACATCCAAACTTATTACCTCATAAATGGCAAGACGTGGTCAAATATTTTAAGATAATTAGTCATTTAAAGGAATAGTTCAGTCAAAAAAACAACACATTAAAACAACACAAAGTGAATGGACACCCATTACTATCATGAAGAAAGCAGATCATGTTAATTGGAATGGTTTACAGTCTATTCATTGTTATGAACAAATTTTGGGTTTGAAGTTTCCATTCAGTTTATTAAACCCTCAGTTCCATAATTACTAACACCCTTAATAAAAATGGTTAAAAAAGCTTTTGTGGTAAATTATCTGAAACTGACAATAAAATCAGAAAATCTAGCCTTTCATTTAAATGGTCCCATGTCATGTCAAAATAAATTTTATGCTGATATAAACACATTTAACATTTATTAACCTACCATTTACTCTTAAGTCAATTAGAGCCATTTATGAAAATACAGCTGCAAAAATTAGTGCTGGTCGGGTATTTTTCCAACCCGCGGGTCCAGCTTTTATGAAATTATTTGGCCCGCCCCAGCCCGCCCCGCACCACTGTATCTATTTTTACAACCCGCCCTGCCCCGCGACCATTAAATAGACATACTAGGCATTGTAATTCAAATAAAAAACAGCCTTTATTTCAGCCTGAATGTGCTTGAAAACATCGCCCTGTAAACTGGCAACAACGTGTCATTATGAATATGAACGATAAATGATCGTTCATATTAATAACAAGATTATGATTTTAGGCTATAGATTGGATTTTTTAGGTACATTTTTAATGACCCGCCCCAACCCGCCCTGCAAATAAAGTGACCAATTCTTTACCCGCCTCAACCAGACACGCCGCGGGTACGAGATGACCTGCGCATCACCAGTGATGGGAATAACGGCGCTATAAATAAATGGCGTTACTAACAGCGATACTTTTTTCAGTAACGAGTAATCAAACCAATTACTGTTTCCCCCGTTACAACGCCGTTACCGTTACTGACAATAAAATGCGAATTACTATAACTGAGAACACTGAAGCGGTTTTCATGCAAGCAGCGTCTCTCTCAGCCATCTCACCCCATCTCTGGGGTGTGTGTGTGTGTGTGTGTGTTCGGGGCAAGGGCGGGACACATAACCAGTGATGATGATTGGTGTGTCTGTACACATGGTGTAACTGGGAATGCGATGATTTTGTACATTTCCATGGTTTGCCAATCAGGCAGAGTAGGCGGTTCTACACGGGGACCAGGCTCCCTTATGCCTCCTCTGCTCCGAACAGCCAAATATTTAAATATAATTTTTATCATCTCGAAATGCGCTGGCTCGAAGAAAGAAACTAACGCTACGTGTGTTCTACACGAACTGCTTAAAGTGCTACGTGCGCGCGCTGACACACGCACGTTAATGTCAAAGATTATCAATACAACGTCTTTTATAATTAGACAGAGGGAGCAATAAAGTTCCAGGTTTCGGTACTCGCCCCTACTTGTAGGATTTAGGCCCTTTGAGTATTAAAACTCATGAAATCTCTGCAGGTGTTTAATTAAATTAGTTGTATTGTACAACGCAACTGTACTTCCACCCCTCGGCACCCTGGCTTTACACACATGGCAATTCTTGCTTTTTGTGGTTTCCAAACTGTAGTATCTTCAAACGAGCAACATTTTGCTCAAAAGTAGGCTAGCTCAGATTTGAGTTGGTGCAGGTTCATGGTATGGGGGCAGTGAGGTATCTCGTACTACATAGCATTGAGTTTTTGGTTCCCAAAATAGCAAAAACGAATCACATAACATCCACCACATTACAACAGTGTGGATATGATGGCCATCATATTATTTCTAAGAATAAGTATTATTTAAATGAATGGTAACCGTGTTGAAGTAATTACCTTCCTAAAGACCTCTTACCTTTATACAGAATGATTCAGAAAGCATTGGTTTAGGGATATCTGGATACAGTTTTGTCTTTAACCTGTTGGATATACACAATAGCCAGTGGATTAAGCTCACAATTATTATGTATCTACATTAGATGAAAAATATATAAGAAATTATGAACATAAACTTTTCCATACCATTTCCTCTTGATATAGCACAAAAATATGATAATAATGAGGAAGGCTGCTGTGGCCAAAATTGGGAGAATGTTGAATATCAAATTGTATACTGCAGAGAAACAAAGACACACATGATATAATCAAAAACAAACATATATTGTAATCACCCCGAATATTTTACACAATGCCTATTTTAAGAAATGTATTGCAGTAGGTCAGAGAATGAGTTATGCACATTAACAAGACAAAATAATTTTGCAAACATACTCTGCACATTTGTAGTGATTTTAGTTCTGATTTCAAATCCAGGACCAGCTCCTACAGATGTGAAGGCCTTCACTCGAAACATATATTCACCAGGATGAAGATTTAGTCTATACAGCCGATGCTTGGGGTCTTTAATCATGATCTCTAACAGAGGGTAAAAAATTAACACATTCATTGTGAATTTCACAGAAAAATGTTCTCACATTATGCCTCAATTGAAGGATCAGTTTCAAAGAAATGTAGAAGAAAAATTAACCTTACCTCTGGGCAAATCTACATCTGAAGGCTCGTAGGATACAATATACCCCAGTAGTATACCTCTCTTGTCCTCTTCCTGCATTTCTTCCCAGGAAAGCTCAATATCTGAGCCAATCTGAGATGCTGTTAAGTTGCGAACCGTCCCTGATGGGGCTAAAATTGGAAGAGCAAACACAGACAGAGGAACATAGTGGGAAAATAAGTGCACATGTACAAGATACAATGTAAGACAAAATATTGTCTTAGAAATAAGGAAAATAAATGTGGTTCACACCTATGGTTTCTAGAAAATACAGGTATATGACCCAAACAGTTTCTTTAGTTAGCTAGCTCCTTTACATTACAAGCCAGATTGGAATGCTGTATGTCCAAATTATTATGTAAAAAAGTTGGCCATTAGCTCAATCAATTAATGTGGAAGACAAAGAAAATATGAGCTAAAAATACACCCCAGAGATAACTTCAAATTAAACTTATAATTATACAGATTGTACAATGGTCTACAACTGTTGGTGATGTTTTTGTCTTTTGTCTCTATAGCCTGTTCTCCTCATGTTTGTGTATATTTGTTCTAGCAAAACTTTCAAGCAGGAAACCATTTACAGTGCCTTGCAAAAATATTCACGCACCACACATACATTTCTTTTTTATTTATTCCTCCTTTTAGTTTTTTTGTGAAGCAAATAACAAATAGGACGAAAGGACAGTAGGACAGTTCACCCCCCTTAAATCAGTCCTTTGTAGAACCACCTTTTGTGGCAATTATAGTCACAAATCGCTTTGGACAAGTCTTTATGAGCATGGCCACATCTTGTCTCTAGACTTTTTATCCATTGCTGAAGGCAAAACTGCTCAAGTTTCTTCATGTTGGATGGTTTTTATTTGTGAACAGCAATCTTTAAGTCAGTTTCCTAGCCCATGCTGCTGAAAAAAAGCATGGTACTGCTGCCACCATATTTCACTGTGGTGATGCTGTTGTTGGGGTGATGGGATGTGTTGGGTTTATACTAGATATGGCATTTTCTCTCTTGGCAGATTTGTTGTGGTACCTTGTTCTTCCCATTTGAAGAAGATGGATTAGGCCGATAAACAATAAATCAATTAATTGCACGATAATTAAAATGAAGTTGATAATTTTCTGGCCGCGATAATTTTCATTTGTTTGCTTTCCAATGGACTTCACTGCGATACATTGGTCTCTAGCGCCTCCTCTCATTTCCATAGGGTATTGAGGCATGAAGTCTCTTGTGGGTTAGACTTGCTAGCCGCCTGGTGAGAAAATGCTAACTAGGTACACATTTAAGCTGTGAATATCGCTTATACCACTGCATACGGCCATCTCACTTACAGCACGGGATGTCTTTTTTTCTCTCCAGAGATCGGCATTTCTTTGGGAATATGCCAGAACCTCTGAGTCTTTAAGGGGCTTTACAGCAAAGTGGTGAGAATATATATGCACATGCTAATGTGCAGTTAAAAAAATTGATCATTTAACTTTACCAACTTAAACTTTTGTGTGGATCCATCAGGTAAAATAAGATGTTTAAATTACACTGACATTACAGGTTGGAATATAAGAAAACAGATAAAATGCCAAAGGGGTGAACATTTTGCAAGGCACAATAGATATACAGGATAAAGAAGCATCCATTTACAGTTTTTTTAGGAAAGAAGTTGTTCTTCTATGGTCCTTCTTAACAAAACCAGTTTTGCTAAATGTTATCATTTGTATATGTATTTTTATTAGGGCTGTAACGATAAACGAAAAACCAAAATCGTGACACTCACGTCAACGAAACACAAGTTTTTAACCATAATAGGAGGATTTTCACATCAATTTATTTTCTTTAACCAATAGCTGAGGGTCTAAGGGTTTCAAAGAGCCCCCCCACCAGTTTACAAACACGGACGGACCTTTGTTGACTGAATTGATTCGCTGTGAGTACATGTAAGTTATGACACTGGGCTTAAAATTGTCGAAAAGCTGGCTGGGTTGTGATAAAACTGCGCTGGAGACTCTGTGTAATTGTTTTTATTGTGTTTTGAGCAAGTATTGTGGCTCCAGGAAGCTGGGCGGAGCGTTTCTTTTTTTTCAACGGCGCGGTGAACCGAGAGAGACGAGTCGACTCCTCCAACTCGATTTCTCGTGCGGTTTCCTGAAGCCTTGTTCTCAGTATAAATGGAAAGGAAGAGGTATTTAAGTGAATATTGGTTTATAATTTTGTGGTAAAGATAAGGTGTCTCCAAACAAAATGGCGCCTCAGAACTTTTCCTCTCCTCCACCACAAATGAATCGTGATACGAACCGAATCGTGAATCAACAATCGTGAAACGAACCGAATTGTGGGTTTGGTGTGTCGTTACAGCCCTAATTTTTATTGTTCTAAGATGTTTTTTGAAACTAACTGCAGTCCTGAAAAACAATTTTCAGCATGAACATGTTTTATAGTCAAAGATCGACACATCTAACTATGAATTTAGGAATAATAGACAGAGGACATGAAGTTAGTTGGTGTAAGGGGAGAGGATGCAGAAGATAGGACTAGGTGGAGGCAGATGATTCGCTGTGGCAACCCCGAAGGGAAAAGCTGAAAGAGGAAGAAGAACACAGGCTGCTGTGCAAAACAGCACAGGATGTACTGTCAAGGTTGAAAAAGACTGCTGCCAAGGTGAAAACCAAAGGGACTATTGACTGCTTACGTAGCTCTTTCACATAGACCTGACTCCTCTGCAGAAGCTCTGGGGCTCCTGAAGTGCAGACATAGATAGAGAAATTGTATTTCACACCTGCTTCAAAATCTGTGTACAAACAATAAGCAGGAGAATGAGATGAGAACACATGTGAAAAAAGAATAAAAATTTAAATATCTAAACATATTTAACAATACAGCTAAACATTTAAACATATTTAACAATTAAAAAAAGGGAACTGTATTTCTTTACATCTCAGTTAATATTTAATGAAAAATTTACGTAAAGGTCCAAAATTTTTTCTGAACAAATTTACACAATACATTTACGTTCTTCTGTAAAGTTAGGGTTTCATGTTACATTTTGCTAAGATGAACTGGCTTTTATACATGTTGTTTTTTTCTTTTTCCTATCAACTTACCTGAATAAATGGTAGAACTTGTGGTTCCAGGTTGGATCTTCATCCATTTTACAGCACACTGCTGAGTACTGAATGCTGAAATCCATTCCACCACATAGCCACAGCTTGAATTTGGGCTTGGCTTCCAGGACACACTTAAACCAGCATCATCAACGTTGCTGATGTTGGTGATCTCAACGCTATCTGAAGTCACAAGGAGTCCATAGCCAATAAATTCCATAGCTAATTAGAGCAGGATATTATAGCAATTTACAAGCATGTAATTTTTTTATCTGAATTTGTACCTGAACCCAGGTAAGGAATGGTAATATTGGAGGGAGAAGAGTTGCCAGCTGAGTTCTTGGCAGAAATGGAAATAAAATTATCTTTTTCAACACTCCTCAGTTTGTGGCAGCTCTCATTTGAGGATTTAATGATGTGCCGTTTGTTTTTGTCCATTGATCTTCCTAAAAGGAGTTCATATCCAGTAATAGTCCCATGACTTTGATTCGCATTTAGATTCTATGGAAGTTTGAATGGAAACACAGCCTGTTAATGGTTGCTGATTCATTCGATCATGTAATTAGAAAGATACAAGAGCAAAAAAACAGGTGTTCTTACTTTCCATACGACATATGTCTCTCCATTAAAAACATGCATCCACACGTCCATGGCTTCTGGAGCTAAGAAGAAACAGATTTCCATGATGGAAAGTCTCTATATGTAAATATCCCCACATTACAAACAATAGCATCAAACAGAGCACAGCATAATCATAAACCACCTGTTATAAAAGAATATATATTATTTCTTATGAATCAAATAAAATTATCAGTAAAGTCAAGAATTTAAAGGTTTGGGTGATTTTATACATTTTTACACAGAACAACTTTTGCAAAAACATATTTTGAATAATTTGCATACTTACCATCTTCTTTGGTAGAGAAAGAAACGAGTTCACTCCAGTCACCCCACTTATAAAAATGTTCACTAGAGCCGCACCTAACACGAGCTGTGTAGATACTAAAGGGCTGCAGATCTGCCAATACTAGTGACTGGAGTCCAGGTCCACTGAATGTCGTCTTTATAAGAAACAAGTTAAAAATACACTCAATGACATAACAGCTGTCATCTCAAATAAACGAATAGTAATCTAATGATAAAATAATCAACCAGCTAAGTAGATGTCTAATTTTTTTATCTTTCTTCATTTTTAACAAAAAAATGCATTAACCCACTTTTTGCCCATTTGAAACCCATGAAAACTACATTTGATAATTCCTTGTTATTTACACTGTTAAATCATTCAATTTAGGTTAAAATGCTTTAACCCTTAAGCACCAACGCCGCAGAATTGCGACAAGACGTATTCACGACTAAAACAGCCTGTATTTACAAATATCGTGTAATGTAGCATTTGTATTCACTACCACTAGTTATCAGACATGTAGTAATATGATTCAAGATGAAAATTTCGCCATCATCCTATTCAAAGTTTTGAGTAAAAAGCGGTTGAACTGAGCCTTGTGTCATTGACGCAGGAGCAGAGACAGAGTGCCCTTCTGTTCTCTGTGCGTGCAACCATGTGGGATTTAAGATAACTTAGGAGAAAAAAAATGTGATGATGTCCTGCGAATGATATTCGCCGATTCTGAATCTGAAGGGGAAGATTTGCCTTTTGTACCGGGAGGCGCGCGAGAAAGTCATGCTCCAAGCATTTTTTCCCCCACAAATCCCACATGCTTCCTCACACACTGAGAACAGAAGCGCACTCTCTCCCTCCTCAAAATGTTTGTCTTGAATCAAAGTATTACATGTCTGCCAACTAGTGGTAGGGAATACAAATGCTACATTACATGATATTTGTAAATACAGGCTGTTTCAGTCATGAAACATGATGACGTCTTGATATGATAATATAGCAATATTTTACTACTTTCTTCTGTTTTATTGTTGGTTTCCTCTTTCCTGATCATAATGAATGAGTTTAAAAAGACAAAAAGAAAGAAAATAACTTCCAAACATCAGTTCAATATCAGCTGTTTCCTGAATATAATGAAATGCAAGATGTCTCCCACTTCATGACATCATAATAACAAATTAGATGAGAATATTTATACCCCACATAAACTTCAGGCCATGCCCAACATTTTTCTAATTTACAATAAGTCTCTAACCCCTTTTAAGTCACAAGGTTTTGAAATATTGATGTGAAAATCCAGTTTTTCTTCCAGATTATTTAATTTATCCATTTTTTGCCAATCGAGGAATTTTATATCATATTTGATATAATGTCCATATATTTATATATAATTAATATATTTTATCTATTTGTTTACTATTTTTACTACATAAAGTTTTTAAATAACATCAGTTCTTGTCATAAGTTATCTTGTTAGTTGACAAATTAAAATATGGCTATATACTTTCAATTATACTGGGGGCCAAAAATGTGATAAAAATAAAAACTAAAAGATGTGAAAGAAATCCACACCCTTGGGATATTTCATTCAAAATGCATTAACACAGCTAAAATAGTTAAAAGGAAAAAACAGAGTGAACTGGACACGAAGGGCCAGCAGACCAGAGAGTTAAAAGGAGACACCCACCTTGACAGTACGGCTATTGACTTCTGCTTGACAAATCATTGGAAATGAATCGTATTTTAATGTTTCTTTCCATGCCCACTCAATTGTGGCATTCCAGGCGTGAACCAAAATTGCTTTGACCTCCACAGGTGCTTTGAGTCGCACTACAGAAAAAGGAAGAACATATTTTTGTTAAAAATTCAGAATGAATTTAATAAATATCTAATAGGCATAAATTATACCTTAAAAATATTTTACCCCTGTGTTTTGGATCAGCCAGGTCACTGATTATCTTTATGCCAAGGGCATTTTTGGCAGCAAGTGTCCAGTTCATCACACCCTTGTCTATGCTCTCACTCAGTATACATGAATCAAATGAACAATGCCTGCATGAGAGATAATATTCGGAGCAAAAAAACATGAAATAGGGAACAGGTGACCAATATTACAAACAAATCATTCTGATTTACACAGATAGTAAAAAGGATGGTTTAAACACAATAAGGGTTGAGTACCTTCCATTAATCGTGTAAGTTACATTTTTTATCAAGTTCGCATCACCAATGTTTCCACGGCTCCAGTGACATTCCACAGAACTAAGATCTCTTGTCTCACATGTGAGGTTCTGGTCATCAGGGGCATCTGCAACCATCAGTCACATCAGAAGATTGAGAAAATACACATAATACTCTGCAATTTAAAGACTTCATAAATGTTAGATATTTCCATCTGTGTGCTTACTAAAAGCCCATTGAGTGTATAACATTTATGAATAACATGAATATATAATAAATTATCAATGTTTTAAACATTACACTTAAACAGTATAGGTCCTATAATGGCCAGTTTACGCCATGATCAAAACTTTTTTTTTCTGAAGACACACATGACAGCATGTTGTTCTAAGTTTTTAACTCTTCACTAATGGAGCAAAACAACTACACCTTTCCAGTTAATTTCACTTTCCTTATGTTTTTTTCCTGTGCATGATCAGACAAAGGTCTGGAATGCCTTGTTTTAATTCTGCCCTTATTAGTTGCCATTCTATTATAAATAATAAAAGCCAAGCAACGTATTTAAATGGTGCAAAAACATAATTTATTCTAGAATACTGTGCTAAATTTGGTCATTTGTTTACTCTTTAAGGATATATTTTTGATATTTCTTAAAATTATTAACATGCCAATAAGGTCATATTCATATCACATGCAAATCACATGCATTATAACCAAGCTCTCACTTTTTTTCATAGATTCAGTCTCCCATAGGACCAACAAGCATGTGATGAGGAGAAAATGTCTGAGAAATAACAGCTGAGGCTCTTGGGATTAACCTTGCACTCCCAAAACTCTTATTGTGGCAAGTGTAATCCTCTTTATTCTAATAGACTGTTTCTTATTATCCGACTATTACAAGAATAGTATAATATTATTATGCTATTCTATTCGATTCTATTATTCCACGCATTTCTAAATCTTTTTTATTTTATTATCAGTTGATTTAATTGACAATAAAATGACATGCAAACAAATAGACAATTTCACTTATTTGTTTAAAAATGTCAAAATTAGATGTAAAAAAGTTTACTGTTTGGGAAAAGCCAGAATTTTGGGGGGAATTTTTTGCTTGCAGTCACTCTTTCACTCATTTTCACTCTCTATTCTGTTCTGTCTGACCTTGTGTAGGCTTGTGATATTTCTGGTTTTGTCCTTGTGTTGCACTATAGTGCTGGAGGAATGTTGTTTTATTTCACTGGGTATACGGCTTAATCGACAATAAACCTATGGACTTAATGTGTGGACCGGAACAAGTTGAAAGCATACTGAAAAAATTATGATGCATTTATTTCCATTCTCATATTAGTAAAATCATTCTAACAGTGTTATACTTACAGCCAACGAAATATGTAGCGCCTGTATCGCTGCAACTGACATCAAAACCATTTCCTGGAGAAGTGACACTGGGGTAAATCGGTTCTGTGGCAAAGGTTCTGTTGCTGATTTGAATTGTAAAATCAGGGGAAGTGAACCCAGCAACAAAGGACGGTTTTAAGATGCAGCAAAATATTATGCCTTCACCAACCCGAACTACGTGATCTTTAGGATACACATTATTCTCAGAATTCTCATCTGCATCCTTTCCTTCAGTGGGAAAAGGGAAAAAAACACAATAAAACAGCCGCAATTGTTTACACACACTTCCATTATTAGAGACTTTTACAGTGAATGAGTAATTCTTAATTCCATTTAACTTTAATGTATTTGTAAAACTGAACACTAGGTAAATTTTGTTGTTTGATTTTTTTTAAACGCACCCTCTAAACGGTATAAAGGCGTCCAGTCACTGGTGTGACTGCGATGGTCTCTAAAGCGCAGTCTGACTGAATGTGAAGTACACTGGAGTGGTAAGGGTGAAGTCCAGCTCCACTGATAAACTCCCATTAGTGGTCTCACTTCTATTGTCTCCTAATTTAGGCACCACATGTGGAAAAGAGTTAAATAATGCAGTTATACACCTGTGAGTATTTTCCAAAATGGTAACTACAAAAAGGAAGGAATAAAATGATCCTTAAATATAATTGAAAAACAACGCTACGAGAGTGTATCCCAATTGTATTGTTCATGTAGCCATTTAATTTTAAAACATCATGAAGGTTATTTGGTAAATTCCACTTACATTGTGTACAAGTCGCATCTGCTCAGTATGGAAGATCTCCGTGTCAAAGGTAACTTTCTCAGGGTTATTGCTACTGGTGAAATTAATCCTCCATTCAATGTTCATTTTCCAAGCACCAAAATCCTGTTTGTCATTTTCATCAGCATATACTTTCAGAATCTCCGGGACAGGGTATAAGTGTGCTGTCAAATGCATTTCACAAACAATGAAGAGTCATCTGTTATTCCCTGTGTGTGATGCTACAGAATGCAAACATGGATAATTTATACCTAAAAATGTTTATAAATATGTGTTCATATGTGTTCAAATATGTACATTCCTGGCACACAAAAAGGCTGATAAACAGCAGAAATCTTACGAAAATGTACAAATATTAAGAGTAGTCTGTAAAATGAAGTGACACAGAAAGTGTCTGATGTTAAAAAAAGCAAAACAAACAGCCAAAAACACCACACAACAAAAAAAAGCCATGCAGGACAGAAACTGCTGCCTCTCAAGAAATGAAAATCAATATTAAAAATATATCAGTGTATGTATGGAGATACTAGTCTTGATATTATTATTTATTAGCACTAATAATTCTGGACAGCATCTGGATGTGGTTGGTCAGACTCACCAGTCTGTTTTCCCTGCACCACCACGACCACAAACACCACAGAGAGCGATGAACACAGAAGCCAGAAACAGTCTTGGCCCATTGTGGGATACAGGAAACAATTTGCCCAACTCTTTCGTGGGGAATTTACACACACACACACACACACACGACACACAGGCTGAGTAATCTGCTGTATACAGGCACCAACTTGAAACTGCTCACTACTTAGTGATTTTCTTAGGACATGAAACAAACTGGTTCACTTCAGATTATGGTTCAGCATGATTAACAAAAAGATATGACTTGTTTGCCAAAATGGCATTCAGTTTATTAGACTATCGTGTATATTTTTCCTCCCTCAGCAGCAGCAAGTCACAATAAATTGACATTTAGGCTAACACACGAGAACATAACACGAGTTTTCGGTAAATCTAGTTAACCTTAACCAGACATCACAGTTTACAGCAACACGTTTATAACAAGACAGAGCGAGTCCAAAAAAAAAACGAAATAAGAAAAAGAATAACTAAAGTGTAAAGTGTAAAAACGAATACGTTCATGAAACTCACCGCTCTCCCTCAGTAACGTGAGTTCGCCAACGTTACTGTTGTCTCTTCAGATCAGTTCCAACTCATGACTCCGTTAAAAGTTAAAAATCGGACCCTGACGAACCCTCCTGTCGTTTCTGTGGGAGGAATGTGCCTGCGCGCACGGAGTAGGGAGTGACACAACAGGAGGAGGTTCATACTGGAACAGGCGACTCTTCCTTGGAAAACACAATAATGCAACCGCGCTCGATTAGCTAACACATCCTTACAGGACGTTTTTTTAAACAGGCACGTTTCACTAAAGGACATGTCTGTATCTGATTGTTTTGCGAATTAATAATATAAACAAAAAGAACCACACACACAGAGTATATATAAATACATATATATATGAATATATATATATACATATATATATATATATATATACATATATATATACATATATATA
>JBBKCR010000022.1:6810760-6824933 GCA_037577295.1 Ladigesia roloffi
AAACATGGCCGGTCTGTGCCATGTGAAGCTTTAGGGATATATGGAAAAATGTAAATGAGCAGAACTCATTCATCTAAATAAAGCTAAAGATTTAATTGTAGGGTACTGAGTATGAAGAGTACATTGAAAACAAAGAGAAAGACTCGTGCCGGGCTTGAAGAATGAGGTAGATGGCCTGATGGTTCATATGTAGTTTTACTTCTTTGGTCGCTGTATGGAGATGAAAAGTTTTGTATCCTGAAATGTAATTCATCTAATGGGGTCAAATTGACTAGTTGAAACAGTACATTGACATGGAATCATTTGAATTCTAAATGTCTGTTGAAAACACATGGCCTGAAAGATTGCAGGGTTACATATACGGCACGGTAGAATCTGGAAAGGTTGTTGATACTGTGAAAATGTAAGCAAAAGGACTAATAGTTAATGCCGTAAATGTAAATGTAATAGTGCAGATTAATTAACAATGCATTGATAACTTTGTTGTTACTACTTTTCTCTATTTGTGGATTCGTTTGTTTATGTTGGTTATTTGAAAATAAAACTAAGGAATCTACCAATTTCCCCCTTATTATTATTTATTATATATATTTGTTTCGAAGTTGTCGTCACTGCATTTGTTCAGATTGTTATTGATATGTTTGGTAATCCTTTTACTGGGAAATCTGTGACAATTATCTCACTCATCTAGTCTTACTCATCCTCACCATGGGTGCGAATTTCACCACTACTTTCAATGCCAAGTGGAAAGTGCAGGCAGAGTGGAGTGGATGGAGAAAAATGGAATGATTTGTGACAGACAAGTAGCAGCAAGAAAGTAGAGGCTTACAGGATGGAAGTGATCCGGGGCGTCAGAAGCATTTTAATGAAGAGAAGGGCAGAAGAAGGAATGTGGAAAAAAACGACAAAATACCCGGGATGTAGAACTTATTTGTCTATTTCACATCATTATTTAGTTTTATACACTGACTGCATTTTTTGGCAAGACAGCATGAATCGATACAATCGATTTAAAAAAAAAAACCTCTTTCTCTGATTATGTGTAGTATTTGTCTATTTATCATAATTATCAGAGTTGTAAAGTGACTATGAACTATAAGCTTAAAGGAAGCAGGGCACCCGTGGTCCAGAGCCACAATCAGCAGTGAGTATATTCAGGAGCGAACTTTCAAAATAAGAGTAATTAAAAAAAGACTTTATCGAGCGGTAAAATTAAAGAATGCGTTTACGAGATGATCACGCATTAACGTACCCAGTTATATATGTTGCTAGTACCCAGTTATACCATGCTGCTAGTACATTAGCAGCATTTGTCAGATGCCCTTATACAGAACAATTTATAATCATAAATTACACGGACAGTCCCCCTGGAGTCACTGAGGGATAATTGTCTTGCTCGAGGACACAATAGTAAAAAGTGGAGTCCGAACCGTGACTTTGCGGACAAGTGTTTTACCGAGGAAACTATTACCTCACTACATATAAATATGTCACTGCAATTAAGTGTCAAAATGTAGTGTCGCATGGACGTTTCAGGGGCACATTTGACTACACGTTGTGGGTGTATAACTGTGTTTATGATAAAGAATCTTAAATCTTGAACCTTGAATACAGAATGATGTTGCCATGGAAGAGGAAAAGGGGAACGTCTGAAAGGATTTTTTTTTGCTGTAAAAAAAATTTCATTAAGTCTTGTAATAAAACACACTGCTATACATTCTCTAATAAACAGAGGGGGCAGTTGAGTTTCACATTCAGTGAGCCTCCGAAAGAAACCGGGCAGATTCTCTATACGTTGATGCCTTCTTACTCATCCCGAAAAGATGCATTATCTAAATGTTTTTTTTTATTATTAAAGAAGTACAATAAAAACGAAAGACGAGGGGCAAAATAAGAAGGTTAACGATGGTAAAAAGTACTGCAAAATAACAAGGAGAATGCCACCCTGAAGGCATGAATCAAAACAGTAACAAAAGATAAATGTCATCACAGATCCTTATTGATGTACTGGAATTCAATTTCTTAAGTGACATAACGTATTGTTTAGAGGCAAGGTTTATGGACATAGTGAGTGAGGACGTGCAAGTGTCTGGTGTGAAAGAGGAAGAGGCATAGGACAGGAAGGAATGGAAACAGATGGTCTGCTGTGGCGACCCCTGACGGAATCACCCCTGATGCAACGGTGCAGTTGGTACACCATAATCAAATCAACAACAACTGAAACTAAACATATATATATAGAATCAGAAGTACCGTCAGTAGTACCGATTTTTAGTCTTGTTGCTAAAACTTTTGTAGTCTGTATTTGAGTGTTATAGGTCTTAGATTAATTGGTTTATTCTTATCTTTTCACGTTTTTGGAATAAAGTTTATAACTCCATGTTTCATTGTTGCTATAGGCTCCTTTTGATTAATATATTTATTTAATGCTCTGAATATTAGTAATTTTAGGTCTTCCCAAAAGTGCTTATAGAAATTAGTTGTTATTCCATCTGGCCCCGGTGAGTGATCAGATGCCATGCTCTTAATAGCAAAATCAAATTCTTTTATAGTTAGGTCTTCGTCACAAATTTCTCTAAAATTATCATCAATTATCGGAACCCAATTACTAATATAGTCGAAGAAGGAGGTGACATTTTGTTCTGAAAATGAAGACTTATAAAGGTTGCTATAAGAATGAAATACTTCATTTGAAATACGTTTAAGGTCCGTACATTCCTCTCCATTGATTATTAGGTGCTTATTGAATTATATTCTTGTCTATGTTTTTCTAGATTGCAAAAATAGGCAGTGTTTTTTTCACCTTCTTCTATCCAGTTGGCTTTGGATCGCAAATAAGCGCCCTTGGCTCTATAAAGGTACATTTCGTCCAATTTTTTTCTTTTTCTTCCTCAGTCCAAATCAATTTACCAAAAAGATTCATAAGTCCTTTTACTACATTTGTTTCCTTTTCTTTTCTTTGCTTGTTTAGTTTATTACCAAATGCAATTGAGGTTTTTCTGATTCTAAATTTAAGATATTTGCATTTGGATATTGGTGTACTGATGGCATAATCAATTTTGACATTCAAAATGTTTATAGAATTTCAATACTCCTCGTTTCTCAGCAGCTGAGAGTAAAATTTCCAATAATCCTAAATGTGTTGTTTTGGTCTTTGCTTTGTAGTCTTAGAATAATGGAGCAATTGTCACTTAAGGGACCGTTAGAAGTTATTGTATCCTTAACATAGTGTAAAATTGAGTTGGATACCATCAATACGTGACCTGCTTTTGACTACTAGGTTTGTGCCAGGTAAATTGTTTGACATCTATGTTTAACAATCTCCATATATCTATTAATTTAGTATCATTAGCGAAATTTTAAAATATTGGATTTTTATGTTCTCTTGAAAAATTTGAAGGCGATTTATTCACCCATTCATCAGTCACATTGAAATCATCCCCAACTACTATATAATCAGTGGGGGAATTTGGTATTAAGTTCCTTTACACCTGTTGATGCAGCAGGTTTTTATTCTTTTGATCGTTGTTGTATCAATAAACATTAATCAAAATAATCAGGATATTATCTCCATTACCCCCATCCCCAGTATACCCCATTTTGTCTACGCATGCGCAGAAATACGTAATTTCCTCTGAGTGAAATTGTGCTCCTTCTACAGCAGGCGGCAGAAAAGCGCCTTACAAGGTTCAGTCTGCTGTAAAAACAGAAAAAGAAGAAACACGAAGTTATCTGTCAACCTTCATCACCAGGTAGGAGTAAAAACATGCAACAACATTAATTTTCTAAAAAACAACATGATTAAACAATTGTTTTTGAGTGGATGTTTTTAGTCATACGGTTTTGGTTTTCCCAATTCTTACGGTTACAGTGTCCTCGTTGCAATGCTCGCTTCCCACATGTGGAACTCAGATTGGTGGACATTTAGAGATGTGTTTTTAATGAAATAGCAGGCTAACAACTGTCTTTATTTATTTTGTTATTTTGCTGTAAGAATACTGTATATACTAAAATACTGAGGACTAGGCCTTGGTACTGGTTAATGCAGATTCTACGTTTGTTTACTCAGAAGGGACCGTGTTAAAAGGCATGCCATAGCACTAAACACTTTAAAACGAACTTACATTTCTTTTTCTTAAGGTTTATTTGGGGGGAAATGGGTCGCTCTTCCAAAGACAAGCGCGATATTTACTACAGGCTGGCTAAGGAGGAGGGTTGGAGAGCCAGGAGTGCCTTTAAACTGCTTCAGTTGGATGAAGAATTCAAGTTATTTAAAGGCAAGTATGTATTTAAAAAATCTATCATAGTATATATATGCACCAACCAATCTGAGTGCTGAGTAATGCTAGTCAGCCATCACCCTGATTTGACTAATACATTTAAATACTGGTCATAATTAAATCATAATAGCAATGTCCTAACATCTAGTGCAAAACAGTCTCAGTTGAGTAGAGGCTGTTACTGCAACAAGCAAAGAGGGTTCAAGCTTCCCATTTAAACCCTTGTTTTTTTTTTTAAGGTTCAGAAAAATGTATATGTCACATTTATGGTTATACAAAGGTATTATATAATGAAGTGTGCCCCTGAAATGCCCTTAAGACTTTACACTTAAATTACAATTAATTAAAGATAAAACTAAATAGATAGTTGGATGGATGGATGGTTAGAGGGATAGATAGAGAAACATGTATTCATATAAGCATTACAAGCGTAAAGTATGATGCACAGTGTGTAGATCTAATAAAGTGTGCAGAGTGAAGTAGAGACTTCAGTTGGTGTTATTTTTGTAATAAAGGGTTAAAATGTTATAGCATGTCTTATTTAAGAAGTAATATGGTTTATCATATACATCTATAATAAGACTATTTTTTCCACAGATGTGAGTCATGCAGTAGACTTGTGTGCTGCCCCTGGGAGTTGGAGCCAGGTTTTGAGTCGTAAACTTCGGTGAGTGCCCAACATAGCTGCATGCTGTATCCTCTGTGAAAATCATATGAAATTTGGGAGTTTGTGAAGCAGATGTAGCAGGAAATGTTGTTCCATGTTTAAGTAATGGCAAAAAATATGATGTATCTCTTCCATGTCATATCTACAGAGGAAAGGTGTCAAGTGAAGATGTGAAGATTGTAGCAGTAGATCTGCAAGCTATGGCTCCTCTGCCAGGGGTCACTCAGATTCAGGGTGACATTACAAAGGTACAGCATTGTGCTTTCCAACTATGACCTGTTGTGCAAAGGTAACATTGTACTAGTGTTGTTTGATTTAAAATGTACTGTTAATTGAACAGATTGCGTATTTTGATAGAATCGCAGGATTGAATACTATTAGAAATAATCTCTTTTGCGTGTGTTGTAGATTTCCACAGCGCAGGAAATTATCAGGCATTTTGAGGGACAGCCTGCTGATTTGGTGGTGTGTGATGGAGCTCCTGATGGTGACTGTTTTATATTATTCATACACTGCTCTAAATATGTTTAGAGATGCCTGGTTGTAGTCCAAAATAATTTTCTGTTTCTTTTTAGCGAATATTATGTTTTTGTTGTGTGTTTTTCACAATCCAGATTGCCTGTTTTGAATTATAACATTTGTTTCTAGTTACGGGGCTCCATGATGTCGATGAGTACATTCAAGCTCAACTCCTACTAGCGGTATGGATTAGTAATGAATCTAGATGTTACACACTTTTTAAAATGTCAATTATTTGCTTCTAGAAGAGTGTACCTCATGACCATTTAGTTTTCTAAAATGAGATATATTACTTTTGTGTTTAAAGGCCCTTAATATTACAACCCATGTTCTGAAACCTGGAGGAAACTTTGTGGCAAAGGTAGGCTCTAATAATAATGTCTCCATTCTCCACACATTTACATTAGCAAACACATTTTTAACATCAAATCATGTGAGAAATTTAAGGAATGGGTAAATATATTTCAAGTGCCACCTCTCTATGTCTATGTGAAGATATTTAGAGGAAAGGATGTGACTCTACTGTACTCTCAGCTCAAAATCTTCTTCAGCTCAGTTACCTGCGCAAAACCCCGCAGCAGCCGCAACTCCAGCATAGGTAAGTACTTATCTTCATGTGGTCTGAAATGCTTCATATTACATTAAAATAAAAGTCACACACTGCTGAGAGTGATAAAGCAATAAAGAAAAATTATAATAAAATGATTTAATAACGTGTGGCTTGAAACTGAATGTTGTGAAATTTGCTGTGCTTCCTTCCTAAAGAAGCATTTGTGGTGTGTCAGAATTATTCTCCACCGAAAGGATATGTCCCAAACATGTCCAACCCATTACTGGATCATTCATATGGTAATATGCAATTTGTTATATTGTTTATTCCAAAAAAGTCTGTTTATGTGTATATATAATAAAAAAGTATATCCATTTTTATAGGGATTTATCAGCTTTTAAGCCAAACATAAAAATATGATAAATATTACAATTACACATGCCACATTATGGTCCATAATGGGACCACAATAGAAGCGGAGAGAATTAGTGATGATCAGCAGGTCCAAGCAGAATATGCAAACAGTACAAGTTAGTAATTTTAACAGGTGAAAGAGGATTGTTTGAAGCTTGAGAATGTTACCATGGCAGTCATAAAAATGTATTTTGGAAAATTTTAAAAAACAATTCAACAGATAAATCGAAAAATTATTAAAAGGGTAAGAAAAAAACCTTAGTTATGGTGTGTTTAATAATGCATATATTTGGGCGTACATCCGACTGCATTTTGCTGAGTCATGCAAATGTATGAACCCAATTATTCGTATTATTCTGACAGTTTTAGACTTTTATTGTTCCCTACAGTTATCTTAAGACACGTTTGTAATTGTTTTCATTGTTTCTATTATTTGTCAGATGTAGATTTTAACCAGCTAGACGGGCCAAACAGGATCATAGTTCCTTTCCTTGCATGTGGGGACCTGAGTGCTTTTGATTCAGACAGGACCTACCCCCTGCAGGTACCCATTTTCTACTTCTTAGACAGAAAATGTGATAATTCCATGCATTGCTGCAGGAACGTATCTGCTGTTTAAAGTGAGAAGTGACCTATTAAATGTACATTTGATTTCAGCTGGATTCCAGTAAGGAGTATCAGTATTTGCCTCCCACTCAGCCTCCAATTCGACCACCCTATCAGCAAGCCTGTCATCTACGCAAAAATAACTTGCTAGCTAAAGAAGATGCACCTTCTGTCTTGTTACCTGATGCCCTATCTGCTGTGACCCTGGACACAAATCAGGAAACTGATACAACATGAAGAGTCCAAACAATGCAAATGTAGCTTTGCATTTTAGCTAGACCCTGGATTATTTTAAAGCTTTTAAATTTTCAGTTTTCAATGTGGTTCTTTTATTGAAATTATACTTTTAATTTAAATAAAAAACACATTTTCAGCTCAGTTTTTCTGTGTTGTATTATTATGGAACTAATACTCATCAGCTGTTCTGAAAAATATGAGCTTTGAGATCTCTCAACCAGTTGCCTGTGTATGTTTGAGAAATGACCTCACGAGGCTAAGATATTTCTGTGTTAAACTGAAGCCACTGATTAGACATTTTTTTTTAGAGCAGGTGTGATGTCATTGCCCATTTCTGTTTACAGTCTATTGAGAGATTAAATCTTACTGATCTTGATAAAACAGTAGTGTCTATTTCCCCTCTCTCACTAGCATACTCAATGCTGACTTCCCTTCTAATGTTGTTGTTGTATGTTTTTAACCAGCAGTCAGTTGTACTTTGCATATTTTGTGGGCAGTTGGTGAAGTATAGACATATGTAGCCTTCTGTCCAATAGGGATTGAGCCGAATCCAAAAACAGTATTTGGAAAGGCACAAATAACATGTTTTTTTACGAATACGGTATTCGAGCAAATACTTTTATGTATTCAGGAAACCCCGCCCCCGGTGTAGATATAAGGCTCATGTTTGGGATTAGCTAGATACTCCGTCCGCCATACATTTTTGCGGCATTTGGCAGACGCCTTTTATCCAAAGCGACTTCCATTTCCTAACTACAGGGTACAGTCTCCCTGGAGCAACTTGAGGTTAAGGGTCTTGCTCAGGGATCCAGTGGTGGTACTGGAGGTAGGATTCGAACCCAGGACCTCATGGTGCGGAGGCAAGTATCCTAACCACTGAGCTACCTCCATCCCTATAGTCGTTTGCGAGTAGATACTCCGCTTCAACCGCCACCCCCGCCACACACTCAAGTTCAGGAGTAAATTTGGGGAGTGGAGGACGGATTATGAATTTTTCATTATGAATTTTACCCAAAATGTTAATCAAATACGAATTGTCTATTTAGGATTTTAATTGGCTTTTGATTTATTTCCCTCACGATTCTCACAGTTACAGTAAGTGTAAGACAGAGAACAGGATTATTATTATATACATATATTTTTTATTGTTGTTATTACTTTTATTTTGAGCTTTGATCAGTCAAAATGATGACAAAAAAGTGACAAAGAAAGTGACAAGCTTTCTGTAATTAGTCCAAAATACAAACATGAAACCTGCTGGCAAATGAGGCGAAGCCCCGCCCACACGAGAGATTTGATGTAGAACTGAAATCGAATCCTCCTCACGCAGCGAAAACGTAAAAGGGGGCAGCGTGACTGAAAAGCCAGCAGCCAAACTGAAAAACTAGCAGTGAAATTCAAAGTCTCACAGGCGAGAATGAATTTTGAATCAATTTTGTTTGACATAACGAAATTTTTGTTTACAAATTTTGGCAAAAATCTGATTCCATGCGGTTTAAGTTTGACAGCACTAAACTTACATATAGATATTGACAGCACTAGGTCAGCACGAAATCTGAGGAAAATGGGATGCATTGAACTATTTACATTATTTCGCAAACTACTATCACTTTAACCACGCTATCATTGCGCCTGTGCATTATTCCTGAAGGCGTCTGTATGGGGTCTATCTGGATCACACCGGACCGCACCACCTTCTCCGGCCGCTAGGGGAAGACAAAGGACCACGGTTTCACCAGAGGGAGGGGATTAGAGCGTATTGACTATGATTGATGAGGAAGAAGAAGGAGAAGAACAATAAGTGAAATCATTCTTGTATCGTACTTACAGTTACTGGTTTCCTAAGTGTGTTTTTCAAAATGCAGTGTTTTTTGGAACCTACTGGTCCTAGTCTAGCGGCTGGTTTGGATTTGTGTATGACTGTCCCCTGTTGTTTATGAATAACTGAATTTGAAGTGTGAGGATACAGGAGTGTTATGGCTTATGTGGTTTCAGATGAGATTTGCATTTGCAGCGCTGAATTTAACAAACTATTTACAGATACTGAACAAATGTCTTAACAAGAGTCTTAACTTCTACATTTGTTGTATTTGATCTTATGTGTTGTTGCATTAGTAAGCAACCACTAGATGACACCATCCTGCTACTCTCCAAATCAAAATATTGTGTGTTTGGGTGGTTGTGGAACATGGGGTTTTAATTGGTTATAAACACAGAGCATGCATTAAAGAGATGGTTATTAAAGAAACAGAATTTCTCCAATGTGTTATTTGTTCCCTGCTGATTTCAAAGCTACAGACTTATTCTTCGGACTTATATTTGTGGCATTCTCTTTATCTCCTACAACCTGGAATTCAAAAGTCATTTTTGGTGGGGAGTTGTATCATTTACACAACACAGCTACCACTTAGCAAATGCAAATTCAATTTTGCAAATTGTGAAATAAATTCACCTCCTCCCAGATTCAATACTGCGTACAACCACATTTTGCTGGGATTACAGCTACAAATTTCTTCGCGCATACCTCCACAAGCTTGGCACATCTAGACGCAGGTGTTTTTGCCCATCCTTCATGGCAAAACTGCTCCAGCTCTTTCAAGTTGGATGAAGGTGTACAGCAATCTTTAAATCATCCCAGAGATTCTCAATTGGACTGAGGTCTAGACCATGACTGGGGCATTAACCTGTTTCTCTTTAAACCCCTGAAGTGTTGCTTTAGCCATGAGTTTAGTGTTGGTTACTTTCTGGGACGTGAACCGCCGTCCCAGTCTCAAATCTGGAAGACTCTAACAGATTTCTCCTAAGAATCTTTAATGCCATACATCATTCTTCAGTTCTAACCAGTTTTCCAGTCCCTGCCAATGAAAAGCATTGCCATCACATAATGCTGCACATACAATGCTTCACTGTGGGGATGTTGACCCCACATGATGAGAGGTGTTAAGTTTGTGCCAGACATCGTGTTTTCCTTGATGGTCAAAAAGTTTTTAGTTACATCTGACCACAGAACCATCTTCCACATATTTGGGAAGCCTCTAATACAACTTCTGGCAGATTTCCAACAGTCTGCCTTATTTTCTTGGCCACTCCTACTCTTCCAGCTCTGTGCAGTGTGGACAGATACTCATATCTCTGCAGTGGAGCCTCCGGCCCCTTCATGGTTACCTTTGGCCTCATGGTTGCTGCTCCAATTAATGCTCTCCTTTCCCAGTCTGTGAGATTTGGTGGATGACCTTCTCTTGGAAGGTCTGCTATGGTGCCATAATCTTTCCGTTTTCTGATAATGGATTTAATGCTGCTCCTTAGGATGTAAAGGGTTTGTGAGTATTTTTTATAACCCAACATTAATCTGGATTTCTTAGTTTCTCCCCTGTGTGGAGAGTTCCTCATTCTTGTTGTCCTGTACTTGATTGAAGCCCTGACTTAGTGGTGTTGCACCGGTATTTACTCTGGGGTCTATTAAGATAAGTGAATACTATACATTCGTGTTCATTTGACACTGTGGATTGTTCACAAGTGGACATTATTTAGCTAACTAACCCTAACACTTTTCAGTTTGATGTATTTTAGAATGATTTTTTAAAAAAGGCCCCCCCTTTTAACTTATTTAATCTGTAGATTGTTTTCAAGGTCCATCACTTAAAATCTAACTGAACATCTATTTTAATTCCAGATTGTAAGTTAACAAAATAGAGAGAATGCCGAGTAGGGTGAATACTTTTGCAATACTGTAAGAGAGTTTTATGACTATTATAGGCACATAAAGACACACAGATATTCACCATTAAAAATCCTTTCGAGACAGTTGTGGCACAGTAATTTAAATGTAGTTGAAATTTCTAGTTGACTTTGTGGCATTGAGACGGCAACAGGTCAATGCCAATACAGTCATAAATAAATGTGACTGATGTGTTTGAGGTCATGTGGCCCACATATCATTCTCAGTGGGAAAAAATAATTTGTATTGTGGCTGTGACTGTGATTGAGACCTGCTCAGTGATTCAGTGTCCTTAACCCCTGTAACAGTTTAAATAATCCAACCAGTATCAGTGTAATTAGTGTTCTGCAGACATTTGTTAGGGAAATGTTAAAGATCTAACTGTAATATGTTCCCTCTGTCTGTCTGTCTGTCTGTCTCTCTCCCTCTCCCTGCCTTATTTCTCTCTATCACACTCTTGCTTTCACCTACACATACACACTTATACTTTCTTTATGATTCTCTGCGTTTTATGGCTTTTCTCCCCAGGTCATTTATGTAAAATTTTACTTAGGTAACAACATCACTCAAAGCTACTTGAAGGTGAGTCACTGGATGGCTATCAGACTATCTCAAGACAGCTCAACACGCTTGGATAAGGCTATTAACTGCCATTTCTCATCACACAAAATGCTGGAAAGAGAACAACGCTAATTACACCCTATTGAACTGCAGACCAGATGATACAGCCAACAATAGTTGGGACCACTCAGGAGCCACGCTCCTGCCCTTCCCTTTCAATGCCGAGTTTTCAGTAGAAGGTTTATAAATCCCAATCTATATAACCATTTATTGTTATATTAACCATATACAAGTACACAGTTGGATGAAACAACATTCCCAGGTAATGTCCTGTGTTTACAGGACCAAATAATACACAATTAAAAAACGTACATTTCCATAGGTATTGTGATGTTGTGAAGTTTGCATTAATAAAGAGTTTAAATTAATGCCCCCCTCAGTAATTGCCCCTCAGGGCTAAATCTGACACTTCTGTGCATTAGGAATCATTTCCAGAACTGAAAACCCATTGTTTATTGAAGTTCAAGACTAAATTGCTCAGAATATAACAGAAACAAACTGATTTACGTGTATTATTATAATAAATATATCGCATCTTTTATTTGTGGACCTACAGTATCATGCTATATATAGATATATATATAGATGCAAGGCCCAGTTTTGCCCCAAGCGTCAGGTAGACCAATCCCAATATTAGTATAATTAGAAAAAGCAGGAGTATATGGATGAGGTTGCAATTACCAAGCATTTGAACGCAAACAATAATGAGCCAATATACGCAGTAAAATGGTTGTGTCTTTGGAGAGGAGTGTGAGGAGATGTTTCTGCATAGAGAAAACCGTGGGTCCAATTCATTTGCGTTTGTATAACACGTTCTGCTAAAAAGAGATATGAGACAGGATCACCTATAGACGAGTGCAGGCGATTATGGGGGAGAGGGAGAGATGAGGAAAGAGAAAGAGGGAGAGAGAGATGCTGCAGTCTCCCCTCGGTGCTGATTCTAGTATTGCGTGACTGACTGGTGTGCTGAGAGAGAGAGGGAGAGAGGGAGAGAGAGGTGGGGGGCTCGAGTGTGGATGTGAAGCAGGAGGCAGAGGCAGCAGCTCTTTTGTGGCGCGCTGCTGGGGTCTGGCCCGAGAGCAGCAGGGCGCCACTCACCAGCCAGGCGCGCACCGCGCCGTCCCTTTCCCAACAGCAGGGACTGGGACGGGGACAGAGGCAGTGACAGGGTCAGGTGTGAGGACAGGCACTGAAACAGTCTCGGCCAGGCGCGCTCTCCGGCTCTGCGTAGCGGCACCATGGCGCAAGCCGCCAAACAGATCCGCAAGAACAAGGACTTAGCGGAGGCTGCGGCCCAGGAGCAGCGCGAGAAGGAGGAGGAGAAGATCAAGAAGAGGAACCGCTCGAGGGACCGCAGGCGCAAGGTAGGTAATACATAAACAAATAAAATTTTAAATAAATAAATAAAACCTGGCACCGATGCTTTGCCCGCCCATCACTATCCACACACCTCCCTTTGATGCCTTTATCTCTATTAATTCGAGCCTCAGTCGCGCGCCTTTTACCGTGTCAAGTCTTTATTTTGCGTGGTGCGAATACACGGTGTTCACA
This sequence comes from Ladigesia roloffi, assembly GCA_037577295.1. Taxonomy (NCBI): domain Eukaryota; kingdom Metazoa; phylum Chordata; class Actinopteri; order Characiformes; family Alestidae; genus Ladigesia; species Ladigesia roloffi. The sequence continues at coordinate 6,823,924 of JBBKCR010000022.1, forward strand.
GGGACACGAAACAGACGTGCATAGATTAGTTGTGGTGTAGCATCTCTGAAGCCTCAGGCTGAGCTTGGAGGATGGAGGAGAAACAGGGGGCGGGTTGCCGAGATCGGAGGTGGGGTGGTGGGGGGTTTAGATATCATGTCTGGGAAGATTGGTTAAGTAACCGCTTGGCTGTTTGGAGTATTGTCTTGCACTACAGCACGCGCCGTGGTGCAGCAGCTAATGTCATGCGCCTCTGAAGCTGCAGAACATGCAGCATGCCCTGCCCCTTCAGTGTGCATCAGTCTGTGTTCGCTGTGGTGCTGTGCATTCAGTATGAATCTGCACTGCCTTTGAGTTCAGTCTTGCTCTGTATAGTCTTTATGGGTTGAAATGATCTGTGTGTTCAGAATTAATGTGTAAAGCCTGTAAGGTTCTATGTGATCTGTGTGTTCAACCTGTTTAGTGTGGTTCTAGCTGGTATATGTATTCCGTGTGGTCCTGCATGGTTTCTGTTCATTAAGGTTCTTTATGTTCTGTGTGTTCAGTATGGTTCTGTATGGTCTGTGTGTTCAGTATGGTTCGATATTATCTGTGTATTCACTATGGTTCTGTATGGTCTGTGTGTTCTGAATGCTTCTGTATGGTGTGTGTTCAGTATGGTTCTGTGTGGTCTGAGTGTTCAGTATGGTTCTGTATGGTCTCTGTGTTCAGTATGGTTCGGTGTGGTCTGAGTGTTCAGTATGGTTCTGTATGATCTCTGTGTTCAGTATGGTTCTGTGTGGTCTGAGTGTTTAGTATGGTTCTGTATGATCTCTGTGTTCAGTATGGTTCTGTATGGTCTCTGTGTTCAGTATGGTTCTGTGTCGTCTGAGTGTTCAGAATGGTTCTATATTGTCTTTGTGTTCAGTATGGTTCTGTGTGGTCTGAGTGTTCAGTATGGTTCTGTATGGTCTCTGTGTTCAGTATGGTTCTGTGTGGTCTGAGTGTTCAGTATGGTTCTGTATGGTCTCTGTGTTCAGTATGGTTCTGTG
>JBBKCR010000022.1:6825033-6863107 GCA_037577295.1 Ladigesia roloffi
TCTTTCCGGTTTAAAAATGCATTGTAACGGCGTTACTGACATTTATACCCAGTAAAATATTACCAGGTTCTGTTCTGAAATCACTTACATTACCGCGGTACAGCAGGAAGCAGCAGAACAGGAGTTAGTTACTATAGTAACGCGGTACTCCAACACTGGTTGGTTGTAAGTAAGGAACAAAGTAAACCTTTATTCTCGTCCAAGCCGTAAACACAGCGAGACTCCTGGACCATCAGGGCAACACAGACCCCAGCAGAACAGCAGACAGACCAACAGGGACCTGGATAGTCACAAATATATCTAATTATATATCTAACTTCACTTCAAACCAAATTCTAGATAATAAAATGTAAACAGGGACACATTATGGAGCCCAAAATTATAATTATTTTATTCTTATATATACAAACATATCTATAAATATGTATATATCTATACATACACATATTATCTATGGGGTGGTGGTCCAAATTCTAATCTGTCATGGGGCCCAAGGTTACTGGCGGCGCACTGAGTGTAAATAATCATAAACTACAGTCGTGTGTTCTGATGGGATCTCTGCTTTGCAAGTTTAATGAAACTACACCTTTAATTCCGTTAAGAGAGACGTTTTCTTCATGGCGAGCCGTAATAAACGCAAGACCTGATGAACTCCCGAATAGCGCACTGTTTCCCTCCCACAGGGGGCGCTATTTCTCTTTCAGCGGCAGAATTCCATCTCAGCCACAGGAAAGTGAAAGGCAGCTCCCAGACCTCCAGTTCGGCCTGCGCTGTAAGCCCTCATAATAATAATAATAATAATAATAATAATAAAAATAATAATAATAATAATAATAATGCTAACAACAAAAACTATAATAATAACAACAACTATAATAATACTAATAATTATAGTAACAGTAATAATAATAATAATAATAGTAATAATAATAAAAATAATAATAATAATAACAATAATGATGAAGATGAGGACGAGACCTTAATGAAATGTAGGGCCAATAAGAAGCAATCCTTCACTTTGCACTCAGCCCACACTGTAAATCTTATATGGAATGTGGTGAGGAGGAAAAAAATTTGGGAATCGCACAATATTAATATTATCAACACTTATCCAGAGCCTTCTACAGTGGTAGTTGGAAGGTAAAGCTACATTATGTTTCTAACAACATCATGTGGGCTGTGTTACAAACTGTCTTTAACCAGTTCAGTTTTGTCATTTGTTATATAATATGTGATTTCAATAATAGTTTTTTATTTCTTGCACCAACAGGATTCTATGCGTCTAATGAAAAAGGGGATAATGGGATAATTCTAATTGCATTGCTGGGTGTTTCCCTGCTTGTTGCTTTGTCTCAGGATGGCTTCACTCCACTGGCAGTGGCTCTGCAGCAGGGCCATGAAAACGTGGTGGCTCTGCTTATTAACTACGGCACTAAAGGCAAAGTGCGCCTGCCTGCCCTCCACATTGCTGCCCGCAATGATGATACACGCACCGCAGCTGTGCTGCTGCAGAATGATCCCAACCCAGACGTCCTCAGCAAGGTATCACCTGTGTGTGTGTGTGTGTGAGTGTGTGAGTGTGTGAGTGTGAGTGTGTGAGTGTGAGTGAGTGTGTGAGTGTGAGTGAGTGTGTGAGTGTGTGAGTGAGTGTGTGAGTGTGTGAGTGTGTGCGCGTGTGTGCGTGTGTGTGTGTGTGTGTGTACACCACATCAGAGCAAAAATTAGACACTTATGATGACATGGATTTGCCAGAAATAAGAACATTTAGGTTACAGTGCTGATGTATAATTTATAAATTTAAACGTTGTTTGATGCTAATAATTAAATTTTGTTTGTTACTAATACTTTTAATGTTTGTTTTTGCCGATGAATTAGGATAGAACTTGGAGTTGTATTATAAATAATGTTTGTTTTTGCCATCACATTTAATATACATGTTTTTAAGTTTTTCTCTCTCTAACTAACTTTCTTATCTTTCTATCTTTCTTCCTGCCTTTTTCCACAACCAAATTTCCATATTCTCTTTGTGTGTAGACTGGATTCACACCGCTTCACATTGCAGCACATTATGAGAATTTGAGTGTTGCACAGCTGCTGATAAATAGAGGAGCTAATGTGAACTTCACACCTAAGGTTGGTGCTTTGTCCCATCCAGTGTGATGGTACTCCTTATATCAGACATGCTATTTCCCCCATCCATCGAAATACATCATTGGTCTGCACAAGGTTTATATGATTGGCACAACCTCAGCCTTGTCCCCTGCTGGCTGGCAAAGGGCTAAATTTAATTTGTTATTTTAATAGCATATTATCTGCCCAAGTGAATAGTAATTACCACGTAAATTAAAAAATAAAAAAAACTTCACTAATCCACATCATTCATGGTAATCATGTAAAATATCCATGGATTTTTAATTCTCAGAGCACTTTTGCAAAGTAAATATTTATTGTGCTGTGTTTTTGGCAGTATCTCTATTAGTATGTCAGTATCAGTATGATACATCTCTGACATTTGATATTCAGATTTTTCAAAATTTGTTCACAGTAACAACAGTTACGTAGATAAAAACTAGTTGGAGTGTTTTGGTGTTGCATTGAAGGGAAACATACTAACACGTTGAAAGAACAGGGATAGTAATGTCTACAATGCAAATACCCTGCGAGTTTTTATTTGTAATGTTGATTATGTAAATGGTAAAATAATAATAGATTAAATAGTCGGAAAATGGTCATAAACCTAAAAAAATATCTTGGGATTGCAATGCCTGGTAAAACTCTTAAAACATGTACTTCCCTAAAAAAAAGAAATCACTTTTTGGATGGAATTCCGCTTCGAGAGGGTTTCATTTTTTAATTGTACTTGAGTATGGCTTTAGGCTACATTCTTCTGATTATTTGGCCATTTTATCTGACATTGGATTGTTGATATAAGTGTTGGTCAGAATTGTTGCATTGTATTGACCCTATAAGCGCCTACTTTAACAATGCTTATAAACATTACTTGTTCAAGCAAATTCATCTGATGACTTGTAAAACTCCAGTGCTAGAATTATAAGCCATTATAAGTAATTAGACTATTTTAGTGGTGTATTTCTAGCTATTTATAAACTAACAGAGGCTGAATGAGTTTGTTCTTTTATGTCTTCACCCACCCTGTATGGTCACTCTTAGAATGGTATCACGCCTCTGCATATTGCTGCCAGAAGGGGGAATGTGATCATGGTTCGACTGCTTTTGGACAGAGGGGCTCAGATAGATGCGAGGACGAAGGTACCGTATCCCTTTTTGCTTATGCCTACAATACTGGGACACAGAGCGGGTTTCATTATTAGAGACAGTGTAAAATTTCTGCAGAGCAGACTGCTGGGTTATTTATGTCTACCTTCCAAAGGGTGACCTAGTTATCTCCTCATGGGAGGAAATCAGGTATTTTTTTGTGGTAAACCAGGATTCAAACGCCAGGTGCTACATTTTAATGACAAATTGCATAGTGAGGAATGCACTCTGTGCTGTGGGACTGTACTGTCACATACTGTATCATGCTCTCAAGAGAATCGCAGAAAAATGCCGAGTGCAGCGAAAATACAGAGAGGGACTATCGAATGTTTTTACATTAATTTCTTCATTTCTTTTGTTTTCATTCAGGATGAGCTGACCCCATTGCACTGTGCAGCCAGGAATGGACATGTGCGCGTCATTGAAATACTCCTGGATCAGGGAGCCCCCATCCAGGCCAAAACTAAGGTGACTCAGCAATAGTACCATATGTGTGCAATAAGGCCATATGGCCTTGATAAGATGGACGGTCCAGGTTTACGTACTTCTCATCAAAGTATCTATTTTTCCAACTATATTTGAGCTAGCTTCCAATATCTCATCCAGATTTGCACAAAAAATAGCCCAAAACAGGCTATATCCATTCGGCCTCTTATTTCCTGCCAGGCTAGTCTCTCTGATCTGGTCTTTCTCTGCTGTCTCTCCTCATGCAGAATGGGCTGTCTCCCATCCACATGGCAGCACAGGGTGATCACATGGATTGCGTGCGACAGCTACTGCAGTACAATGCTGAGATCGATGACATCACCCTTGACCACCTGACGCCACTGCATGTGGCAGCACACTGTGGCCACCATCGCATGGCCAAGGTGCTGCTGGACAAGGGGGCCAAGGCCAATGCTCGAGCCCTGGTCAGTTCTGCTCTCTTTAATGTTTGCTACTAATTAGGAAGCTGGTTTCGTTCATTTCTTCTCAGTTCAGCCTGTTATGGCATGGGGCACCAATCCACAAAGGAGTATTATGAGTTTCAGATATTTATTTTGATTAAGAAGGAATTTCAAATTGGTTTCCTTTGTTTATTCAGTTGGTCTCTTAAAACACCTGATTAGATGGATGCTTAGTTGGAATGCTGTGTGGTTGCTTACTTGTGGCATTTTGCTCTCCTAGAATGGCTTCACTCCTTTGCACATCGCCTGTAAGAAGAACCACATGCGTTCCATGGACCTCCTACTAAAGCACTCTGCATCTTTGGAGGCAGTGACAGAGGTCAGAACACATAACTTACTAAATCATACCTTTCCTATTTGATTTCTATTCATTTGTTATTTTTACTTTGTTAGGGAACTTTCCACCAGAGTTAGGATTACAACAACTAAATATTACTTCTATAATCGATTCATGTGTCAGCTGTATTGGATTAGTTTACTCTCATTAGTTTTCTATCATTTTGCTATACTTTGTGGAACGATCATTACAATTCTTATACATGCACAGTAATAGTGATGATCTTGAAATAGTGAAATACTAACTTTCATGGTAGTTTTAAACCATTAGACTAGAAATTGGGAATATCTCCTCTGGGTCTTGCAGCTTTGGGCTCTATTGCCTGTGTTGTGTGTTGTATGTTTTCAGTCTGGTTTAACGCCACTCCATGTCGCTGCATTCATGGGGCACCTGAATATAGTGAAGAGTCTTCTACAGAGAGGCGCTTCCCCCAATGCGTCTAATGTGGTGAGTGTGTTCCCTTAGCCTTGTTCATTAAAATAAATTAGCATGTTTTCTTAATGATTTGCAGCACATTAACATTTCACTGTAAGTTTATCAACATAATCACAGGTGTAATAGCTGCTGCACACATGTTCTTCATGCTAACAGTCAGGGATGCCTTTAAAAAAGCAGTCCTTAGTTCTAAGACATTGTCATGTGTTTGGATTTACATGTAAAATTGTAGATTTAAAAAGTATATGAATTATTGATAACTAATAACAATAAAAAATATGAAAAATGTTTAAAAAATGTCACAATTATAAATGGTCCCTTGGCATGCAATACATTGAGTTCATAGGTCCTGTTCAATCATTTCTTGTCCTTCAGATTTAAATACTACGTTAGTCACTGTACCACAATCATGCTCTTTTTGCACATTTTACCAAAATCGTGCTGTTTTTGCACACTTACCACAATCATGCTCTTTTTGCACAGTATTCATACACATACTGTGTGTATAATTGTATTATTTATTGCATTTTAAATTTGTACCTTGAGTTAATGTTACGTGTATGCATCTAGGGTCTGAGAGTAACGTAATTTCAATTCTCTGTATGTCTGGTACATATGGCAAAATTGACAATAAAAGTTGACTTGACTTGACTTAGTTTCATGCTGGATCTGTTTGTGTTGTTGTAGAAAGTGGAGACTCCTTTGCACATGGCTGCCCGAGCTGGGCACTGTGAAGTGGCTCAGTTCTTGCTGCAGAATTCAGCCCAGGTGGATGCTAAAGCTAAGGTAGGCAAACCAAACAGAGCAATCTGGAGAAGGACACACAAGTCTCACAGGCCCCACAAACAGCTGAATGGTTTGATGGTTTGACAGCAGATTCTCTCTCCAGGACGACCAGACTCCACTGCACTGTGCAGCACGTATGGGTCATAAGGAGTTGGTCAAGCTGCTGTTGGAACATAAGGCCAATCCCGACTCAGCCACCACGGCTGGTCACACCCCTCTGCACATCGCTGCACGGGAGGGACATGCCCAAACCACACGCATTCTCTTAGATGGCAATGCCCAGCAAACCAAAATGACCAAGGTTGGTATTCTACTTTTTGGGGTGAACTGTCCCTGGCCAGATGAACAAACACAATTAATACACACGTCTGCATATACTGGGTGTCTGTTTATGTGGCACAAGCAAAATGGAAACAATCTCATTGAGAATTAAAACATATATATCATGCGAATAAATGTATGTTTCAAGTTGATATCTGGAGTCCTACACACTTATTTCTCAGTGTTTAATCCTCTCTTTTCTAATCATATTTATTTTGATGCATATATTTTAAATATGTTTGGGTTTAGCTGTTTTAAACAACCTAAAACAGTATTGCATTAATCACATTTTGCACCTTAAACAGCTAGCACTGTAAAAATGATCCATACCTGTGATGCAAGCTTTTTCACTCTTTCCGTATTTAGCTGGATTGTGCTGGAAACATGTTTACATTTTTGTAGCAGAATAATTTACTAATATAAAAATCAAATATTGTTGCTCAAATACTTTTCAGTGTTTGAGGTAATGCCCCTTGTTGTCTGTTTCCTTTACCATTTCTGGGTATTACAACAGAAAGGGTTCACGTCCCTCCATGTGGCCTGTAAATATGGGAAGGTGGACGTGGCAGAGCTGCTTCTGGAAAGAGGAGCCAATCCCAATGCAGCAGGAAAGGTAAAGCAGCCTCCTGCCCAGATTACTACACATCTCGGTCCTGATTGTCTGTGTGTGTATGTGTGATGCACTGGGAATATGTGACAGAACGAAATAACTGACTGAGAGCATGTGTCTCTCCTTGCAGAATGGATTGACCCCTCTGCACGTAGCTGTCCACCACAACAATCTGGATGTGGTGAAGTTGCTGGTCAGCAAGGGTGGTTCTCCTCACAGCACTGCCCGGGTACCATTCACATATTGAAACAAAAAAGCACACAACTTCATATCGAAACCTCATAACTCCTCATAGCTTCATTCTCAATAATCCCTGATCAGCAATAAAGAAGTATAAAAAATTGCACTCTGGACATCAAGGGTCAAGGGTGACAGGTGCTTAAGATGTATTTACGTTTGCCTGCTGTTGCTCAGTGAAGAACTGTTCTCTGTTTCCTGCTCTCTCCTTGTCCCTGTTTGATCCAGAATGGCTACACACCTTTGCACATTGCTGCTAAACAGAATCAGATGGAAGTGGCCAGCAGTTTGCTGCAGTACGGAGCCAGTGCCAATGCCGAATCCCTGCAGGGGGTCACCCCCCTCCACTTGGCGGCTCAGGAGGGACGACCTGACATGGTCGCTCTCCTCATCTCCAAGCAGGCCAATGTCAACCTCGGGAACAAGGTCTTTACACACACTCAGCTCTGCTCACCATCACACACTTCTAATATAAGTTAAGAGGGAATCTTCAATCCTGGTGAAACTTCTCTACTAAATTACAACCCACCATTTAGTGTTATGCAGATTGCACAGTTAAAGGGACCTGCTGCCTTAAACCTACTATTTGAGATGATTTTTGTCATGAAATGGAGTGTTCTTTGACTTGTGGTGTCCCTATTCCTCACTAATTTGAAAGATTTCACAATTTTGTATTTTTTTGTGCTGTGTTCTTGTGGGCATTGTTAAAATGAATGTTAAAAACAGTAGTTCATCCCATATATAGAGGACAAACTGTTTACATTTAGATGTGTCTTGCCTTAAACATTTTCTGTGCTTATCTTGCCATGGAATTAATGCAGTATTTTTGTGTGTTTGTGTGTTTGTGTGTGTGTGTGTTTATATGTGTGTGTATATGTGTAGAACGGCCTGACTCCTCTGCACCTTGTGGCTCAGGAGGGACACGTGGGTATTGCAGACATGCTGGTGAAGCAGGGTGCCTCAGTCTACGCAGCCTCAAGGGTAAACACACACACACACATATGCGCACACACATATGCACACACATTCACACACACATGCTCTTGGGCAAACGTTCCCATAGTCACACGCTGTCTCTAAAATACTGTGTCTTGCAGAAATGGTGTTTGTGTGGACATCAAGGTGAATGAACGTGTCGCCGTTTTAATGAGTCTCACTGAAATTTGAAGTTGATGACAAAGCAGGAGTTGCTCAGCTTTGACTTTTGATCCTTTATCCCGTGCCTTGCTCCATTGGTGGATCGCGTTGTTTTACAAACGATGCTCTGAAAATAGAAGCTGTGCCCCAAGCACTGTGATGCCAAACGTCCCTGACTTTCTCTCTTCTCCTGGAGTCTCCAGAATCAGAGGCTCAGATGAACTTCTTCACTCATTCACTGGACTTTAACTCTATTCCTTCGCTTTCTCTATCTCTTCGCCCAACTCAATTACAAACTATTTTCCTTTTTCTCTTTCTTTTTCTGTTTCAGATGGGTTACACACCCTTACATGTGGCATGTCACTATGGCAACATAAAGATGGTCAAATTCCTTTTGCAACAGCAGGCCCATGTTAACAGCAAGACCAGAGTAAGTCTGAAATTCTTAGTGCGTACTGTACCTAGAGTTCGTGGACCATGGTCTGGTTTAGAGTTACTGATAAAAAAGTCAACATAATCGCTTTATATAACTAAAGATTCCATGGTAAAAGTGTCATATTCAACCAATGCTAGAAAACAGCACTGTGACTGCAATACATCACATCTATTTCTATCTATAAATAGAAGATGGTACAAATCATATACAGTATATAAATATATACAGACCCTTTCCAATAAATTAGAATATCATGGAAAAGTTTATTTGTTTCCATAATTACATTCAAAACTTGTAGATTATAGATTCATGACTCACTACAATCAAGTACTTAGTTGTTTATTTGTACATAATTTGGGCTTCCAGCTCAAAACCACAAAAACAGGAATTTAAAAAGTCAATATATTTTATTTATATTTAATATTTAATATATATATATGAATATTTATGGTAAGTTTAGTGGAAGGGCAGGAGAAGATGCACCAGCAGATTGGAATGAGGGAGGCTGGAGTGCTCCCTCATTCCACTCTTTCTGGATCTCTGCCAGATTCCTGAATCTTCCCTGTTTGGTAATCCGCTAAAGGGCCACGGTCATCTCTTCTGCTGGTGCATCTTCTCCTGCCACATTTTGCCCTTCCACTAGACTTTCCATTGATATGCCTGGAAAAAGCCCTCTTTGAACAGCCAGCTTCCTTCTCTATGAACGTTTGTGGCTTATCCATCCTAAGGAGGGTGTCAATGTTGATTTTTTAACGACCTTTTTAATTAAAAGCAATCATTTTACATTTGACCGCCTCTGAAAAAGCGAACACCAAAGACACTAGCTCACATCATCAGCTGACACACTTAACAGTAGAACCCATTAAAAACAGCAAAAATATGACATATATTTCAACCCCTCAACTCGTAAATGAACTGTGCTGTTTTTGTTATAGTTTCTGTTCTGTTAAAAGTGTGAGCTGATAATGGAACAACATTTCCACATGAAGCAACACACTGGTCAACTCTTGCTCACACAGTTTTACTTTCACATGGATTTATTTGACAACTTGAAAAGTGTCCAAGCTCTGAAATAACTTACCCCACTGCATGATTTGTCTTTGTCTTTATCCCTTTCTCTCTAAGGTGGGCTACACACCTCTTCATCAGGCAGCTCAGCAGGGTCATACAGATATTGTGACTCTACTACTGAAACATGGCGCTCTCCCCAATGAGATCACGACTGTACGGATCCTGTTTGTTCATTTTGTCCTCCATTCTGCATTTTTTCCTTATGATTTCTGTCCAGAGCCTTTTAAGCCTGACTATATATATCTAGATTCTACTATACTATACTTTTACTATAATATAACACATGACATTATTTGTTTAATGTAAATATATTCATGAATGAATATATTTAAAATATGTTTTAGCAGTTAGGCTGCTGTTGAATCCCACAGTAAACACAGTGAATGTTTTACATCAGTTTGGAGGCTTTGGATTGAAGACAAATCAGTGACCTCTAAGTGCTTTTGTCAGATTGATTTGAAACTATTTTGAATTTGAGAGGCAAATGTACTGCGACTAACTGTGTGTGTGTGTGTGCACTTTCTGTTGCAGAATGGAACCTCACCACTGGGCATCGCTAAGCGTCTAGGCTATATCTCCGTCATTGATGTGCTCAAACTGGTCACGGAGGAGTCTGTATCCATGGTTAGACACAGTTTTGAAATTGCACCACCGGCTTTTTATAAGATTGTAATCTGAAAGGCCTCTTCAGAAGATATATGACTTGGCCATTATCGCTAAATATACACTGTTATTTGTCAAAATTCTCTTCCCCCTCTCTCTCCCTCTCTTACTTTCTCTCTGCCTGCTCAGATCACAGCAGAGAAGCATCGAATGAGTTTCCCAGAAACGGTGGATGAAATTTTGGATGTGTCAGAGGATGAAGGTGGGTGATGCTGACTTACAGGAGAATTGCGAGAGATTGTCATATTAAAGCAGTGCTTTCCCGCAGTACCACAGCCAGTCTTTAAAAAGCTCCAGGAGAAATATGTAGCCAGCATATTGGAGCAGCTGTAAGAAAACTGCACTAACTACAAAAAACGTTCTTGAGTAGATTTTATTTTAAGATATAGCACAATACCACTTTTTTCTTAACCAAAACTGATATTAAAAAAATAATTATCGTATGCCTCCTGATTACAGACATTCATTCATCCCCAAACTTTTATTTCCTTCATTTATTTCCCATTTAGAAAATATCAGACAAAAAAATGGGAGTGTACTGTCCTTATATATTTAGTTCATTGTAAAGATAATGTGGTCATTAATGTCTAAATGAGGGCCTATTATAATGTACTGTTTTAAATGTATACTACTTTCTAAGTGAAATGTAGCATGTTTGTTTATTCAGAACTAAAGCTTTTCAATAGAAAAATAAAAACAATAAAAAATGATGATGCAAAGAGTTCAACTGCAGTGGAATGTGACACATTTATGTTCCTTAACTAAAGGTACTGAAGATGTGCCCTTGTTTTTACCACCCAAGTCACAGCCTTTTCCAGAATGGTATTTTCTTGGCAGTGTGCCAAGTTTGCCAAGGGAAAAACTTTGTTATGCTAGATATACATCTTGAACTACACTCTCTCCATTTCCTCTCCAGGAGTTGCACAGCTAACATTAGGTAGGATTGTCTCCTTCTCTCTGCCTTGGTTGTCCAGTTGTCGGTTGTTTTGTGAACGTATGCCTTCATCTCAAGCTCTCACATTCTGTCTAACAGTTTTATCTGCTCTGTTCTGGGATCTGTCGTTCGGTTTTACAACAGTGTCGTGGGCTCTTCATCACCATGTAGTCATGAACTGCTTTTTTCTTTATCGGCGCTAATATTTGTTTGTGAAACTCATTATTCACAGGACAAAGTGTAAACGTCCATTCCAATAAGGTTTTTGTCTATCCCACTGCTGCAGGAACGGCAGTAAAGTGACTAAACACTGAATAAAAATTAAATGACTAATGATCATTTGACTTAGCAGAGAAATTGCTGTGTACTCATCGCTGATCTCCCATTGTTAAACCTCTCCAATAACAAGAACAAATCTCTTTCAAATTCAGAAGAAGCACGTGAGGTCATCTCTCTACTGGGCATGCTCACCAGCCTAACTGCAATAATGTCGTACAGTCTGAATCGGTGTCTTGATTTCCTCCATGTTTTCCATTGGCTCTGTGTGTGTATGATTCCATTGCTTGGACAGCACTGAAGCTTGAGTCTAACAGATGATGAATGGTGAACGCTGAATGATGGTGAATGAAGTTTGGGTTCTCTTTATTCTGTGACGTTCACTTAAGTACCTTTCTCAGCACTTTCCTCATTTATCTTCCTTTTGATTTCTCTTCTTCCTGAACACTTTCACTCTCATTTGTCCCTTGTTGTTCTGGGGGTTAAGTCTGATTTGTGCTTTGTGTAGGTGATGAGTTGTTGGGGATGGATGGAGCTCGTTACCTCAAGTTAGATGACCTGAAGGATCAGGACGATGACTTTCTTTCACCAAAGAAGTCTCTGAGGGACTTTGAAAGTGGATTGGGCACAACGTAAGCTGTCAATGAAAAGTCTAAAAGCAGCTAGAAAACGTCTAGATCAACTGTAGCCATATGATTTCCCTTCAAAAGTATAGAATGTGTAATTTGTGTAAAGATCTAAAATATATTTGACTAATTAAAAACGGTAATATGTAGATAAAAAGGATTTTTTTAAATAAAGTTTTGTAGCATGTAAATTCACACCCCACTATGCAAAATTATCTCATTGTTTTCACAAGGTCACAAAAGCCATATTTATATATATCTGTTTATTTAGCCTACAGCGGTGTCACCCCTTCTATTTAGGTTAAAGTTATCAGTAAACTAATATGTTGAAAGCTCATGTTCATGGACTGGCAAATGAGTGTAACCTAATGCAAACTCTAGTAATTAACAATACATCCAAGTCATGTAGAATCATAGTGTCAGTGTCAGGTAATGCAATGTTGGGTGTGAATTCATTAAGAAATTGAGATGTTTCCATTATGATCAACAGAGATCACTACGAAACCAACCTCCTTAATTTGACCCCTTAATACAACCTTAATTTTTACCTTAATTTCCAGAAAAGTAAGGAAAATTAAGTGGAAAAGTGCATAGATTAAGGCTGATTAAAGGGTAAAACTACTGAATTTTTCCCTTATTTTTAAAATTTGCTCCTTAAATAACTGAGCCTTCTGAAGAAAATGTCTTATGTTTAGGATTAAGGGGTTCACACTCACACCTTAAATTCACTTCTAAGGTAAAATTAAGGGAATGGTTTATAAATTAATTGCCACTTAATTAAAAGTGTTTGGCATATTTTCAGGGGTAAATTAAGGTAGAGTTAAGCACATTGTGTTTCATAGTGGATGTGGGTGACACCATAATGACTCAGTTTTTTCATGTAACTCAGACATAGATGATTAGTCAAGATATGTTTGTTATCTGATTTTTGCTTCTTTAGTTTTACCACATACATTGGTGACAGGTTCTTCCAAGTCCTGCAGGGTGCATTATTTTCTGCAGATCTATTTCATCTGTATTCAAAACGTTATGTGTCTAAACTGAGCTAAGTGTTACATAGAGGCTTATGCAGTCAGTAAGTTTTATTATTACAGATTTTAATATTATTTTTAATGTTGATTGCTTAAAATGGCTGTCTTGTCAGATGCATAGTGAAGTTTTGTTTTGTAAAAGAATGTTTTACTGTCCTAGACCACATCTGTGCCCTTTTAAAGAACACCTGGGAGTGGTTTGATCACATTGAAGAAAGTTCTGTGTACTAGGTTTACATTTGCATAAGTATTTGTCTCTTTTCCTTTTCAGACCCTACTCACCTGCTATTCCCAGAATTCCTTGTGTATCTCCAGAGACAGTAATGCTGGATCAGGTACTGGTTTGTAGATATTTTCAGCATTCAATTTAAAATTATACTTCTTATATTTTTCTCACATGATATTATCTTTTATATATTTTTTGAAAATATGTATGTAACCTGTGGTGCTCTGTATGTTTGCAGCACACCCCTGTCCCTCTGCCTAAAGAATATGATGATGACTCTCTGATCCCCAGTAGTCCAGCCACAGAAACCTCAGACAACGTTAGTCCAGTGGCCAGCCCCATCCACACTGGGTCAGTCTAGTCTTTTAAAAATAACTAACTTTAAAAATGTACTGAAGGCTGATGTACTGAAGCATCTAACAAGCAATAAAAGTTTCTACTCCACCAATTAGCATAATGTTATGTCTATGCACACATCACACACTTATCTTAAATTATACAAAAATATTAAAATGTAAAATATCATAAAAAGGACTGATGCTACTATTTTTAGTATACACATTTTTTTGTCAATTTTTACATTTTGCCATGTTGGACATGTTGGTTTTGAGTTACCCCTATGATCAGAAGGTTGTGGTTTTGAATCATAGGACTGCTAGTGGTACCACGAAAGGGACTTTGAGCTAGATACTGTCCCCACAAACTGCTCCCTGGCTTCACTTGGTGAAGGGGTTAAATCACATAGTGTGCTGTGGTGTGTTCATGCATGACAAAAATGACCAGTTTACTTGTTTTGTTCACAGCTTCCATTAATACACCCTGTCATTTTGTGCTGTTGATTGCTGCTTGATTGACAGGTTCCTGGTGAGTTTCATGGTGGATGCGAGGGGCGGGTCCATGCGTGGCAGCAGGCACAATGGGCTACGTGTAATCATTCCCCCCCGGACTTGTGCTGCACCTACGCGCATTACCTGCCGTCTGGTTAAACCTCAGAAACTCACCACGCCTCCACCTTTGGTGGAGGGAGAAGGCCTTGCCTCTCGCATCATCTCACTGGGACCCTCCAGCATGCAGTTCCTGGGGTAAGCCAGACCTGTTATGATGTAGCACCAGTATAATCTTTTTTTTGTGTTGCTAATTTTATTGTACTATAAATTTATATGTATTTATCAGTAAAACATAACTGATTAAACAGGACTGTTAAAAACTTTTCAAGCATGTCAAGCATTCTTGTCAGCTCCGAGACTATTTAGGGAATTGAGTTTTGTATTGAATGGTAATAATTAGTTATTCCGTAGTATTTATATATAATTGAGTAGATAGAGTACAGTTGTTGAATTTCAATTCCTATCCTGATGTGTAATGCAGATAATTAGGCAGTGTGTGTTTTTATGGATAATGATCTTGGCACTATATTTTAGGCCAGTGATTGTGGAGATTCCTCACTTCGCTTCTCTGGGGAGGGGTGATCGAGAGCTAGTTGTGCTGCGTAGCGAAAATGGCTCTGTCTGGAAGGAGCACCGCAACCGCTATGGCGATGATGTGCTGGAAACCATACTCAACGGCATGGACGAAGGTGATTCTCATGTGGACAGCATACTTAAAAACATGAAATCGCAGGAGACAAATAGCTGAGATTCAATTTCTCTAAATCCTTTTTTCAGAACTGGAAAGTCAAGAGGAGTTGGAGAAGAAACGAGTCCGTCGAATCATTTCCACAGATTTCCCCCTTTACTTTGCGGTAGTGTCACGTGTCCAACAGGAGAGTGATCTGATTGGTCCAGAAGGTGGTCAACTTATCAGTAAATTGGTGCCCCAGGTGCAGGCCATCTTCCCTGAGACTGCTGTCACCAAACGAGTGCGGCTGGGCTTACAGGTGAGAATGTGTCTTTCCATCCACAGTGCTACACTGTATGTACAAACATGTGTAGACACCTTGTCTATCTGAACTCTTTTTAAATCAACACTGGTAATATTGGGGTTACCAACTCCTTGTCACCCCAATATTAATGTTTCATTAATATTACATTGCCAGTATCCCCTTTACTCTCTGGAAAGGCTTTATTCACAGTGTTGGACGATTGCTGTAAGGACTTCCTACAACCTCAAAAGAGTTAGTGAGGGCAGGTACTATTGGATCTGTCCAATGTGTTTGGTTGTTAGTTCTGGATGACGAACTTTGGTCAAACTCATCCCAACTGTATTATATTTAAGGGAGGAGCCTAATTTAGTCCCACTTTTCACCCAACTGCAGCGTCCCTGATTAGATGGGTCTATTATGCTTTGTTTTTCCATTCCAGCGTTGCAAACTAGGGACAAAAAACATTACTGCATAGCTATATCTAATATTTCTTTTTAAGTGCCTGTTTTTGTTTTTCTAGCTCTTGTATTTTGTATCTTTTTGGTGTTTTATCTGCTTATTGCACATTCTCTGCTGAAAAGGACCATGTTTAATGGTCAAAAGTGATTTTTTATTTGCTTTGTCCATCATTTCCTTCATTAAGCAGTTGTGTTATAAGAACATGTGGTGAAAATAAATGACAATAAGGAGGAGACCATATCTTCTCTTCTCTTCTCATCTCATCTCATCTTATCTCATCGCATGTCGTCTCATATCTCATCCCATCCCATCTCATCCCATCCCTTGATTTCACTTTTCTTCCATTTTCTTTTCCTCCCTTTTATTCCCTTTTCTTCCTTCTATTCTCTCCCCTTTTCTTCCTTCTCTTCAACTTATCTTTTCTTCTCTTCTCTTCCATGTCTCTTTTCTTCTCTTCTCTTCTCCTCCCTTTCTATCCAGGCCCAGCCAATCCCTGATGAGTTGTTGACTCGGCAGTTAGGTAATCAGGCCACATTCAGCCCTGTGGTGACGGTGGAGCCACGCAGACGTAAGTTCCACCGGCCTATTGGCCTCCGGATCCCCCTGCCCCCATCATGGAGGGAAAGTCCACGTGATGCTGGAGAGGGAGACACCACCAGCCTGCGTCTCCTTTGCAGCGTCATTGGTATGCTCTTCTGGGTGACACAGATTTATGTTTCTGAAAGAGGTATATTTGATTTTGTTGCAACACGTGTCAGTCAGTGCAAGATTTGATATGCCTGCCCTGCCAAAGCTCTGGGAAAGACCTGAAACAGACTGTTGTGCAACCTGGAGAGGGGCACAGGGATAAGTATAGACTGAGCATGATGATTCCAGATGGTGTTGGTTGTGAAAAATGGACATGAGGTTCATGGATTTTGTAAAAAGCTGTGACACTCTGCCTGCAGGTGGCACAGCCCCGGCTCAGTGGGAGGACATCACTGGTACCACCAAGCTCATGTACACCAACAGCTGTGCCAACTTCACCACCAATGTCTCAGCAAGGTGAGACACTCAAACATATTTACTGCTTCTCCCAAACACACTCGCTTTTATGCAATAAACCAGATTCAATTAATCGTCTGTAATTCCTGCATATATGTATATTCATATACATACACTAATAAAAGTTATGTAATGTAAATATTATAAACTAAATAGCAAAATATACAGAGGCTCTAAAGTTCATGTGCCACTATCTGTTTTCAGGTTCTGGCTTGCAGACTGTCCTCGAACAGCAGAGGCTGTGACTTTTGCTAATCTTCTATATCGTGAGCTGATGTCAGTGCCATACATGGCCAAGTTTGTGGTGTTTGCTAAAATGAATGAGGCACGGGAGGGTCGCCTACGCTGCTACTGCATGACTGACGACAAGATGGACAAAACCCTGGAGCTACACGAAAACTTCACAGAGGTGGCACGCAGCCGAGACATTGAGGTCAGTTCAAATAAGTGTAAAAGAGTTCTCTAAACATCTAGGTCCACTGATTGTGTTTTTTTGTAATTTTGTGACTTTTCAGTGGTTTAAGCACTGAAAAAGGAACCAATTCGTTTTCTTTTCACCTTCTTATCCTGCTGCTATCTTCTTCTTCATGCATGTTCTTCCCTATTTTCCTTTGCTCCCTGTAATTTTTCATCATCCTCTGTTTCTTCTTCCTTTTCTGATGTGATGTCTTCTGGGTCACTTCTTTATTGTTTAGTTTCTTTTGCTTTTTATAGTTCTTTCTTCTGCTTTCTCTTCTGTCGTGTTTTCTTTCTTCTTTGTTTTCTTCTTATTCTTTTTTTTTACTTCTTCCTCCTGATCACTCCATCTTTAGAAATGCATACTTTTAAAAATAATTGTATAATATATCCAGGGGCGTAGCACACAGGGGGTGGTGGGGGGGATTCAACACTTTTGCTAAAATGTGATTCCACCCCCCTCACTTTTGTCAGATTATATGGTATTAAATTGATTAAATTGTATTTATAATATTGTATTTATAATGTATTTATATATAACACTTTTGGAAAGCTTAATGTGCCCCTGAATATATGAGTTACTTTTTTAAGTTTCTCCCAATTGTTTACTCAAATTTTCTGAGAGCAGGACCCATATCGTGAAAACTTTTCTCACAAATAGAAAACACACACACACACACACAATGGGCAAACCCCTTCAGTTCTCCTGCAAAATTAAACTTTATTTTCAAAACTATGTAATGTCTTCTCAAAATAGTATTTTTTTTTCAAATGACACACACAAACCATTACATGAGGAGACATTTACAAGAACCAGTGGATCGCTGATGTGCTTAATGTTAAACACTAATACCACTGCTTCTTCTTTCATCATAAAGCCTTTTTGGTTCAGTGTAACACTTACTAAAGGCCTAGATATGGATATGTGCATCGTAAAGTATTTCAGAATATTTTTGGGGTACAAAACACACAAATACACAGTACTAATTATATTTTACTGTATATTTCCCGCTAAAATAATGTACACAGTGTTTATCACAGTTGCAGATTATGTGATCTACATATACAAACAACAGAAGAATTTAGCCTCCCTCATGGTTGGATCATTGTTGACCACATGGTCAACCACAGTGGCTTGGATCTAATTGTTCCCAGCCTTTCTTGTCCTCATTCTCACCATCCTCCTCCTCTCCTCTTTCCAGTGTTGGCATCCACTGCTCCAAAACAGAAGAGCCCCTGTTGCCCTTTTTAAAGCTCTGATTCTTAATTGCAGTTATGTGTGATAGGTATTTACCCATGTAATGAGTTAGGATGCAAAGTAGGGCAACTGACAGTTTTAAATGACAGTGTGTTTCTTGTGAAAACAAGAGATTTTCTTCATGAAAAAAATTGCTTAATGCAGAGATTTGTGTGTATTGTTTTGAAAAAGGTTTTAAAACTGTAGTTTGAGTGTAAAGCAGGAATTGTGTCTGAAATATGAGTAATAGTGTGTAAACACTAGGAAAAACTGTAAAATATATAACTATATAACTAACCTAGTACGCAGTACGCAGTTGGATTGAAATTTAATGGATTACATAATTGCTGTGGTAGTAAATTAAAGAATTCGTGCACCTGTTTAAATGCTTGGGTTAAATATATTATTTTGCTTGTGTTAACTGTGCGGCCCTCTAGGCAGAGTATGTTGTGTCTGGCTATATTACATTCAGTGGGGTCTCAAATTGCTGGATAAACCAATTTTTTTCAGTTTCCCTACACTGCCAAAACAGGTGCCAAGCATTAATGTTTTTAATTGGCTTACACTGCCATTGTGAATGAAATGATGTATATTTATGTGGTGGCTGTGTATTTACGAGTGTGTGATATATATTACTGAGTCACTACATAATTGCCCGAGTCCCTGAGTCACTCTGGCTCACGTTTTCCGCTAATTCTCTTGCTCTGTTCCTTCTTCGTCAGGTAATGGAGGGGATGCCGCTACACTTAGAATGTTCTGGAAACCTGGTGCCAGTGAGGAAGGCAACTCAGCAGCCTCGTACTTTCAGTTTCCAGGCCTTTAGAGACAACAGATTACCTGTCTCAGTGAAGGTCCGTTTTTGTGTCTTTATCTGAATATATGTGTGTGTGTGTGTGTGTGTGTGTGTGGGTGTGTGTGTGTATGTGTGTGCTTCTAAAGGTTTATTTAACATAGCACAGCAGTATCTTTACCTTCCCCATCTAATTGTGTCTATTTAGACCATTCTGCTCTTGTTATATATCATCACTCTCATATTTTTTTTTATATAAGAATATATGGGCTATGAATTTAATCTTACCATTTAAGATGCTTTAAAAAATGTGAACTACTGACATAATTGGAATGGTTTTCACGCTTCTACAAAGGCAACTACTGCTGCAGTTCCACCCTTGCACAGCTTTTCTAGTGTTAACTCAACTCGAGGAATTTACAGTCATACAAATGTTTTACTCACTAGTATTATTTAGTTCTGCATCTCAGCTAAGTAAAAAATATATAATTCATTTATGCTCATTCTTCTTCACTAGTTCACACTCTTTGTATCAAACAGTCCCACCAGATATCTTCTCTTTTGAATGAAACTGCTGATCTCCTGATGTTGAGGAAATGAGACTATTGCTCTACTTGGAAACCTTTAAAAGGGTATAGCCATAAATATTTAATACACTTCAAAAATGATGATTTTATTTGCAATGACTATTACTATATCAAATACATTAAAACTGAAATTTAAATAATACGTTAAAATAAATATCACTTAGTGTTGTTCTCTTGCCTATTAATGCATAACAGTCAGCCACAAATATCTGAAACAATTAAATGAATATAACGGATCTCTCCGTTGGGTTAAGGGAAGGGGAGGACGCACTCAGTAGTGATACGGTAGCTTTTAATGAAACAGAAACACCAGTGAGAAACAGAACAGAAAACACAAAACACACACACAAGACTCAAACGAACAAAACAACAAAACCAGAAGCCGACTTCTCTCTGTGCGGCCAGGGGGTTGAAACCGAGGAACCGGGGGATCAGGTAATAACGGAAGGAACACGGGCCTAGGGAGAAAGAACACAAATCATTAAAATAAAACGGAATGGGAAGCAGAGTAACCCAAAACCAAACCTCAATATCTAGGACACAGAACACAAACAAGGCAGAACAACACACAGAACAAGGAACGTGGCAGGGATGAGAGAAAAGCAGACAGACAGACAAAGTCATGGAGATCTGAAACAAAGACAGACTCAAGGGAGAAACGGGACCGACTGGGTTTAAATAGGGAAACTAAATGATACACAGGTGAGACGCGAAGGAGACGAGGGGCAGGTGAAAGCAGTGGACGGGGAGTGATACAAACCGAGGAGACACACTAGGTAGGGAACGAGGGAACCAACATAGGGTGAACAAAAGGAACAGGAGACAAGGAAAAAACTGGGAAAAAGGGAAAAAGGAAAACTAGTACTCGGAGGACAAGGACCGGGGAGGACGAGATGGGGGCAAGGACGGGGTGGCCGTCACAATGAAATTAGGATATTAACGTGTTCTAAGTGACCCTGTGTTATATGTTTGGAGATATTGCTGGATTAACTAAAATATTTGTTAGATTTTATATTAGATGATGAATTGTACATGTATAAATCATTCATGGGGACAGGAATTTAACTTCAGGGGCTGTTAAATGGTGCAGTAATTTGAAGGTTCACACCAGCATCAGGAGATGATCTAATATAACTATAGTGTATACTTGGCTGACATGCAGAACTAAAAGTTGAGTTAGGAGGACCTTTCTAAATAAAGATGTTTGAGGTAAGCAAACTCTTGTGTCCTTGAGTTAAAATTGAAAGCTGTGCTGACTCTGAGCTGTTGAGTTTACTTTGATCAATTTACAGTTGTTTTGTAAAGTTAAATAAATGAGGGCATTTATTTTATTCCTTCTTTATTGTATTTTACCTTTGAGCAAAAGCACAATGCTAATTTTACATGATTTGTTGTATTGTTAAATCCCTAATGTATACATGTTTGTTTGTGTGCTCTTAAGTGTGTGAATACACATTTATAGTTGTCCACCATCGTTCAGTGTTAAAATCCTTCTTTGTAGTCCATCTGACCTCCTCCTCCCCAGCTTCATTCTCTGTCTGTGTTCATTTGTGTGTGTCACTGGAGCTTACTGTCTGCCTATCTCAGTCTCAGCCAAGGTGCTTCCTGTGGTACTTTTGGCCTCTGTGGTGCAGTGACTGTGTAGCTGTAACTATTCTCTTGGTGTTGTGAGCATGCCCTGTAACTCTTTCACTTTCTTGCCTGCCTGCATACCTTTCTGCCTGCCTGTCTGTATGTCTGTCTCACTGTCTCTCTCTCTCTCTCTCACGGTCACTCTCTTACTGTCTGATCTCACAGACGACAAGGTAAATGTGAAGGTAAATCTCTAACTCTCTCGCCTGCCTATGGACTGCTTCCATCCCCTCCTCCCCCTACCCCGTCTACCTGTATGACTCAAAGAGAGGCCACAGACCCATCTAATGCTTTCTCTCTCTCCCTCTCTCTCTCTCTCTTTCACTCTCTGTCTCTCTCTCTGTTCTCTATTTCATTTATCTCATCTCCTTTTGCTCCCCTTTTCTTTGTATAATTTCACCCGTCCTCATGTTACCATTTTTTCATTTTCACCAATTACCCATCCCTGTTGTTTTTGTCCTCCTTCTCCCTCTTCTCCCTTCTCTGCCTCTCAGGTGAGAGACAGTAACAAGGATGCCACTGGGTTCCTGTCATTCCTCCGCAAGTCCACCAAATATGAGGACACACAACATGTGCTGTGCAACCTCAACATAGCCATGCCTCCATGTGTTAAGGTACTGAATATCGAGCTCCTAAACTTAGCATCCAGCGTCTGGCTGAGTCATTATTTTTGTCTATGTAAAAATAAACTGGTAAATAGAGTTAGTTTTGGAAAATGTTCCATATATAACACCATTCATTTCTCCCATAGACAAGAAATTGTTTGTTTTTTGGTCTTGTCACGAGCTATAAGCCTCAATGTATATTTAAGTCAGAATGATTTGCAAATGCTATACTACAAGTGGTTCATTACTGTTGTTAAATTAAAAATTCTCATAATATGTATTTGTAAGCAATTGTGTCACCAAAAACATTTGAAACTATACACTGGAGAGATGAACACCATTATTTCTAACTATATAAAGAATTTTGTTGATGGTCATGAATTTTCAATTGATTTTCACATGGGCTAAGATTAGGGGCACATTTAAGTCACTTTCCATTCGGCTCGGCTCGACTCTGTACTGTACTTAACTGAGTCTACTGTCTTTGTAGTAACTAGGACCTTATTCGTTTTTTAAATAGAGTTAGTACCTCCTCAGTGTACTGCTAATACCAAACAAATCTGTCATCATCAACACAGCAACAGGAAAAGTAACATAGAACACTAAAGGATATGACCGGCCGTGTGATGAGTAGTAGTCTGCAGAGTTTTCACACTACGTTGTTTTTTAAACCCGTGCAGCTTACATAAAACCACAAAGGAGCATGTAAAACAAAGGCACTGGGTACCAGGTACTAGATACTTGATTTGCCACATGTAAAACCTGAAAAATGTGAGTACCATCAATTTGAAATGAGCAAGTACCAGGCAATGGTAAAGCTAATGGAGGCTCTCATGCTTCCTTACACGTCTTATTTTTTACATGCCCTACTCTGTTGTGTTTTAATACATTTAGTATATCTTTGATCGGATTTACACCAAAATCAAATAACTCAGCAATGTGAAACAGATTAAATCACATTTTCTACAAAAATGTTCTGTGGAAAAACCTCGGACTAAAATTTGAAGGTAGGTTCAACAAAAATATTTACCTGACCCTCTACAAGTTCAAGACTATTAGCTTTTGCAGTACTTTACCATATCACACTTCACTTCCAGCTATCCAAATGAAGTATAAGTAATGTTCTTTTGTGTGTGTTTTTTTCATAAATACACATAAAAACAATTGAAAGTAACTTCAGAAGCTCAGACTTTCTATTTTTGTTGTTTTTCCATGACACATCCTGATTTTTACCAGCACAATAGCCAAAATAGCAAAATAGTCCCTGCTTATAAAATTGGCTAAAATGTTTGCTATGCCATGTCCTCCTATGGAATTTTTTATTTTTTAAGATGCTGTGCACTCATAAACATTAATTCCTCCTGAATGACTGATTATAAATACATATATTATTGGACCATGTTAGCAGAGAGCATTTTATATATTTATTGCAGACTGAGAATTCCTTAGTAATTACATACATACAATTATTCAAATAAAAATGGTGACAGAAGGAATATATCTGTCATGGTTCAGTAAAAATTACAGTGTTGTACTGAAATTGTTCCATCCTAATATTTTACAGTTTTGCAGTAAAATTGCGGACCATTTCTTGGGCATAACATAAGATAACACAGTGGTTTAAATTCAGAGTCATTCTCAGATAAAGTGTGTGCATGTCTGTGTACTGTGCTCTCTATAACTCAGGTGGCAGGGAGTGAAGAGCGTAGACGAACTCTTACGCCGCTGGCCCTGAGGGAGCGATACAGCGCCCTGAATGAGCCAGGCCTGGGTAAGCCACAGTGCCCCCTAGCTGCTGGAGGAGAAGGGGGCTCTCTGAATGCTCCATGCCCCATTTCTGCTTCTGTAGCTCCCCATTCTACTGAACTTGTGCATGGCTCTGACTGAGCTCTGGATGCTAAATGCTAGGCTGAATGCCCCGCTCTGCAGTGCTGTGGGCACTTGCTGGGTTGGTTCTGATAAAGTGCCGCTAGAATTACTGGCAGCTCCATGGGTTCAAGGCATTCCTGCGTCCACAGACAGAATGAGCAGTAATGTAATGCATGCTGCTGAATCTGATATGGTCCTAGCACTAATCCTTATAGCATGGCAAATTCCAGCACTGAGAATGAACTCCAGTGGAGAAAGTGTTGCCACACTGCCCACTGTAAAGAAGATGGGAAGTTGGGAAAGGGGAATGAGACCCTATGGTTGTTTGGTTGCAGGGGAGTTATTATGCAGCCTTTAAATTGTTTTTAAAGCAGATGAAGACAAGAGATTGTTAATGCAGTGCAGGTCATGACGTGGTAAGTATGGACCAACACTGCAAGCATCACATCATCACAAAGCCTACCTGAGCCCATTTTATTCCATTTTGGATGGATTGATATTTATTTACTGTTAGCATAGTGGTAAGAATCCATCCACAGTACTCATGTAACTCAGGCCCATGATTTGCATGATAAGAATCACCAACTTGATAAGGCTGGAATCATTGACTCCAGTGAGTTGTATGTGTTCTATTCTGTTCTAATGAGAAAATACACATACTTCAAAATCCAGTGGTAATAAAATATCTGGTCTGAAAGATTATTTTTAAAATGATATAGGAAAAAAATTGTATTATTTAAAATGCTGTTTTATATGTATAATAATTGTACACAATTAAATTAATTAACCTTTGTAATTTTTTATTATAGTAATCAGTCCTTTGGACTATTGGAGAAAGTTGCAGTCTTTGGTAAGATGCAAGGTTTTGTCTTCCCAGCTGCTGTTAGTGCCATGGAGAGGACGGAACTGAAAATCACACTGATTGCT
This sequence comes from Ladigesia roloffi, assembly GCA_037577295.1. Taxonomy (NCBI): domain Eukaryota; kingdom Metazoa; phylum Chordata; class Actinopteri; order Characiformes; family Alestidae; genus Ladigesia; species Ladigesia roloffi. The sequence continues at coordinate 6,849,850 of JBBKCR010000022.1, forward strand.
GAGCAGCTGGGCTTAAGCTGGACTGGTACGAGTATATGGAGCTTCGTGTGTGAGACTGAAACACAGGTGTATGGTATATAGACTGTCTGTTTTCCTGTATGTCTCGCTGGGATCTCTTTCTGCTTTTTGCCTTTGCAGAGTTGGCCAGAGAGCTGCAGTTTGGTGTTGATGACATTAACAGAATACGAGTAGAGAACCCCAACTCACTCCTGGACCAAAGCTCAGCTCTTCTCAACCTGTGGGCAAGCCGAGAGGGCAAGAGGGCCAAAAGTGAGCCAAAATCTCTCATTAACTCATGGTTCTCTCTGAATCACCCTTTTAGGTTTTCTTTGGGATTTTAATAGCAACTTATTCATGCAACAAATGATATAATTGCAGTAATACGTGTTAAATTATGCAGTTTATTTACCTAACCTTTACCAAATTGGATTTACATAACATGTTAAAAATATCAGTTCCAAATATTCATAGGTTTTTTACATAGCCCTGTGTGAAATAACACATCAGTCTTTTTAGTGTAAACTTTCTGACTCTTTCACCATAGTGGATAACCTGTATGGAGCACTGAAGAACATCGACAGGTCAGATATTGTGAAGTCTTTGGAGGATCAGGCCCCACAGGCCATGCCAGAGTCAGAGGAGGAAGGGGCCTGCAGACTGTCTGAGCGTGACTCCACCATGCTATCTTCTAGCGTTATTAATGGTAAGAAGGGGCTGCACCGTACAATGATTTCTAGGTTATAAACCATTGCAGAGCTAATAATAGCCACTGTGACCTGGCAACCAGTGTCCTTTGGTACACTTTCACCAAATGACCAAAAGACATGCGCTGAGGTTGAGGTAATAACATTTTCATTGGCTGCTTTTATGCTTTCATGTGCATTTAATTTTTAGCAACGGTAGGACATATTTTACTGAATGGCCCATTTCTCACTTTAATGAGAGACCGTATTAGTGAATTCTTAAAGCATTATTTCTTATTACATTTGTTTTTTCATTGCTGTTCAAACATTTTTTAATTAGGCACAGCAATGTTGTCCAGCTTAACACCTAAACTACATTTTAAATATCCCGGTATGATTTCAGGATTTCCTTGATTACTGTATGGCTGTATTTTTGTATTTTGGCCTAAACATCTTTTTTAGATCATGACTTTCAAAAACTACATTTTTTTTTTTTATTATGGGGTTTAAGTATATCTTAGTGTAGAATTTTTCCCACAGTCTAAAGTTGTGAGTGTGTGAGTGAATAGTTTGTGTGTGTGCCCTGCGGAGGGCCTTGCCCAGTGTGAATCCCTGCCCACACCCAATAAACCTGGTTTTGGGTTCTGGGTACCCGCAACACTATTGAGCATATTTGGTTACAGAAAATGAGTAAGTAGTATATCCTTTATCCTTTTAGTGTATCATTTTCTTTGAAAGGCTATATATGTGTGTTTAGTTATTTTCATTTATAGTTTTTGACTGATTGCTTCATGTAATATATCATGACAGCACAACTCTTTATAATCAGTTTATAACACTGATGATGAGATATAGAAAAACAATATGTGCTACATGGCTGTCAGATTAGAATGGTTATAAAGCTAAAATGGCTCTGCTCCCAATGTTCTGGACTCTGAGAGTAACTAACACAAACTGATTTTCTATGACAAACTAGATAAACATGAACTCCCTGCAGTGGAAAATAGCTTTGCTTTTATATTAGATTTGTTTACATTCATGTTTAAGTTGAGATATACAGAATTATTTAAACTGTAACTGTGGGACTTTGTGTTATAGGGACCACTGCTGTTAAAAGCTCCTTATATTTTTGCACTTTTCTTCAAACAGCAGCACCTTTAATATTGGTGTGCAATACACTGCTTTTGAATTCATTATTGAATTATGCACATATATATCAATTAAAACATTTTAATCGTCAGAATTAATATATTTTATATAAAATCAAAGAGCACCATAATATTATATTGTCATAATATTTTAAACTAGAATGGTTTAAAAGGAAAAAGGTTAGGTTATCATGAAAATAAATATTTAAATTGGCAAATGCATAAGAGATAAACAGATCAGTGCTAACAGTGCATGATGTGTGACTCATATAGACATATATATATGGGAGGGTGCTGATGAGGAAGCATAGGAGGAGGAAGCATGTGCTTCTGGAATCTGGCAGAAAAGATCTTCATCAGCACATCCTAGAGGACTTTGGTGGAATAGGCCAGAGACAGAAGATGCTCCTGCATATTACATTATGAGACGGGCAGGATTATTTACCATCTGGCACTGGCTTTCTTGATCAGTTCATTAAGGTGTTTGGCTTCCCTGTGGTCTCGCTGCTCCCCCAGTGGACCACAGAGTAGAAAAGAGCGCTGGAGACTGACAAAATAACCCCAGTACCCTGCAGCACACATTTCAGATTAGGCTGTATGAGATTTTTGTCAGCATTCTCTAAAGATTGTCCAACTGCCCTCAAGTTGCTTTGGGGGTCCAGCATGGGTAAGTCAGTTGTTCTTGGGAACTAAAAAATATGATGAGTGTCCCGGCTGGTAAATGTTTCAAAGTAGCCATCATTTAACACGGAGGACATTTTTTCATCTCACATGTTCTTGCATGTGTGAAAGAGACACTAACCCAAAGAACTCTCCCTCTTAAAGGAGCATACAGGCCAACAAAAGATATTCCTGTATCTGCCCCTCTCTCTTTCTCTCTTTTTTGTTTTTACTGACATGTCATCTGCAGCCCAGCCGCCCTACTCTTCCTGCTCACAGCTCTCCTCTTCGACCTCTGACCTCATAACAACCTCATGTTGACCTCCTCTGCGCCTCCTGCCTCCTCATCTTAGTTTTTGCTTTTCTCTCTTGGTCCTGTTTTGTGATAAAGGGCCTTTTCTCTTCACCTGTGATGTACTTGTTATGTCTGTGTGCATGTGCATGCTGCTTGCTGTGCTATTTTCTGTCTTGCTACAGCAGACAACAAGTTGCAGGGAGGCACCGGAGCAAATAAAACAATGTCCTTGCATAATTATTTTCCATTTCAGTAACAATCTTGTGCGTGCATGGCATGCTGTCGGTGTACATTGTTATTTCTAACTATATCTCACTTATTGTTTCCAGTTTGGTGGCTTTGTTTGACCTGTGGGTTTCTGTACACAGACTGTTCTAACAATTGGTAAACATTTTGATGTGACTCTTGCCAGTTCTGCTGTTGATGTACCCTTTGCTGACCGCAGCATACATAATGCTCTTAAAAAATGTCTGTGTGACTGCATAACATTGCAGACATTTTTTAGAATGTTATGTGTCAACTGATTAATGAGTGGTTATTGGTGTGTGTGTGTGTGTGTGTGTGTGTGTGTGTGTGTGTGTGTGTGTGTGTGTGTGTGTGTGTGTGTGTGATGCCCTGTTATTTGTGTGACACCATTTGCAAAAGCAGTGTATAGCAGGTGATTTTCTGGGCTGAATTCACAAGACTACTGAACACTGCAACCATTAAACAACCCTTTTAGAAGAAATTTAAATGACAATAGTACTTAATTCTGATTTCTGTACTGAATTCTGATTTCTGCCGATTGTTAAATGTACTGAATTTGCAAGGACTGTGACTTGTGAATGCAGCCCTCGTGTGTGTGTGTGTGTGTGTGTGTGTGTGTGTGTGTGTGTGTGTAGTTTGAACCGAAAGAACAAACACTGACCTTCAATATTAACATTAATGAACATAAATCAATGTTGTGTTTTGTATGTGCACAGATTGCATTCATGTTGTGTGTTTCTATAATAATATAATTGGGTGTATTCTGGAATACATACTGATAAGCTCGCCCCATTGTGACTGTGTGTGTGTAGGTGTTGTATGTTTGTTGTGTTTTTAGTAATTGTGGAAACATTGATTATTTTGCCTCACAATAATATGCAATACTTCTTACTCACCTGTGTGTGCTCATAACAGGAGATACAGGGAAGGTCTCTCTCATGCTTCTCATTCTCATCCTCCTACTCTAATGCTCATATACTCTCTCTTAACATTTCATCTGTATTTCAATGCCATTTCCATGGCCATAAGAGATGCGAGAGTCCTTTGGGATTCATTATATTTATAAAAGATCAAGTCAAATGATTTCCACTTTAACGCATTTTACCTTTGCGTTTGAATTAATTATGTGGGGTATATTTCAATAGTTTTTGTGTCTATATTTAATGATAAGTAAACCAATTTCTAAGAATTGCAAAAAAAGAAGAAAAAGAAACACTGCAGGGGGTGTCCTTGATATCTGTGATTTACACTGAAAGTACAGCTAAAGTAATCCACATGCATCCAAAAATGTAACAGTAACTCTTACTTTTACTTACTAAGTTTTATCGTAAAAATTTGAGTAATGCTTAAAGTTTCATCGTAAAAATTTGAGTAATGCTTAAAGTTTTATCGTAAAAATTTTAGTAGCACAGGGTTTGCTTCGCCTCACAGCTTTTAGTGTGAAACCTCTTCTTTAAAACCAGCTTCTATTTGTATTAGTTTCTGGGTATAATTTTTAATTCTTAAGTATTCAGTTAATTCAAGTTAACCGGATGCTTTTTAGCTCTTTTTAGCAGAAATGTAATAAACGTAAATAATATTTTCCAGTCAACAATTTATTTTCAAAAATAGATTTATAAATATTATAATCTCTGTTGTGCCATTGACGCTTCTATATGACTGAGAACAGCAACAAGTGGAGTAGATCATCATAATCTGTATTCAGTCAGTGAAAGTCACAGAATGAACATTGTCCCATGATTTATCCATGTAGTGTCCCCAGAGAATGGAGGTTGTTACCGGGAGTTTTATTATTTGTCCCTCCTACTTTTTAAGCACATTCAAGTGGAGAAAGTTTAATAGCCAATATTAACAAGGAGATATATAAAAAAGAATTTGAAACATAAAATGTGTGTTAAGATGCTTGTTTGCTTGTTTAAGAAGAGATTGGAGTTATATTTAAGAAGATGTTCGCTTGTGTGTTGCTTGAGGGAATTACTGATATCTGCAAAATGCAGGGCCTGTGTTCCAACTTGTCCTGTCACACTCTCTCTTAATCCTTCACTGCAACTCAGCAGGTTCCTAGATGGTTCCTTTGGAGTCACAGCCTTTCCTAACCTCCACTCAAGCCTAATGCCCATCATCAGTGTCATAAGACAACCTCGGATATCATGAAACAGTAATTTTTTAAAAATCCTCTATGTCAATGCTAATGAAAATATAAAAATTGTTTGCTTTTCAAACTAGCCGATGGAGTGTTTACTCTGTAACTGAAAATGAAAGGTTGTAAAGATAAAACTCACTCTTGTATTATCAGCCTTTAGGTGATGATTCAACTGCATCTGTTTTGGAGTGTATGAATTATGATATATGTGCTTATAAAGTGTAATAAATGAAATTAAGTCAGTTTTTGTCCAAATATAGTAGCAAAAAATAATTTTTATTGTCGATATTATGATCATGTGTAAATATTCCCTAGAGGAACAACTTTATACTCTGTATTTTTTCCAACAATTAAATTAGGGCCCATTCCCACAAATAAACGAGTTCACTCCAACATGTACTGTTTCAGAGCTGACACATGGAGCCAGCCCCTGACCCCTGTCCAGATGCTGCTCACACATCATCACTGGACAGCTCAGCATGCTTGGAGAACTGCCCAGCTCTGCATACATGAGCTAACAGTTGCCTTATCCACAGATGGAGGGAGAGGAGGCTGTCTATCTCATTTTGTCAAGTCCTGCCTCACATAGCTCACCTTGGAGTGCAAAACTAAACATTCTCAGAAGTTCAGTAGCATGAAGAAATCCTCAAGAAAGTTTCATTTCTATATTTATTTAAAAAAACAAACTGTTTATTAGAATATGTTAGCCAATTTAAAGCACTGAGAAAAAATGTAAGCCATCAACCAGAACAAGGAGATATTTTAGTTATTTTTAGGTGAGCTAACACTGGAGTAAATACTAGAGATAAAAAAATTAATGTATCCTCAGAGCTAATATTAAGATAGTATTAGCAAATACTGTAACTTACATAAAGTTAATTTACCTCAGAGTCTGTTAACTACTCTGTCTCTGAGCTGCTGATCAGGCCTTACACTCAGAATAAAAAAATAAATCAATCAAACTTTATCACCAGATTATCAGGACAGGATGTCATTAAATGGAATGTGCTTGAGAGAAACTTTTTGCCCTCTCGCGCCTGTGAGAAGGTGAACAGCATGTATTTTATACCACGATGCATTGAATAATTTCCTAAGGAATTGTAATACTGAATATTTTCATAATCAATTTTTACACTTCTATGAAACACGTACACAACTTTATAACGAGGTGATGTTATGACACTCAACAAACCTCTCCTGCACACAAGACCCTTCCCCTGGCTCCCCTTTTTGTTTGTGTGTTGTTAGCGTTGCTTCTTCTGTCTGACCACTCTCCAGGTTACGGGCTGGTGCAGGAGGAGCTGCTTTCACCGGCCTCCATGCAGTTCAGCCTGCCTTCGCCACTGGGTGTGGAGCCCTACTGGCAGGAGGTGTCCAGCCTGGAATGTGCCCCCATCGCTCCCACTGAGGAGGACGCCATGCTGGAGATGTCAGATGTTCAGGTGTGGCCAGCAGGTGTCAGCCCATCTCTGGTGACGGTGGAGGACTCATCTCTGGATTGCAGCAGCCGGGGAGACGACTCAGATGCTAACACACTTAGCCTGCCCTGCAGCAGCCTGGGACGTCCCAGCAGTGGAGCCAGTGGGGCCAGTGGCTCCATCATGGAACTGGAGGAGGAGGAGGAAGAGGAGGAGGAGGTAGATGAAGAGGACATGCAGCATGACGCAGTAGCTGGGGGTGCCATCCCCAAAGTCAACCATAATGGGCAGGTTGGAGGTCAGAGGTCGGAGGGCAGGAGGGCAGAAGCAGCGGCAGCAGGCTGCAGTGTGGCAGGTGGAGCTAGAGGGGGAGCAGGTGGAGGAGGGGCAATTGCAAGCTCAGAGGAAAAGTTTTCTGTTCTTACAGGGCAGCAGATATACGCTCAGCTGTGTGAGAGGACTGGCTTGACCCGAGCACTCGAGCACAATGGAGACAGGTGAGGGACTATATACACACACACACACACACAGAGTATATTTTGCGGAGGTTAAGTTCCAAGAGCAAAAGGTGTTGATGTAATGTAGTAAGAAAAATGCTTAAAAATGTCTATTTTTATAGTGTAAACCCTAAACATGCTCCCAAATGTGCTCCTGAAATGATTTAATTTCATTTTACACTCAGCGTAGTACATTATCCTTAAAGAAAGTATAATGGTAGACCCATATTTGTACTGAACTACTGTGACTTGCAGTGCTTGAATGTAAATACAGATGTTACCCCTGTATAGACTTCACTGTAATTCATGCATGGGCATTTTCTTTATTATCTGAGAACATTATTTAAGGCAGCAGCCAATCAGCTGCAAGGATACCTAAATAAGGTTATCAGATCAGCCACCTTCAAACATCCTGCCTCTGAGTGGATATTTCACCACCCTAAGATGCCCTTTCTTTTTCAGTTGAGAAGTTTTATTTTATTTGAAAATGTAGCTGAGTTTGCTAAATTTGTGTTACACAATTATTAAATAAAAAATGTCTTGATCATTTAGCCATAAAATGGATGAAAAATGATATTGCCATGAGGCAAAAGAAGAGTACAAATTGTGACATTTGTAGAAAATAAACATATTTAAGTCTCCTGTCAAAACTATATGCTTATTTTCACTTAGTAAATCAACAAAACCCGTAATTTGACTTGTGTGCCCATGATTTTCATATGATTAATTTAAAAGCATTGGCAGATAACTGAGTCAGTAACAATGCTTTCCCTGTGGGTGTGTGTTCTTTGCATCTCAGGCTAGGCAGTGGTGCATTTCAGCCGTATGTCCAGGACAAGGAGGCCTTCTCTGACTCCCTTAATAGCTGGTCCCAGTCCAAAGACAGGCAGGGGGCGGGGTCGTCTGGGCGAGAGCAGAGCCAGCCCCGCGTGGCCCAGGAAGCACTGCTGACGCCGGTATGTGACACAGGCCACTCGGAGGTCCTGCGTGGGAGGCTCCTGGGCACTCAGCCCTTTGAGAAAGGGCTGGGCTTCTCCCACCAGGAGAGGGAGTTACGGGTGTGGGACCAGGACAGACGGAAGGCACAGGTGTGTCCCCTGGCCTGTCCAGTCTAAAACAGGGAGCTTGTCCTTTTGGCATGGTGGTGTTCATGTTTCAGAATGGGTGTCTTTACTCACCAGATTTGTAATACCCAGCTTTTTTCCCTCTGCAGAGAGATGAACCTGTAGAGTTCACCAGTGAGCATCTGAGTGAGGAGCAGTTCACTGATGAGCACGGAAACATTGTGACCAAGGTGGGTGTCTCTGTTTTTTTAGATGTTTAACAGACACAGATTTGCACTAATAAAATAACTAGGGGTGAGAAACATCAGAGGTGCCATGATACAATATTATCACAATACTTGAGGCATTATACAATACTGTTGATTTGAGATGTGCCAAACATCAAACTAATTACTATTAAACTTTCTCTTTTTTCAAATTATTACAGAAGCAAGACAACATTTTTATTTGTACAGAACAATAATCTCCTAAATTTTTAACAGGTACTCTGTCTCTTATCAATCATGAAGAGTTTTGCCTCAGACCAGCACAGTGTGACTGAGGTCCTTTAGTGCAAGTGTCTAGCTGTTTGGTAAATCCCTCGCTGGACACTCTAGGACAGTTTTTTTTTTGTTTGAAGCATTGATTGAGCACATGGTCCATGTGCTGCACACATCAGTGGTGGGGTGTTGTCAGCAGCACACTGAACAAACAAGGCAACAAGCAGTGTCTATTCCTGTCACTGTCACAGTTAGAAGTAATCTAATAGCACATGCTTCAGCTCTGACCCGCCCCTTAATGGATATACATTGTTCCTTTGGGTAGACAGAATGTATGTCGACAAGTATGTGAACAGTGCTGCTCATGTAGCCGATGTGGATGCACACAGATACGACAGTGAACAGCAATTATATAAGAGCCCTTAGTCTAACAGTAAACTTAATACATCTTAAAATCACATGATCAATAAATAATCAATAATAAAATAACAATAATAAGGCTGCATGATTATTAATTAAATAGGAATCACATATTTTGTGCGACCTTGATTGTTATTCAAGGCTGTTCAACATGTTTTTGCATGAAAACATTCAATGGTAGGGTTGGGTCAACACCCAGATTGTGTTAAGTTTGGTGGCAAATCTTTAAAATCTTTAAAAATCAGTTTTAATATATTCATACCTTCCTAAAGGATTCTATCTTGCACTTAGGCAAACGTATTTCAACTTTTGTAAGTTTAACCAACCTAAAATATTGAAAGAACTAATGAGGCTAAACCCTGCTTGTTTTATTCCAGCAGCAATCTTTTGTGCAATCTTCTACTTCCATCCACATCAGGCTTCTGACTAAAAATGTACCTTTGCAGTCGACTGTGTTCCTTAATTAAATCACATTGAGCAATTAATTGAGATCCATTTGTTTCTAGAATTTTTTTTGCAGCAAGTATTGCGATAGTATGTTGCATCGTTTTTTCCTCCCACCCCTAGTTATAACCCCATTATTTTTTGGAGGGATTTTGTAAGAGTTTCTGAGGCCATCTCTTCCCCCTCCCTGTCCTCCCTCCCTCCTTCCCTGCTCTAGCTGAGCGTGGATGTGAAGAGGGGAGCACAGGCTGTGAAGCACACCAGTCTGCGAAGATTAAAGCACTGAAAGTAACACATACTGTCCTCAAGGTATGGGACAGACAAAGTAGGACTGGACTGTCACAGCTCATTAATAGGTCAAAGAAAATCACTTAGCATGAAGTCAAAGGAAGGCAACAGCTCATCTCAGACAGGTTTCTAAATTACAGCTTATTCTCAGTGGATAAGGATCTAGTCAGTGGAAGGCGACAGCGCATCTTAGCCATGCTTCTCTAACGAAAGCCATCAATCTCATGCTTAAGGCCACTTTTTAAGGTCAGAATGACGAAGCTTTTCTTTTTATTAAATAAACTCTTCTGCCGTCCTCCAGGGCCGAACATCCACTGCCAAACCATCCTTCACCCAAACACACCTGGGAGACCGAACAAGACGAGGGATGCATGAAAGGCAAGACGATGGGCGAAAAAACACCAAATGAAAGAGATCAACAACACATCCCATCTTCTACCACCCCCCAAAAAACGACAGAAACGATCACAGAGCCGTGCTTGAGAAGAGGAGATCTACCTGTAGTTTTGTATCATTTTTAACAACGGAAAACAAACATAAAACTAGCTTAGGGCATGATCTTTTTGTAAAAAACGATGAAGAAAAATACACAAAAAAGCAACAAAAAGTGCTTCCTGTCAACTGTAAACGCATGATTGATCGCTGGTGCATGACCTATGACCTTTGAGCTGTCATTATCTATAAACTACAATGGTACATGGTAAAGGACCATCGCAGGACTGCACAGAACGTACGGACCTCCATTTTAAAAAGGAAGGAGTCGAACCGAAAAAGAGGGTCGTCTCAGAACAACACAGCCAAAAAAGCAACAGTTCTTTTTTGTTTGTTTTGTTTTGTTTGTTTTTTCTCAGCAAACACAAAACTGCGTAGCCTATGCTGAGCCCATCACCGCTTCATTCACATGGGCCCTTTATCCTGTTACTATATGTGATTATATGCACTCTATGCTATGTGAATGTGTCTGTGTGTGTGTGTGTGTGTGTGTGTGTCCGTTATCTAAAGCATGTGTAATTCGCTTTTGGCTTGGCACTGAGCAATCTTCTCCCGCCATGATGAGAGCTGTTCAGTGTGTGAATGAGAATAAGCCCGCTGTGCTCTCCTGCTCGTGAGTGTCTGTGTGTGTTTTTTCCTGTTTTTTTTTTTCCTTTGTGAAACGTGTTTGTGTTCTTTTGACATGGTCTGCCACATTTTGTTTGTGTATTACCTGGCGAGTTTCAAAAGGGTCCCCCTTAAGAAGAAGGAACAATCTAGAACAAAAATAGTACAGCTGGAGATTGTGTTGCTATGTGTTGGTCTGTATGTGCCAGCGCAACACCCCAATGTCCCTCACCACTAATGGAGTGACTTTCTCTATAGTCTCTTCTATCCTGTCTCTCTTCCCCCCCTCTCTCTATATTTCCCTTCTATATGCTCTGCATTTCTATCTTTATCTATCACTCAGTCTCTCTCTCTCTCCCTCTCTCTCTCTCTCTCTCTCTCTCTCTGGTTCTGCCTCATTTTCTGTTGCTCTCTTTTTTCCTTTAATTCTCTCAATGTAAAGTCTGCATCTCTTTCCTTATCTCTCTCTCCAGACCAGATTTCGCCTTGCTTTATGTCGCTTTCCTTCTCACTTCTCTCCATCTCTCAGTGTCTCTCTTATGTGAGGTCTCTCTGTATTTCTGCCTTCTTTTCTCGTTTTTTCTCTCCTGTATTTCTGAGGTCTGCACTTCTTTCGCACACCAGCCACCCATTGAGCCATCCATACCTGTAGCTCAGTGTCTGTTTACTGACACTCCAGTGAATGATGTAGCACTGCATGCTGCTTCCACACTGCTCCTCATGCTTTTCTGGAGGTCTGCCCTGGGGCCCAGGCACATTCTTCATTTCCTGGGCATTATTGTTTCGACCCTCACCAAGGAATGAAAGCTTGTAGCAGAGACCCGCAGGGTTTAAATGCACACTTTGAGTTACTGCCAACAAAAAGTGTAGAAGGCAGGATGTTGCTTAAATTGAGTAGGGCGAGTTTTAAACCGTTTAATGTTTCAAATTGAAAGTTACATCCATATAGATGTACAGTAAGCATAGACATAAATATATACAGACAGCACTGTGATAGTCCACCTTGAAATTGACCCCTGAACTGTGAACTATCTGTCCTCCTTTGGCTTTATATGTCTCATACACACACACACACACATACTCACACAGACCTATTAATGTACAGTAAACCATATAAAAATGGACATTCGTTGGCATACCTACCTGATCCACGCACACACAATCATCTTTACATTAACTTGATTTAATGCATAATGACTTTGGAGGGGAGCCCAAGTGAAGTCAAAACTATTTAAGCTACCAAAGCAATAATATCTAACAGGATAAGTTTTGTGTATGTGTGTGTGGAGGCGCCTGTGTTTGCGTGAGGCCGTGTACGTTCAGTATTTATTGTATTTACCCAACATTTGAGTAGCATTTCTAAGACATATAGAATCCAAGTGATATTAATACATGCATGAATAAAAAGTCACATAGTATGCAAACATGTGACTTTCTTACAAACACAAGTTCGTTAAATGGACTCTGCATACCAATGTCTTAAAGCTGCGAGCTGGAAGGGGAGTTCTGTAGAGTGTATAATCCATAAGGCATGGTTTTATATGACTTGATGGCTGAAACTCAATGTTTCAGCTCAGTATTCTAATGTAGCACACACATGCATATCCACACAAGCATTTATTTCTGTTTGGAAGAAAACAGGTTTTTAAACACACTTGTGACAGTTGGCTTGAATGATTAACAGAATGAATGGATGGATGACTACAAAAACTGAATCATTGCATATATGGATAATGGAAAAAGTGATTGTATTTTATTGTTAATGAAACCAAATTAGGTCTTTATTTTTGGTGAATGATTGACAGCTATGTCCCCTGTGTGTCTCTACACACCTTTCCTCACATCCACTGACTGTAATGTTTTTTTTTTCTCTACAGTTCACTCAGGTTTGTGTTAAACAATGATTTCTTCCATGTTTCACCACCAATTCAGAGATAAATCCTGCATTGTGATCATCTTCAGGAACATGAGTATTGTCATTTGAGGGCCGTTGGGGTGTGGGCAAGGGGCCTCAACCACTGCAGAATTAAATGTGACTGATATTGGTTGAACTTGCTCGGACTAGCCTGATGCTTGATCTGGTCTGGTACATTTGACCTGTTGCCTCAGATGTGTATACTGAGGAGGTTGATGGTAGAGTGGGGGGAGAGGGAGGACATTGTGTCCTTTTTGTAAAAAAAGGGCACGCAGTATGAAAGAACACTGCAATTATGATGTATTACAATGAGTTTATGTAAAATGTTACTGTTGCAAAAATCTAGAGTTCACCTATACTCCTTTAGAATGGATAAATGACAATATTAATGCAATATCATATTACTCTGTACTAAGGAATGCAAATGCACACATGCACAGAAAAGATGTTTTTAATAAAG
>JBBKCR010000022.1:6879133-6909466 GCA_037577295.1 Ladigesia roloffi
TTCTGACTCTTCTATTTAAAGACGTGCCACCTGCCTTCTGTCTTTACCTCTGTCTTTGCTTCTTGTCATTGAAAGGCCGAGACCCCCCTCCTTTTCTTACATAGAAAAATAAGGGTGGCTGAAAAACCCCTTACAAAGCAGATATTTCTAATAATTATTGCTACCACACAAGCCCTGGAGCGCAGCGACCGAGGCTAGTCAAAAAAGTCTGCATGTGAAGGCAGATCAGAGCTAGGTTCCATTAGAAGCCTACTTAGGATTTTAGATAAATTGCCTAAAACTACTATTTTGTGACAATCTATGCAACATCTTGCAGGTCTTGTAATCACTAAAGTGTTGCAGAATAAGAATTAAGTTGTGATGCTGACCAGGGAATGACCTAACACAAGGTCAGTTACATTTATCCATTTAAAATCTTTTCCTTGTTGTGATTTAAGAATAATAGTATTAATAATAGTAGTTGATTTCCCATACATATATGTTGATTGATAAACCATCATCCTGTACATACCAAATATATTTTATTTCACACTATATCTGCATACAGTGGTATATTCTCCTGCTAAGCAAATGCTTCAAATCATTTTAGAAACTACCCCATTTCTGTTCATCAGGAAATGTTCACAAAGATTATTTCCATTGATAAAAAACACAATTATTTAACATTACAGCAACAGTATGCATTTGTACAGCATTGATTGTCACTCAGATTTCTGAACGTCTATATAAACACCTTGAAGAAGAAAGTAGTATGTTTTTCTTTTTTATGGAACATTTCATGGCTAACAAATTCATTATCTCTTTACTGGTGCGACTGTTACAGTGGAAATTGAATATATCTAGACAGATGTTACTGTTTTAAAGGAACAAGCACTAGTTATTAAGAAATGTATGGGTCAAAGTAATAAATCCTCAGTAAATGGCAGAAAAAGACAGAAAAAAGATAGTGTTGTAGGATCTATTTTAGCTTTTCAAAGTAATAATGAAACTCAGTGAAGCTTCAAGGCTGTAAATTACACCAGGGGTTCACTGAACTCCTCTGCTGCTCATCCCTATCCTCCAAACAACTCCCCGGTTACATGTCATTCATACACTTTACTTCAATCAAATGTTTGTCTAAAAATGATGACAGCTTTTTCGGCAGAAATCTATTTATATTTCAGTCACCTGCTGAGAGTCCAGCTTGTGGTTTTCTGGCTTTTGAGGATTAGCATCTCATAGTGACAACAAAGCTCTCATCTTTCCTGAAGATGTCTATAGTTTGGGCTTCACTGCCCTTTGTGCTTTATGTTACAGTAAGTCTAAAAGAATCAATCAATACAGGGGAAGAATGAGTGTTGTCTGTCACCTCAACACACAAGGGAGTTGTAGACAGCATCTGAAACATGTCATTCTCATCGAGCATAGGGGCTATGAAGGCTTGTGCTTTTAGATTGGATAGACCAGTCCAGCCACACATAAAAATAAAAAAATGGTCGTTCTTGACCTTAAAATTGCTTTAATTCAAGACACAGACATACTAGGTAGTACATTTGTTTACAAATTATTTAATTCCTAATCAAAATTACATTTTCAGTACAAAGGTGACATTTATTTGACAATAATAATAAAAAATAATTCTGTGCTACTTAAATGAGGTTTCCATTAAGAATCCTTAATTAAAGCTGTCTCTCTGGGTATAAAAGCACCCTTTGTAAAATCCCTGTGAAAATTAAGTCCAAGGAGCATTTAATTGATGTAAAAAATCACTGAGATGGAGGAAAAATAACAAAGAAATTGAAAGTTGCATTAAGCACCCTCAAAAGTAATCATCAGAGCTAGATGTTGACTGGTGAGAAAGGCGACTAAAAACTCACTCTTAAAAGTCTGCAGTACTTTTTTATGCTGAACCTGGAGTGAAGGTGCATGTGTCCACAATTTAATGAGCTCTCTATGATGAAGGTCTCTTTGGGAGTGTAGAAAGAAAGAAGCTATTCATAAAGAAGTTCCCCATAAAATCATTAGATAGTCTCTATAAAAATGTGAGAGAATGTTTTATGGTCCGATTAAATAAACTATTTGTCAGACCTAAATGTAGTTTGTGTGGTAAAACACCACCAATGCTTCAAGAAGGAAGAATCTGGGATGCTACTGGGATACTTTACATCTACAGGGAATAGGAATATTGTCACAGTTGAAGGAAAAATGAATGGACATAAAAATGTGAAGAAAAACTTGTCATAGTCTATTATGAACCAATGGTTTATCTTAAATCTTTCATCTTGACGTTGATCCTAAGGTCAGAATTGGCCATTTGGAATGGCCATTTCAAATGTCTGATCTTAAACCTATTGGGAATCTGTGGCAATATTTAAAAACTGTGCAGAAATGCCAACCCACCAACCTAGAGGTTGATGCACCCACTGCTGAGAACCTGAGACATTGCCTTCTGATAATGTAACATGACAGCGTACAGTACAGCCTGAGTACAGTGAAAACCGACCTGTTCTAGGTCATCAGAGCAGCAAACTGTGTGCATGCTCAGAAAATCAATAGGCTAGTCATTTCGAGGACACTGGAAACATATGGAACATTAGCAGATCATCCAGGCCAGCACAAACTACAGAACTCCTTCACATCCAAAAGCCACCTGCCTGTGGTAGTGATGGCTCCATTGTAGATATGCTGGCAGAGAATGACAGTCAGTAATACAAAGCCTCACCACAATAGCCAAATGTCCTGCCTGATCACAGCTGATGTGAGGAGAATTTAAACCACAGAAGGCTGTGCTGCCAGACAAACCTGGGTGAGTGCTCAGAAGATGTGGGGATCAGTGAGTAGACTGATTCTTACAGAAACTTCTCAATAAGCAGTGTTTCAAAGCCATCATCCTTACTGTTCCTAGGACGTCTCCCATGATAAGGGGTGGTAGTAACCTAGACTGTATAATACGTGCCAGTGAATCTAATGATCACAAATTCGTAGGTTCAAACAAATACTTTCAAATATTCTGTATAAGAGCAAAATAACCTTCATTTGCTTGAAGGACTGTACCTGGATTAGGGTGTCAAATGATAATGAAGACCCCGTCACCTCCTCACAGGACCCGCTGCAATTTGAACACTATTAACACTACACTATTTTGGACTTTGTTTCAGCATTCAACGAAAAGGTATCTCAACATAAGTTATAAAAAAATCTCCTGTCTTGCCGCTGGTACTCCTCAGCATGCTCTTAGCATTTTTGTACATCTGTTTTAGCCGCTAACTGCAATTTCTTGTGAGTTAACTTAATTTTGGATTATTAGTAAATTATTTCATCAATTGAATACAAAATTCTACTCATGACATAAGTCTGAAACGGCCTTCAATCCAATTACCTCAGTGAACTTATCTCTTCATGTGAACCTCTGCAGTCACTCAGATCTCAAGGTTTTGACTACTTACTTGTTCCCAGATTTATGAAAGCATCATCAGGGGGAAGAGCACGCTCAAATATAGCCCCCAAGTTCTGGAATGCTATACCATACAACAAGAGTCTTGGGGCGCTCTCAAGTCCATCATACCTCTCGGTTCTGCCCTTTCTAGCTGGGCTGCTCTAGCTAGATATACTGGAGTCGTGACTCGCACTCCTTACATATATTGACAATCCTCTGTAAATTTTTCTTCCTCCAGCTGAGAGAGTTTTTCCTCGCCTCTGTCGCCTTTGGCTTATTCACTAGGGGCTCAGACCTGGATTCTGTAAAGCTGCTTTGTTAAAACCTAGTTTTAAATAGCAGTATATAGATAAAATTAAATTACATTTAAATCTGAGCAAAGAACATTGTCTGGACAGGGTTTAAATTCCCTCTCTACGTTCAAGAAACCCAGCAGCATCTCTACTTCCCACAGGGATTTTGGAGAGCTCTTAGCCTATTTTATGCTACCCACATTCTACAGAGTTGCACAATGGGCAGCTGCAATATGGCTTGGTTTGAACTGCTCCACCTTGGCCCAAAAGATCCTACAATGGATGGTGAGGAGAGATTAAAATATAATCAGGGTATCTTCTTCATTTGTTACAAGCATTGTGGGTGACCCCACATATCCCTCCCATATCCTCTTCTCCCTCCTGCTGTCTGGCAAAAAGTTCCATAGCATAACTGGTGGGATGTGCCAAAAAATTCCAACAAAATAGACACAATTATTCTGTGCAATTAATTTTCTGTAAATCACAAGTAAAATAATGATTGAATGTAAGCTACTTTGTTCTCTTCTGACAACATAGGGCTGCTTTATGTAGTGTCTCTAAAATTCTCTTGATTACTATGGATTTGTGAGGAGAGCCTGTTGAGTGGGATAAATGCTGTTCTGATAATTATAGAAGATGCTCAGCAAATTGTTTCACATAATTCCTGATATTTTACGTATGCAGACAAAAGTGTAATAGATATAGTAAAATATGGCGGGTAAAAAATGGACTCTTCCTTCAATGTAGTGTAAATCTGCTGGAAATAAGAAAAAAAATTGCAGGTTGAAGGCTTTTGGAATTGATAAACTTCTAGGCTGGCAAAGAGAAGTTAGATTGGCCACTCTTTCGTGTGAATTTCATGTTTTACTGTATCAGACCCTCCCTTGGGTTAGGAATATTATCAGAGTTTTGTTGATGCTTCCTCTCACCTTAGGCTGGGATGACTGGCTACTGTAATACTGCCACTTCAGGCTTGTATACAGGAAGGTACTAATCAAGAAGATAGGCAGTTATCATTGAGAAGAGGATGAATACTTCATTAATAAAGGGATTTGAAACCCTTCTTAAAGCTGCAGTAAGTAATGTTTTTATATTTTGCTCCTAACATGTTGATATTAATTTGACAGTGATCTTTATCACTTCATCATGTCACATGCCAGGGAAGTTTAGCTTGCTCATGGGTTGACATAAGAAATACAATTGGAAGTCAAAATTACTTGATCTTTATAGTGTATCTTTATAGTGTATGTCTGATATTATTTTAAAAGTATATACAAATGTAACCCAGATATGTTCTTTCCACAATGTTATTTTTTGCATCATAAATACATCACTACTTTAAACAAGAAGAGGAGCAGGGTGTGCAGTGTGATACTACAGACGGTTTGCAGAAGAGAGTTCCATGGTTTTGGAGCCACGGCACTGAATATCCTACCACCATAATGGTAGAGTCTAGTGCCTGGAACAAGAGGCATATTAGTCCCAGAAGGTCTGAAAGAGCAAGAGGAGGAATAAGAAGTCAGGATTTGCATAATCTAGGGAAGAGCAAGTCTGTGGAGTGCTTTAAAGTTCAAGAGTAAAGCTTTAAAATACATTTGAGCCTGTATTGGTAGCCAGTTTAGCTGACAGGAGATGGGGTGGTGTGGTGGGCAGAGCATTTAGTTTGTGCAAGAACTCTGGCAGCAAAATTTTTTATGTCCTGTCATATTTTAATAGATTTGCCAGTGAACAAGACATTGCAATAGTCGATGCGAGACATAATGCCTTCATTAGACTAGACTAGACTAAGAGCATCACTGCTAGACATGAATGGGCGTAAGCGAGCGATAATAAAAAGCTGTTTCTCAGATGGACTTGATGTGCGACTGAAAATTAATTAAAACAGTCAAAGTGCACGCCAAGATTTCTGACGATCAGAGCGGGCCTAACTGTTACACCATCAAAACGGAGCAAAAGATCACCAGAATGTGATAATGAAGAATTGGAGCCAACAAGTAAGACCTGAGTTTTGTCAGTATTTAACTGCCACAAGTTGTCCTGTGTCCACAGAATTTAAGTGAAACAAGCTGTAAGAGCGTTGGGTGGAGAGACAGAGGTGGAGTGTGTAATGACATGTAACTGAATATCATCTGCGTAACAGTGAAAGTTGGTTAGGTATAATCTGGCCAAGGGGCAAGATGTGACAGGAGAGATGGAAGATTTAGATGGAGTCATTGGGATAAATTATTGTGTATTTGAATGTTGATACCTAAACAACTGAAGGTCAATGTCTGTCACACCAATCAGTGAAGGATGGCAAATCATTATTTTGTCATTTACAGTGTCAAATGCAGCACTTAAATCGAGGAGGAGAAGAATATAAACTCTCTGGCTTTCCTCGTTTTTGTTACCCTTTCATCCTCGTGGCCAAGAATGGCCACCAACAGATTAAGTCTTTGATTATATTTAATTAATTATATTTATGCTTTTTTTTGCTCTTTTTACTGCATAAAGTGTTTAATTAACATCAGTACTTGTCCTAAGTATAACATTTCCATTATTTATTTAATTTTTAATTCTTCAAATACCATTTTGTTTGCACCATGCACAACCACAAAAGTGTACATTTTCTGTATTCTCAATGCTGCTGGATTTTCTTGTGTCACTACTAGTACAGTCTGAGATACGTAACTGATTAAAAACAACACTTATTATTAGGCATTGTTTATTATTTGCAGGGAAAGCAAAGTTCATAAAACTCACCTACTACCTCTCAGCATGAATTACCATTACTTTTCAGAATCATTCAAATTTAGAATGAGATATAATTAAAATAAGTAAGTGTTTTGAATAAAGTTTACACTTGATTTTTTGCATGAATGGTTATAGAACTTTTTTTCAATTTATAACATTTAGAATTTCATTAAGTTTTTTTTACATTACGTTTTAAATGAATTTGTCATATAGAAAATATTTTTACATACAGATATTACATAAGCACGTGAAAGGTGTAATAGATGTTTAAAGAAACCAAGTGAGCCCTTATATTTATGTGTGAACATCACAGAACACACCATGAGCATTGTGAAATTATTTCTCTGCATTTAACCCATTCACAAAGTGAAGCAGGGGGCTGCCACCAAAGAGGAGCAGTGTGTGGGGAGCAGTGAGTGGGGACAGTACCTTGGTCAAGCATACTTCAGTGATGACACTAGCAGTGCTGGGATTCAAACCAACCCCCTTCTAATTGCAGGGGCAACTCCATAGCCACCAGCTGCCCCAATGTTCACATGTAAAGTTTAGGATTGATTTTTAACATGATTGATTCAAGAATAGATTTTTACTTTTACATTTTGAACTGTAGGTTAAATGTTTTACCTAAATTTGTAAAGTTATAAAGTTAAATGAAATGGCAATGAGCTAAATGATTTGGTTTTGGATTTTAAGCTGTCTGCACACATTTCAGTGCACATTCGACAGGGTCAGTGGCCAAGAAACTTGATCTACATTTTTTTAATCTTCGTCACGTCTGTACCCAGTAGCAATTTCTTATACCCTTCACAGAGTAAGTAAATATTATTAAATAAATTAATATCAGTTTTAACAAACATTTCTTTTAAAAGTTAACATATATTAATGTCAAAATATGTTCACAATATAGAGAGAAAGAATAAAAAGAAAAATGGTTTCATGAGTTGATAACATGACAGCATGTAAATTAAATTTGTATTTGTATTTGTATTAGAGTAAATTTCATAATGCAGTGTGCAAACAATTTTGAGTGTGTGTGTGTGTGTGTGTGTGTGTGTGTTGTGTGTGTTGTGTGTGTGGGGGGGGGTGGGAGCTCCAATCCTGTTTTTTTTCATGCTCGGACAACGCTTCACCACCTGTGCACACTGCCCAAATGACCAGTAAATGACCAGTATCTGCACTAACTGGAGTCAAGGTTAAGATTAAGGTTAGGTTTAGGGTTAAGGTAAGGAATCAACTCCTTATTTCTCTCCTACTTTCTGGGTAGTGAAGCGTTATCCTAGCACAAAAAGAGAAGCGTTGTCCTAGCATGGAAAAATTGTGATTGGAGCACGTATTCTGATTAAATTGTATTTCGTGATGGTTGAACGAAAACTCGTGAGACCGGGCTCAGTATCTACTCCCGATACTGGGAGTGGAAGCGACGTATCTGCTCTGGAATGCAAGCCGTGTGACGGGGGGTGACATATTATTTATGCCTTTTTCGAGTGGAAAGGGAAGATACATGCATGCCCAAGACATGTTTTGAAATGCACTTCTTGCACTAAGTGAAATTTACTCTATTCATTTTGTAACTTAATGATAAAGCCCCATGGAGGGGAAATCAATAAAAGCCACATAATTTACTATTTTGAAAGAGTTTTGAAGTAATACATGGTAATGAAGTGCCATTTGGAACAGCACTGGATATTAGACAGCCATTATTTCAGTCATTCCCAAAAGAACAATAGCTTATTACAACACTGTCCTCCCACAGGGTGACCTTGGAAGTATGTCTGACACTACATTAGAACAAATTCCCAGCTGTTCATCACCTCCAGAAAATGTGTTTTGTCCAAAGATTCAAGTTGTCAATCATAAATTCTGCCTTCCTCCTGGGCTGTTGACAGATGAAGCCTTTATAGCTTTATGTGCAATATCACAAGCTAGAGGGTTTTTCCATAATGAAACAGCATTTTGTGGTGTAATTGGTGTTAGGGTGTTTGTAACAAAAAAATTGTAGTACCAGTTATAACAATATTAAAATACATCGATCAATTACTTAAACAAATTATAACATGGAATGTTTAGTTTTCCTATCATGGACGTTTTCACTGCAGTTAGCCACTGATTAAAACCAAGTGAAAATTCAGTTCTGGAACTGATGAGTTGAAAGAAAATACGGATGCACGTGTGTCACTTACCTGGGCAAGATATAATGCAAGGATGCACTTTGGAAAGAAGACATGCTGGGGAGCCAGTGGAATCCTCTGGGAAAGGTTCTGCTAAGCACAAATCACCTACCTAAACACTGTTTCAGAAGTGTATGCCATTATTCTAACATATTCCCCAATAGCAGTGGCCAATTTCTACAGAATAATCCACATGACACACTGTAAAAATTGTGCAGCAATTGTTTGAGGAATGTGAGGAAGAGTCCAAGGTATTAATTTGACCTCTAATTTCTCAGATCTGATCAGGCATCTATCTAGTTCAATCCGTTGAGCCCCCACCTCACAACTTACAAATCTTAAAGGATATGATGCCAATATCTTGGTCTCAGATACCACAGCACACTATCATAATTCTCGTGAAGTCATCAATGAGGCAGAGCAAGGGAGTCCTACACAATATTAAGACGGTATTAATTTACACTCCAATTTTGTACAGCCAATTAGGGAGGTTGCAAATTAGGTGCATATAATAAGCAACCAATCAAGGCTTCAATGAATTTTAATGAGACACAGACATTCCTGGTTTTTCTCCATACTACACTGATTTCTCATTCTTTTTTTTTAATCCAAGCCAAGTTCCACTGCCCCCACCCACCCAACAACACACACACAAACACTTCAGCCCTTCATTGTCATACTGGATGACTGGGAGTTTTATATGTATATGTATGTGTACGTATGTATGCATTTGCTAAATGGAAAATGTCAGACTGGTTTTATGTGTAGCGGTGTGAGTGACTGAAGCCATACTTTTTACAGGCATTATAAATAATTGCAGTGAATGTTTTCAGAGGTTTTCAGAGGTCTTTGAGCATTAGGCATTGCTTACATTGACATTCCTCTATATTTAATAAAGTATCACTCATAGTTTTTACTAATGTAATAGTAGTTTCCTTGTTTAAAATTGTGAAGTCACTGCTCACTTTTCAGTTTTTTGAGAACATTCGCATTTCATTTTTTTCTGCTGAATTTGGGACTTTGAATCTTTGTAAGGAGTTCATTAAATGGCCCTGCACACAGCATACTATGCCTATTAGGTATTTAATGTTTGACTAATGAATGGTACTTATTAAATGCCACTGATGGCTTCTCCAGTCAAGTAATAAATTGACATGACAGCCGTGAGTCCAGGTCCAAATGGGTCTGGACTATCATCAGAAATCTGGATATTTTGTGGAAAAGCTGTCTTACTTGGGTTTTGATGATTTGTTCCTCTTTCTCTCTCTATATATCGTTCTCTCTCTCTCTCTCTCTCTCTCTCTCTCTCGTTCTCTCGTTCTCTCTCTTTCTCTCTCTCTCTCTCTGTGTGTATACATGTATGTATGTATGTATGTATGTATGTATCGCAACCTATCACACATTTTGTCTCTCCACCCTCTCTCTCACACACTTTTTCATATGCTTTCTCTCTAACTCTCTTTCTCTCCACCACATACACAATCATACAAAAATCCTGACTCACACATCAAGCCACTCTTTTTCCTTTTGACTTACAAAGAACATAACTATGGTGAGCACGGCCTTTTGTCTGATGAGATAAATATTTATGAGCAGTGGGCACGGAGGTGATTGAGCTGTCTCTCTGTAGACACAGGGGCTTCATTAAGTGCCTGGACAAATCATGGAGGTCAGGCAGCAGAGCACAAACGATGCCCACTCCCTGCAGCGTGAGATCTTTCAAGTGGCCATCAGCACACGGCTGTGGAGAAATGCAAAAAAACTCCTCCCCCTTCCATTAATTCCCTTCATATCAAAGACAACTGATTGCCACCAAATATTTCAGATTGCACTCTCCTCTGCTCCTCTTCACCGTTGAGAGTCCTTTCCTTCATCACTTGGCCCTCTTTGCCTTCTTACAGTGCATGCCCGCCAAGCAGATGATGGTGTAGTGGCTCCCAAATGGTTCTGTGTTGTGCTGCATTGAAAATTACTTGGTGGCTGCAGTTTTACCCGACTTAATTTTTCAATGACTTCATTTAGTTTAGATTTACATGGTCATCACATATTATTGAATCCTCTCTGGCACAATGCGATGTGATGATGAGATGTGGTAAAATCTCATGATGCATACAGTAGTTATAATAGTAGTAAATAAGCTATTTAGCCTGAAAAAGAACATGTAGAATGTGGAATTTTAATATGTACCAAGCTAAAAGAGTGGAAAATGTGAATAGACCAAGAATAAAACAATTAACTGAAAGCTTTAAAAAAGTAATTTTAAAACGTAATTTTTAAACGAAAAGTTTAAGAATTTGAATATTAAATTATAGAAAAAATAAATGATTTCATCTATCCTATTGATTTCACATATATCTATATACAAATACATACATTCATACAAATGCATGATTTGTTTTTGTTCTGTTAAGTCTATTTTCATTGTATGGTCAGATTAAGCCTCCAAAAACGAACAGAACAGTTAAATTGACAGAATAAGAAGATTAAATTCCAAATGCTATCAATAATGTAGCCTAACCATAATGCACAACAGAATACAAGAAGCTAAAACAAATCACCTGTTTTTCTGCATATTGCACAGCAGAGTCAAACCTGTCTAAAACAGCTGTCTATTAGACCTGCTCAGGCCTTCGGGCCAATGACATTCGCTTTTGTTTTTGTTTGTTTTGTTTTTGCACTGCAGCTGATACTGGGTTGCTGTTTTGAGGTTTACGTTACGTTTAAGTGTCCCTTGCTGGCTGTCCTCCTGTGTTCCAGTTAGTTGTGGGTAATGGGTACCAGCCCACAATGCTTGGGTGAGGATTTTTCCAGACAGCTGAGGCCTGCAGGTCATCCCATGTGCCGAGGTGATAGCTGGATGACCTTGTCCCATCCAGCATTCTGTGAAAAGCTGATCTGACAGAAAATACCCTTGGGCCTTTTCACCATGTGTATGCTGCTTCATAGGAGTGAAAGGCACACAGCTTATAACACTGAGACTGCCACCTACTCTCACATTAACAGTGAAGAGTAGCCTTGCGGTCAACTGGGCAATTAAAATGCATTCAGAGAGATGGATCTGTGTGATGTAACATTTTGTCCATGCAGACGCTACTGCTGTGAAATTCTTTGCTTTCATCTAATTTCTCTCTCTACCTTTGTCACACACACACACACACACACTCACACACACCCTTTCAGTTAACTCAGAGATCTGGCAAAGGCCACTGATCATTCTGTATTTGCTCTTGGTTTGTGGCTTCCAAACCAATTTCAGAAATCAACAGATGGGAAGCTGTTAATACTGTAAATACACATAAAGCCAGTCTAACTAAGTGAAAAAGGATTCAGTCAGACAAGCTAATTCTATATTTGAAGATACTTTAAAATCTTTTAAACACTGGTGGACTTGGAAACACATTTTTATGAGGGTAGTGATTTCTTATTTTAATACGCTTAACTGATACAGGTACAGTAACCCCCAACTTTTTTGTGGATCAGGAGTCGCGGAATTAATCTAATGCTGATTTTTGTGTCTGCGAAACTAACTGATAATTTACACAAAAATCCCCAAAATAACATAGAAACTGCAAATATTCTATGCATTTCTTTTCGGCTTTTGTCATTTCAATAGGTTTTTAAACATTTTAATTATTAAGTTACTGATAATTTACTAGTTTTGCAACATAAAAATGATTTGTTATCATGTAACAAAAAAATAAAAAAAATATTGGGGTTACCCCTACATTTTACTGTATATTTATTGCTAAAAAAATACACTCATTTTTTCTATATTTTTCTGCTTATACAAAAGAAAATGACAGCACATACTAAAGAAAATGCCCAAGTGATAACATTGGTATTCACATTCTAGCACTGCAGGAGTTCCTTGTAAATTGTACAGTACAAGTACAGGTTTACCTTTACATTTTCATTAAGGGTATTTCTTCAACTGAGTTTAAAATTAAAGTTTTTGGGAGCTTTTTTTTCTGGGAATGTTTAGCCAGCAAAACACTGCAGTTTATCACCATATACGGCTGCTCTTGGTTACTGTATATGCAGTGCACATAGAAGAGAATATGTACAATAGAATAATATCTTTATTGTCATTGCAATACACAGGAATGTACAAAGCAACAATAGAAGATGTGTCACAATGTATATGCGTATCTCTTTTAACTGAATGCCTTTTTCCTCTATACTCAAATGGGAGCTAAATTTGAATGCACTAGTATACACACCCAACCACATACACAAACACACACACACACAAAAACACACACCCCTATATGCACACACCTGTGGCTGAAATCTCAGCTGGTTGAAGGAGGCTGAAAGAGCTCTCTCACAGAGCTGAGGCTGCCTGTGATGAGAGAGGTGACGCACATCAATCAGGGATAGGAAATAGAGCCATCAGCTCAAGCGCCAATCACACCAAACCATTCACAAACGACTGCACAACAGAGATAAATTTATGTGAATATCTCATGAATCTTTTGACCAGCTCATGAATCTTTAATATTCACACACCTTTTACCAAACAAACACGATCCAGACAAAATATACTACAAGAACAAATGTGTATTTCTCATCATGTTTGGAGTTCACTTCATTCTCTGCTGTATAATTGCACAAAGCAATGGATCACATTTTGCTGTCGTTGTTCAAACCCTCAGAGAATACACAAGATGCTCAAATGTGTTTTCCTTTAAACATTTTAACACATCAATGCAGTGTTTTAGCCAAGGAACCTGGATGAAGTGCTGTCTGTAACCATTTGCACAGTGGCAAATATCATTTTTGGTCCTGTATTCACAGATGCAGCATGTCAGCTTTAATGGATGAACCTTTCCATCTATGTTGGATACACCAGTTATTGTCAGCCTCATCTGTGGATGCCCTGCTGCTTTGTTTCTTGGTTTGGACAACATAAACAACATGGTCGTAAACCATATCTATATATAAATACCAGGGGCATAAGAAGCTTTCCAAAGGTGGGGGTGAGATGGGGATGCCAAGTTATAAATACAATTTAATCAATTTAATACAAAATAATCGGACAATAGTCAGATTCCGTGTGCTACGCCCCTGATTGATACATCTTCATTGCACTAACTGAAATATGTGACATAATGCAGCTTTAATGCAACAGGTATTTAAATATTTATTTGCTGAATTTACAATATTTTAAACCCACCACCACGAGATGAACATGCAAACTCCAAAAACACAAAGCCAGGACCCAGATTCAAAGCTCCAACACCGGAAGTGTGAGGCACAGCACTACCTGAACTCAAGCTGAACTCAAGAAAACACCTAGAAGGAAAATGCATCACTGCATCAGCAGGTTGTGCACACAAGGGCTATTGTTCAGTACTGTTTGCTAGGAGGCAAAGACACATTGATTACCACAGCAGTATGAATTCTGAAGCCCACGGTGAGGTAGGTGCCTTCACTGTACTGACATCTAAACACAATGGATGGAGACTCTTATTGTCCTTGCACGAAAACAATACATTAACACATCTCAAAGAAACTATGGATTTATATCTAGTTAAATGGAATGCATAGAAGGCTAACATTTAGTCTAAAGATGACTGAATATTAACACTTATGTAAGACTTGCATAATTCAGCACACCTACAAAATGACTTTATTGTAGCTCTGCTGAGTTACACAATTATAAACACATGATATTTATATATGAATGTTATATTTGTCTACTTATTTATGATGCCAAACATTGTGTGTCCGTAATTCCTATACACAACTCATCCAATACAAAGACAATCTTGATCTGAAAAATTAACTTCTTTGCCGTTTCATTTCAATTCTGTGCACTGGAAGATTGAGCCAACATTTATTCTGCTGTTTTAATCAATGAAATAAACAGATTATGTTTAGAATAAATGTTATGTAGTGATGACTGAAATGAATGTAATGCTGGTTGTCAGATTGCTTTTAGAGTACTTTTTTAAAAATTAAATTATAAAATTGAAAATATATATTTTTGGAGATCAAACCATCAGTACAATGGTAGGTTTAATCCTGGAGGATTAATGAACCATAGCCACAAATGTGTTAACATTCTGACATTTTCATTTTGTAATCTTGTTGACTGTAACTTGCAATCGATTCCTCCTGCACTCCCAGCATTACACTGAAGTAATGACTCATGTCCCGTGGTGAGCATTAAAGCCTGGCAGTGAACTGGCTTTAATCTTTATCTCAGCGCTACTCTGGGGAAAGCTGCAGGTGGCTTGGATCACAGTGAAGTCAAAAAGCTTCTGCTCCATGCTCTCCCCTAGCTGTATGTGTCAACCAAATTGATGAAGAGAAACTTTGGCTCCTCCCAACATTTCATTGCTCAAATGTTGGCTCAGAAGATGCTGGCTCTCCTATTTTCTAATGAGGCAAGATCAATAGGCAAAAAAGGAAGCATGAGACATGTCAACCCATATTTTTAGAAGTTCTAAGGGTTATTTACAGCTTAAAAACTGAGAAGGCTGTTAGTGGTGAATGAGAAATGGTGGAATCCAAATTGAGATTCTTCTCTTCAGCTGCAGGTAAACATGAGTGCTTTTGTCTTGGCAAATCTGGGGCACCATCTTTGAATTTATTGAGATCTCTAAATAATGAGGAGACACATTTGATATCTTTTGTTAAATTCCTTGTTCACTCATTTAAAAAAAAATGTGTTGTCATTTCATTTCTTTATAGTCCTAGTGAAAAAAAATCCCTTTCTTTCGTTTGATCAAGTATAGCTTTAAAGGTTGAAAGCAGGTGGGCTTAATGCACCTTTCCTTTCTTCGTAATAATAGAGGGAGCACCTGCTGTTTTGCTGTGTTTTGCAGACCTCTGCTAGTAATGGGAAGTGAAAGCCATTAACAGCACATTTCGGCTTAAAGACAGCACATACATTATAAAAAGGCTTGGCTTTCTTACAAAAGAAAATGCTTTATGCAAAATAATTAATGAAAGCAAATAAATTAAATGCTGTGTCTTTTTTTAAAGGAAGGCATGGGAATCTTTGACAACTTTTCCATGACAGCACAAACTGACATCCGCTGCTAGTTTCCTGTATCCATAGTGATAACCATTTTGACCAATCACCAGGCAAGGCAGTATAAAAGGAAATACTTTGTTTCCTGAACTTCCTTTGAGTTTTTTCACACCATAGGAGTTCCCTGCCTCTGGACTGCATTGTTACAGATTTCTTGGAAACTTCTCCCGATCAAGGACACATAAACCCAAGAAAAGTAAGTCTCTAACTCCTCTAATCCTTTGTCTAATCCATCTAATCCTAGATCAGCAACGTTAACAATTACAAAAATGCAACACCTTATGATGGTTTGTAAAATATATAAACAAAAGATATAAAGATTATTTAAGATTCCAAAGTGGTTCTTGTCTTGGTTGTAGGATTCTTGGGAAAACTTCTCACCCATGGAGAAAAATATATAAAATTGTTGTATTGAACCTCTCGATATTGGTCCTTAACATTTTTCAAAAGTTTTTATTTCTCACACATCTCTTTACTGAAGTGGTTATTTAAAAAATCATTGATTTAATTGTTTTTGCTAGAATGTTGATCTTCCATGACATCATTACAACAAAACCAAAGCCCTTAACTTTACCCCTTAAAATTTTAGGAAAATTAAGAGAAAAATTGCACAGATTTAAGGCTGATTTAAGGGGCAAACTAATGAATTTTCTGAATAGAACCTAGTGAATTAATGCCTTATGTATAAGATAAAAGGGTTTCACACCCATGCCTTAAAACTACTTTTAAGTTAAAATTAGGGGATTGGTCTATCCCAGCTGCTACGGGTGAAGGCGGGGTACATCCTGGACAGTCACCAGCACATCTTAGGGCTACACACTGACACATTAATTCATAGATTCGTTTATTCTGATGTTTCTGTTGTAATTAATCTCTTGGAGCTCATCTTTTTATTTTGTTTCCATCTAAGCAGATGTTCTACCATGTAAGACTGCACCTGCCTCTACAGAGACACATCTCTGTGCAGATGCATATTAGAAGCAGATGCTGAGAAGCTTCCTCTGTGTGGATAGTATGCTATGGCTATGCCCACAGAATTGGTCACTGAAGAGACCAACCTGCATAGTCCCTCACAGCCTGTGGAGTGGCATGGAAACCACATTGTCTTGGCAACATCTAAGGTTTTTTTCAAAATGGATCACCTACCATCATCTCAAGGATGCAAAACTACATCCGTTTCCCTTGGCAGCTGGACTTTGGAAGTCAGGGTGGCCATGGTGCTAGTTGCTCTGGCAGGATTCCTCATCTTGGTTCTTCTGTATCACATCCTGCTCCTCCGTCACAGACTGCGAACCGCCCAGGCCAGAAATGCTTTGGAATACTTTGGGTTCTACCACATGGCCCATTACAGTCTCAAAGAACTGAACATGCCCCCTGTGGAGACTCCTGTATCTACAAATCCACCAACACTTCCTGACGCTTCTTCTCCACCCTCACCTGTTGTTCCTCTCCCTCTTCCTTCTCCTCCTCCCCCTCCTTCACCACCACCAGCAACTTCACTGTTGCCTCCTTCTCACCCCGTCATCTACACTACCCCCCCTAGCCCTCACTCAGACGCGGAGGTTTACTCTCACATTGGTGCCCTGTGGCCCTCCAGACTCTCCAGTGTGAGTCAGACACAGGTGGTCCTCTTTGAACACTCCTCTTTGTGACCCCTTTGGAAAAAACCCTATTACTTTCACCATGCAAACTGCTATTTTTGCAGAGGGCCCAATATCGAACTTATCCTAGTCTGAGGGATGAAGATCTATACTTTTTTTATTAATTGATTTAGTCTTTCAAAGTCTTTATCTAATGACTAATTCTGAACTCCTGTAATGGACCTAATAGACTATATATCATTAAAATAATAATGGAAAATATGTCAGTTTGTGTAAAATGTAGTTTGAATAAAACATTGTCAAATGTAAATAATCTTTGGCCAGAATCCCCGCATGTTGGGCCTTTGAATATTTGTGGGTGAATTTTATGTCATGGCTGAATTTTTATTTTATAACCTACATTCTCAGAGACAGAATGTCTTACTGTTTAAAGCATTACAATACTACATGATATTATAGAATTTCAAAGAATTCAAAAATTTTCATACACTTAGTAGTGTAGTACTTAGTAGTAAAAAAATACTGTCTGAAAAAGCACAAAAATGTATACTACTCTTTAATTTTAATACATGCAGAAATCTGGGGCTACAATAAGATCACAGTTAACTATTTCTATGTCAGTACAGGACTTGTACCAAACATTGTTTACAACTGGACTTGTTTTTATTTTAAAGTGTTCCTCTCAATTTCCGGAACTACACCGTTTCCTTTACAGGGTGGAACTTCCTGGATAACTCTGGCATTGTCTTGCTTTTATTCTGTCCTGAGGTGTAATGTACACTCATTCTGTATTTTTCTTAGCTAAATTTTAGTATTTTACCCTAGGCTACACAGTTTCGTTCATCATCTGGGCCTCTTTCTACAAAAAAGTACTTGTGCTCTGCAAATCAAGTTGCATATTTTAATGCCATTTTGAGGGCTAAACTGTCTAGTTTTTGTAAAAATTGTTTGCATGACTCTTAATAGCTTTGTCAATCAAGTCATCATCACATGTTATTTCCTGTTTATCACACAAACTAACATGGGTACACAATTGGTATATGGAATTATTATATTATGGTTTAAAAAGAGCAACCTTATGCTCACTCTTTTCTATTGACAATTAAATTCATTTGCCTGGACAGGTCCAAACAAAAGAAAAATAATGGAAGTTAATAATTCAGATCGATACACATTTTAATTTAGTAATATGTATACCTCACATGCTTGACATATTAATTTTGTAATAATTTTTTCTTAAGGGTCCAGCTAAGGCCAAAAAATAATAATAATGATCATTTAAAAATTCAAGACTGTCTCAGGAATGTAACAGAGAGTCACCAGGGGCAGCCAGAAGGGCATTGGTTTAATTTCCTGGTCCGCTAGTGACATTGATGTGGCACCCTTGAGCAAGGGACCGTCCTCAAACACTGCTCCCCTGGCAGCAGCCCCCTGCTTCACTTGGTGAATGGGTTGAATACAGAGAAAGAATTTCACACTGTTCACACTTGTCTGACCACTTGTACAGCTGACTACTTGTAATTTGTCTGACCACTTGTCTGATCATTTTCCACATGCTGCCTGTAGCCTAGAATGTAAAAAAAAAGTAAGCAAAGGTTTTCTGGAGCAATGCCACGGAAGTATGGCGTTTGATTGCCTAAAGAAACTTTTCTTGGTGAACCAGATTGAAATAAGCTTGAAGTTTAAAGAAACTAATATTTTTATTAAGATATTTTCTAGAAACTTATATTTGTCAAGGGACAATTAACCCCCAACCTCTAACCCTAACCCCCAATTTAACATTGGAATTGTTCTTATTTTGGAAGTATAGATTAAATCGATATAAAATGTATCTTTTGTCATGTCACGCTGTGCCAGGGGAAGTGAGGTGAGGTGCCAGGGGCAGGTTCCAATGATGCATTTTATTAACACAGATTCAATACAGAAAATAAAGAGGCATGTGGACATTTTAAACACAAAACATAACTACACAGAAGATACATAAAGAGTAAGGAATGTAAGGGTAACTGTGTGGGTTAACCAAAAACCGAAAGGCAAAACTCTCAGAACTAAATACAAAACCTAAACGGACCTCAACGAATCCTAAAGCACATTCACTTACCTGAAACACTGAACAGGTTAACATGACTCTAGACACACACACTCAAATAAAAATCTCTAACACAAAAACTAAAGACACCTTTAACCCAAGCTTCAAAGCATCAACTGAAAAGCGCTTTAAAGACCCAAAGTGGTCTTTTGAGAAAATTGCTCTAAAGAAACTACTTATCATCTTAATATTTGAGGATGATGTGCATCTGTTCTGATAATGTATTCATCATTTAATAGCGCCAATTAATGTTTTGTGATGGGAAATGTGAGCCTATAAATCACGTCTCAGCGGGTTTCTTGAGTGGAAGAGAAAACCTTGTATTAGAACACAAATCATCTTGAGATCAAAGCTACACACATTTTACTCAGATAAGCATTTAGCAATTTAGCACTAAGTTGTTTTTCATGGCTAATATAACAGCAATTAGGATTCTGTCAAATTAAAGCTGTTCCGGACAGAGACAGCGAATATTGAAGTGACAACTGCCTACCACCCCAGAAATGGTTTGTGAGTGTGATATATTGTGTTTGTGTTTGTTTGTTTGTTTGTGTGTGTGTGTGTGTGTGTGTGTGTGTGTGTGTGTGTTTGAGAACACTTTTTTAGGATTGTTTATAGTTTATATTCATGGAATGTGCTGCTTCAAAACATTAAAGTGTACCTTATTGCCTTTTTGCTATTCTAGTAGGGTATTAGTGTCAACAACACAACACCCCTGTGTATCAGAATGTGTCGCTTTTTGTTATTGTATATGATGTGTTTTTGAGCTGTTTCTCTTTGAGGGTCCAAGAACAGAGGATGTTTAATCCTCACCTTCTATACTGGAGACGCTTTTATATCATCTCTAGATTAATCACAGACTACATCAGAGTCCTTGGAAAAAAAGGTACATTTATGATGGCAAAACAGTAAAGTGCATGAACAAATAATATATTTCTAGTGTGCACTGCTAGGGGTGATTCATGGGAGATTTATGCTGATGATGTCGGTGATGGTTTCCCCCTGTCATGTAAACTGTGCTCCTTTAGCATTTGTACCATGGATATTTCTTCACTTAGCAGTTTGACCAGCAAAGCCTTTCAGGAAATCATCAAATAGTGGCCTGGGCCAGACTGTATTCTTGGTGTAAAGCCTGATGAGAATATGTACACTCGTGAATTAGCCAGTCTAGACATTGTGATTAGATCAGGCGCTTTCAAATCCAAGGAGTGCTTTGCCTGATCCCCGAGCAGGAGGCTAGATTCTGACTTCTAACGCCATGATCTGGCTGCCTCAGATAATGTTGAATTAAAATGGCTGAAGACACTTAAAAAGGACAAGTGACTAGTTTTCCATATCAACAATAAAGAAAACAAATTTTGTCACAAATGAGATTTAAAATGTATTTTTTTTGAAGATCTGAACTGTATCTGGTCATGCACACTTTCTGCAATTGTGCAAATCCAGCAAATCTTTATTTTTGAATGTTCAATCTACTGCTCTAATACCCAGTGTCACCGCCATTCAATCTGAAGAGGACATGTCCCCTGCACGTTCCATAAATATTCCTTTGTACAAGCCCCATTTAACATAAAATTTTTGTTCTCCCAGTGCTGTTAAATCTTGAAATTTTCACAGTAGAATCCATTCCAACCATTTGAAAACAGAATACACATACCACTGGAAATCAGCTCCAACTTACCACATGCAAGTGAACTGAATCATAAGTGCATAGACAGACTGCTTGAAACAGGAGAAGTAACGTCAGACACATTGTGCACAGAAACAAAAAGGAAACCGCTGCCCTGGGCTACATTAAATTAATATTCAACTAAAGTTAAGTTAAAAAATTATTTAATGTAGCATAGAGCTGCAGTTTCAAAACTCTTGAGAAGGACACGGTGCCCAGGGAACAGTGTGTGGGGATTGTACTTTGCTTAGGGTACGTTAGAGGTGCCATGCAGTCTTGGGATTTAGACCCATAACTTCCTGACCACAGGGCGAATGCCCTCACTACCAGCCCCCCAGCAGGACTAAGAGAATAACCAATAAGCAACAATTATCACTTAACATAAATACAAGACAGCTAACTGAAGAGAATGCCAGATACATTGACACAACTTTTCAAAACAAAAGTCCCACCTACCATTAAGAAAATGGCCCCTGACTTTAAACTCCCCAGCATTTAGAAAACCTTGGTCCATATATGATTCAATATTCACATGTTGCAAAAGCATGCATTTTCACACTATGTCAGAAAAACAGACGTAAATGTAAACTCCATAACAAAAAACGAGTGATGACATAATGGTAACTTTGCATGAGAATGTAAAAATATAATGAAAAGTTATAATGAAAGTTAATTACAATGAAAGTTAATTATAATAAAAGTTATTGTTTAACAATACACAGTGAAATAAACGCATTACATTAAATTACAATATAAAGAACGCATGTACATGTGTTATAAAATATCTAAATGTGCTACTTGCCATTTAAAGTCAAATCACTGCTGTGCAAAGATAGATACACTTCACTCTTTTAACTGTTATGTAACCCCATCACTGGAAGGAGCCAATGCTTAAAAACAGATTCTTCTGATGCGATACACAATCACATGAAGGCAGGACCAGTTGTAGCCAAAGGATTACGACATTCAAAGTAGTTCTCCCCCCTGACCCCAACCCTTGCCTGAGTCTGCAGCTGTAGTTTAGTGACAGAGAAGATATTTCAAGCCTCTTATCACCATCTCCAGGTCCTGAAGGTAATCACATGCTTCTCATTTTTGCTCGTCTTGACAGCTTGAGTCAACACTGATGCACAGGCTTTGAAAGGCAGAGTGTTAGATGACTGCGAGTGAGAGAGTCTAGCTTTGCCTTCTGCAATCTTGCTGTCTCTCTTTCTCTAATTCTCACCCTCCAGCACAGCACAGTTGCATCAACAGCCACTGGCTCTCCCACCTGACGGTCCTTCATCTGCCCTCTGAGAGAGCAAGAGAGGAGTATGTTTGGTTATTGAGGATCAGATTCAAGCTGGGGGAGTGCGATGCTGGAAAGTGTACAGATTTTAGATATCCATGGATCAAGCATTGACATGAAAGATGACACTTGAATTTTTTCTGCCTCCTTTTCTTAGATTGAACAAACAGGTGGAGGCGAACCTTTAAATATTATAGAACCTTTGTATGATGTGGAGGTTCTGCAAACTTTAAGAAAAGTTCTGCACACATTTCATTCCCCCAAAAATTTAACAAAGTAGTTTGAGGTTGGAAACCACACTTGTTTGGTTACAAAAATGTTATTAACATTTTGAAGACACTTCCAAGACCATGCTCATATTTCGAGAAGGACACAACGTGGCCGAACTGATCTTACCATTGGTCTGCTATGTGATGAAAAAATAACGACCTAAATGCCAGGCAATGTGGTCCTTCTTTATTGTTCCATGCCTTTGATCAGATAATTGCACCTCAGACGTAGGGTTTGCAACCCCCAAGTCACTATGGAGACCAGTAAGTCTGTGTGTGTTCTATTGAATGGCTTTTCAGCTTAACTGGATTTTTAGACTGCAGGAGTGATTCAAAACTATGAGGCGTCTTGGCCAGGATGAAGTCATGTGGAAATGCAAACAGACGGTTTCATATTGTATGTAGGCATTTCTAAATCTCAGCTTCTTTGACATATATCTTTAAAAAAATTTAAATGGTCAAGGGCACCACCACATCAATGAAAACAGCCAGCACAACAGCATTTTTCACTCCTAAATATGTCATTAAACTTCTTAAAAAAAAATCAATGTAGCCCTCAGAGCCTAAAAATGAAATGGACCAATATCTTGAGGCTGTGTCAGTACAAGTTTCAGGTTAAGCCAATTTATCTTGATTATCATTGCAAACATTGCATAAACAATATTGCATAAATTGTCTTTTATTTGCAATCACTCTCAGTAAAACCATGGTGATTTATCTGGTCTACAATTTTAGCTCAAATTTGGGACAATGTACAGTAATGTGCAAAAGCCTTAGGCACCTGGGAAAATTGTTTGAATCTGTTCTATCACCTGTGGGTTTCCTTCTGCCAGCAAAAACAGAAGTGAAAACAAGAATAAACACAAAGTAACAAGAAAACAGTAAAAATGATTCAAGATTTGATCAAGATTTCCTTTAATATAAATATTAAATTTTTACATTAATATTAACGTTTAATGCTACTTTAACACTACTGTACAGTAGCAAACAAGTTTTAAGTGTAATTTTCCCAGGTGTCTAAGACAGAAGTGAACATTACTGCACTGTGAACAATACTGTATATTTACATTATTTAGAATGTTCCTTGTCCTTAAATATTTCTCTTCCTTCTACCAACACACCACCTGACCAGACTCACATGGCTCAGGCAGGCTGTTGATTTGTCTGGTCTGCTTGTTCAATTTTTAATGGAAAAAAGGCAGAATGCACAATATTAATTCATTTATTAATTCATTGTTTTCATTGGATTTGCAGATAAGTGGAGAACTTGTACAGAGCTTCTTCATTAAAATCCTGACCACTCCAAAATGTGAGAAATTTGACTCAGCAATACATCAAATCATTTTACATAGTAGAATCATAAACTAATGTTTATCCGAGGTGTGTAATTGACAGTTTTTTATGTTGGCTGAGCATTTTTATGTAAGAGCGTAAACAATGACTCCAGTGATCAAATCGATTGAGAGTAATCAAATTCAACAGATAAACTTTGGTTTCAGTTTTGCGCCTAAAGGCTAACACAATGCAGTCCTATAAACACTGAGGAGAATTGGACTTAATACATGCTAGGTAATTGTGTTTGAACACTTACAATGCTGTTAAAAATACACCAGTGATATGGAGATTTTACACAGTATTGTAAAAACCTTGACATTTGTTTGTAGACTGTGTTTAAAGCAAATAAGGAAAACTGTAATATTCATGCATTGCACCATTTGTAATGTGCCAGCATATTATTTTAGATCATTTTGGACCATTTCTAATATTCTGTTTGAAATTAAAATAAAAATGGTAGCTAGTCATTTTTAATTATTAAAAAGTGAAAAATGTTGTTCTGACCATGATAATTTAAGGATAATATATATCTCAGTGTACATCAGTGTGTTTCCTTAGCCATTTCTTAACTCCTTCATAGAGAAGCCCACTTTTATTTGTATTTATCATCATCCAGGACCTGAATTAGCTCATCAATACTTAATTACGTTAAATAGCTGTTAATACATGTGATAGCAGAAGGTAGTACTGAGAATTAAGATACCAAACATATTAATGTGTTTTTGTTTGTTTTATTATAATATTATATGGTGTTTAAATAAAAATAAAAAAATTGCTGTGGAAATGGATTTAAACAAGTCGCTCACAAGGCCCAAAATATAGGTGCCAGAAAGTGCTCTTTGCACAATGCTTTTAAGAACCATATTTAGCTCCCTTCTCCAAATAACCATTTAATTTGTGTTTTTCTGACACTAAAAGGGACATTCAAATAACACAAAAGGTTAAAAAAATTTAACTTGGCAAAAAATCTCTTAAGAATATCGTTTTTTAAGTGAAACATAGTGGTTTCTCTAAAGCATCACTCATGACTTTTGAACAGAACATGACTTAAAAAAATAAGAATATGCCATTTTTTTGGGAAAAAAATCTTTTGCAATTTGACTTACATTAAATTTAAAAGTCCATGATTGCCTTCTCCTGTAAAGTTACCATTATGGAAATACAAGGTTTTGTTCCAACAGTGAAAATGTAATGTAAAGGTTCTGTAATATTAAGGTTTTTCATAGAACCATATGTACTGACTGAGGGTCTTTATTTTGAATAGCAAACCTACAAACAGTTGTTTATTTTCTAGTGTGTTTGCTTGTTCTGTCTGTCAGTGTCACCTTTATGCTTTTTAATTTTAGTGATTCATTCCCTTAAACTGTGTGAATAATTCCCTTAAACTGTGTGACATCTTTATTCTGAATTAATCTATTTCTGCCTCTTATGCTTTTTACAAGTTGATTGCTTTTCCTCTCATTTCCTATTTCCATTTGCTTCCTAATGTGCAATAAAACCAAGTGTACTAACCCCATAAAATTCCAGCTTTATTACACTCTAAGCCTTATAATTCAATAATGAATTACACAGTTAATTATATTCAATTAATTATGTTCAAATATGAAAAACAATGCCAACCTGCTGAGTGTTTCTGATATTATTGGCCATTTAAGGTGTAAAAAATGTCTGTTTGTACCAGAAATATGCTGTTTGCCCCATTCTGCATCCAGTGTGGATTCACTTTTGGCCATGGGGGACAATGTTGAAAAACAGCTCTGAAATGGGATTTTACAACCAAAAGCAATGTCAGAAAGACCTCTGTGTGACATGCACTTAAACACTGTGAAACTGCATTTCTGATATACACTTTGAGTTTCTGAGACACATTTCTCTAATTATTTTTTGTGACATTATTTGCATAACAGGTCAAGATAGGATACCATTTTAAAACAACCTAAAATGTACAAAATTCCACACAGAATGGGGAAGAGAATTAGCAAGTGTACATACATTTATTTAATCAAATTTGATAATTGTCTCTGCAGAAATAAATCAAATAAAACTAAACCTAATTAAATCACAGATGATAAATCAAACTCTCCTACTGAAAAGAGTGGCTCATCATATTCAGAATAAACTTTTCACATTATTACATGCCCTAGGCTGTCCTAGTCCATTTGAAACACTACTAACCTGACTATCCATGTTGTTTTTACAAGAACAATAAGCCCCTGTGCCATAAAATAATCTATATTCATTATCGCTTAGACAGATGCAAATGTTCTTTTTGTTTTCATGTTTCCATAATAACCAGCACTGCAACTGTGCCAGTGGCTGAACTGTCTAGTCTGGAGCACAGGATGAAACTGGTCCATAAGAAAATGTAGAGTGAAGAACAAGAGCGGAGTCATTTTAAAATCAGTTTATTCAACAGCATGAGCACATTCATGTTTCAAATGGACATGAGTGGTACATGTTGTTCCTCAGTATCATATACACAGTATCATACATCCCTTTTTTCTGAAAATAGAAACAATGGATAATACATAACGACCTCTCCCACGCATGGGCAGACCGATAGATAATGGTTTATGCTGATTTTTTCCATTATCACCTCTTTTAACTCACCGAGATCTGTTGGAACACAGTCCTGCACCAGATCATCCTTGACTGATGAACAGAGAAGGGTACCCGCGGGACTCAGGGTCTGCAGAAGTGGCATTTAATGATTTTTTTGAAGGCGGTCTGGAAGTCCTTGTTGAAGTATGCGTATATGATGGGGTTGAGGAGTGAGTTGGAGTAACCCAGCCAGTTAATTACGTCCATTAGCCACACGGGCATCTGGCACGAAGGGCAGAAGGGCATCACGAGGGCTTTGATGAAAAACGGTAGCCAGCAGAGAATGAAGGTGCCCATGATGATGCCGAGCGTCTTAACCGTTTTGCGCTCGCGCGCCAAGGCGAGCTTCCTCTTGGCCTCTGTGTTTTTCTCGTGCCTGTTCTCGAAGAGGGGCACCTGTCCGGGTGCGTTGGGCAGGGGCAGGCTGCTCTTCGCGCCGCCCTGGACCTCCACGATCTCCAGGGACTCGCCGTCGTCTGCGCGCTTCACCGCGCCGTTGGCGCACGAGGCTGGCTTGGGCTCCACGCTGCTCCTCCAGCTCTTCAGCTCGCCGTTAGACTTTTTATAAAGAGCCGGCGACACGGTCAGGCACTTCACCTTCTCGGACTTCCTCACCGTCTTGCGGATGCGAAAGCGCGCGGCTTTGAAAATGCGCCCGTAGAGCACGAGCATGAGGATGAGCGGGATGTAGAATGCGAAGAAGGTCGAGTAGATGGTGTACCACGGGTCGTGGCTGATGGTGCACGCATCGGGGTTGGCGATATCCTCGGCTTTGCTCTTGGGTTGCGATTTCATGATCATCATGGGTGGGATGGAGATGGAGAAGCCCACCAGCCAAGTGACGCTTATCAACACGGCGGCTCGCTTGAGCGTCCGCTTCTTCATGTAGTCGATGGGGTCCGTGATGGCCCAGTACCTGTCCAGAGCTATTGCGCACAGGTGGAGGATGGAAGACGTGCAGCAAAGGACGTCCAGAGAGATGAAGATGTCACAGGTAACCTGGCCGAGCGTCCACTTGTCCAAAACCTGGTACAGGCACGCCATCGGCAGCACGAGCACCGACACCAAGAGGTCCGTGATGGCGAGCGAGCCGATCAGGTAGTTGGCTACGTTCTGCAGCGACCTCTCCAAAGCAATGGCCGCCACGACGCACGCGTTTCCAAAGACGGAGCAGAGGATGAGCGCACCGATCAGCACAGACGTGGGCACCTGGTAACTCAGAGGAACCTTTGGAGGCGCCGGCGCCGTGTCGTTTTCGTAAAACATGTTGCTGTCATTTTGAAAGTGCGCGGACAGATTGTGTACTCCCTCCATCGCGGGAAGTGCGGGGCGCCTCAGATGGGAGAAGCGTCTACAGCGCCCCGTCCACAGGAGCGCACGCCCAGCGAGTCAGGAACATCGTCACTGAAAGGCTGTGGCGTGGCGCGAGCGTTTATGTAGCAGCCCCGGATGATACGTCAGGTCCCTACGCAGGTGACTAGAGCCTTTACTCTGGACGTCCACCTCTCGTTTTCTGGAATTCTGTGTGGACAAGACCTGTTGAGCATCACACTCTCTTTACAGGATAGAGGATCACAGCAGGGATGCAAAAGAGGAAACAAACCTTCAAAAGAAGCTTCCTTATAGAACTTTTTAATGTGGAAGTGGGCTTGTCTTTTGGGCCTTGCAGACAGCTTAAAAAACTGTTGATAATAATAATACATGAAATAATAATTTATACAATTTTGTTAAGTGTGTTGTTTATTTGTTTATCATAACCTAAACATTCTGAACTGAGACAGCCAGGGCTTTGAGACAGTTAATGATCTAGGGGAACTAAAAGAAACACATCTGTGTTTTTAGTTCCCTATTTTCCAATAGAATCATGCTTAAATTTAAGCTTGGCAACTGCAACAGGATCTCTCTATTAATTAATTTCTAGTGAAAAACAACAGAGATAAATTGTTCACAAAAAAATTGATCTAGATTTTTATGTGGCATCAAGGTAGATCCACTGAATCAATCAGCCAATCATACTTTAATTTATAGAGAGGGAAATCAATTTTGTGAATAAATACATCTTCTAGTTCCTCTGTCCAAGACATGTTACCAACTGTGAATCTGAGTGTAAGTCTAACCAAATGCCACTGTGTAAACAGTGTCAGCATTATACTAGTGATGCAGTGAATGTCATTTTAGAAATTTTACAATGTAAAAATGCTTGCTGATATTTGCCAATATACTGTTACATGCTTCCGATTAAACAAGATTTTTGTCTTTTGAAATATCATATGGCTGGGTTTAACCTTGACTTGTAAAAACACAATAGTAGTGCTGGCAGACAGGAACACCCATATCATAACTATATTTTATCATTTATGAACACATCACAGCACACAGTGTGAACAGTGCAAAATGCATTATCTGCATGTAATCCATTCATCAAATGATGCAGCGGGTTGCCAGTGACACAGAGCCTGGAGAGCAGTGTGTGGGGATGGTATCTTGTCAGAGCACCTCACTGTCGTGTTGGAAGGTAAACCCTTGGCCCCGTCTGAGGTCCATAGCACTCTGGACAAGGTTTTCATTCAGGATATATCTGTACTTTGCCATGTTCATCTTTCCTTAAACTATGACCAGTCGCCCAGTCCCTGCAACTGAAAAACACCCCCAGTGCATGATGCTTCCACACCCATGCTTACAGTTGGTATGGTATTTTGGCAGGTCATGAGCAGTCGCTGGTTTCCATTCTGTTTTGGTTTCATCAGACAAGAGAATCTTGTTCCTCACAGTCTGGGAGTCCAGTTTCCATAAATGATCTCTGGAGCTCAGCCAGAGTGATCTTTGGGTTCTTGTCTACCTCTCTCGCCGAGGCTCTTCTCCCTTATTACTCAGTTTGGCTGGTCAGCCAGCATGAGGAAGAGACTTGGTTGTCCCAAACTTCTTCCAGGTAAAGATTATGGACACCACTGTGCTCTTAAGAACACTAACTACACTTAACAACAACAGATTTTGTTTTTGTTGCCTAGCTCAGATATGTGCCTTGCCACAATCCTGTCGCTAAGCTCTTCAAGCAGGCCTTTCAACCTAATGGCTTAGTTTGTGCTCTTAGTTTATGCACTGTGAGCTGTGAGGCCTTTTATAAATAGATGTGTGTCTTTCCAAATCATGTCCAATCAATTTCATTTAAAACAGGTGGACTCCTGTCAATGTATAAAACCCTCTCAGAGATGAAAAAAAAAGTGGCAGAAAACAAAAGACGAAAATACAGAAGTTCCAGATCTGCGTTCCGCTACGTTCCGGCCAACTTCAAGCACTGGGCCTCCACCAACAGAGCATGAACACACGCACAAACACACAAACATAAACTAAAACTAAAACACAAACACAGCCCTGAAGTAATCCAATCCTTCTGCTAACACAGTGACTATACAAACTTAACAGTTTTGCCTTAAACAAATACCTTTTATTCCAAATGCCAATGTTTCTATGACAATTAATCTACAATATGCATTGGTGGATGTTGGTTTCTGGCATTATATGCATATCATAAAAAAAATCAACTTCTTTCCCTCACTGAGCCCCACTATTAGCAATATGTCTCAACCTGAACCATACAACTACTGCCACCTGCTGTACCTACTTCCATGAAAAAAGAAAACAAACCTTGGTTGCACAAAAAAAATAAAAATACACATGAAGCCTGTGAGTAAGCTAAGTAACTGTCTGCCTATCTATCTGTCTGTCTGTCTGTCTGTCTGTCCGTCTGCCCGCCCATCCATCCATCCATCCATCTATCTATCTATCTATCTATCTATCTATCTATCTATCTATCTATCTATCTATCTATC
>JBBKCR010000022.1:6909566-6933777 GCA_037577295.1 Ladigesia roloffi
TATTTATTTGGAGAAAGTGCTAAATGTGGGATCATTGTGCGAACTGTAGACTACTTGTATGTAACCATTTGCAAAGACGCACTGAGACACTTGAGACATGTATGAAGACGTTTGCAAATTGATGAAATCAATGAGAAATTCTGTAATGAACCACTGCAAGGTGGTTTGGAGATCTGTCCATGTTGTTTTGAGAACGTCATTTCGGTTTCAAGAAATGAGCCAAACCAGTGAAGGAAAACTGATGTCCATGTGTTTCAGAGCTCCACCAGACCACAAGGAGTTACTTTCCTAAAGAATATCTATCAAGAAAGGAGACTTTCCAGAAGGTCAACTATTCCAAATGGCCCCTGCCCAGCTGTCGAAAACGATTCCGCATTTTATGGGGTTTGCAGTTTTATATTTTCCATTTCTAAAACAAACATGTCAATTTTATGTTTTTCATTGTTTTCTTTCATTGTTTATATGGTTCTTGTTCTCAGGGTTTTCAAGACACCATGCCCACCGTGCATTTGGACTAGATGGACTAGATTTGGGAGACATGCGGGGCTGGCCTTTTGATTCAGAAGTAGTGATCGTCTTAATCTACTCTCTTCACTGGGTCCTGGCTATCATCATCTTTTGTGGCCTTTGTTACTTCTTTTTCATATGAAGGCAGGAGTGCATATTTAGAGCAGCAGTGCACTAACCAAGGTTGTTGAAGATTGATTTTTAAAGTGCCTCTGTGGGTGTGTGTGTGTGAGTTGTACAATTATTGTGCTAAATCTTTGACTTCTTGGTGAATGCCAGTCTTAAAATCTACAAATTGTCATCGTCGAAACAAAAACTTGTTTTTCCACATCATTTAAAAGTGACGTCTTCCCAGGGTCCTGTGAAATGGAACAAATGGTCCGAAACTGCTTCAAAAGATCGTTTCTCCTTTCGCTTCCATTATAGTCTAACAGTGTTTTTCCTTTTTCTAAAGTTACTGTTTTGTTGAGGTTTTGTTTGAACAGCAACTCTATGCTTCTCTAGTGAAGAAGACAAATGGCAACAATCAGGCTAGAATTTAAATGACGTACTTTTGTTCTAGTTGTCATTTTAAGTTGTTTAAATTTGAATGTTGGTTTGAATTTTGGTGGGTTTTTTTGTTC
Organism: Ladigesia roloffi; assembly: GCA_037577295.1. Classification (NCBI taxonomy): domain Eukaryota; kingdom Metazoa; phylum Chordata; class Actinopteri; order Characiformes; family Alestidae; genus Ladigesia; species Ladigesia roloffi. The sequence goes on from JBBKCR010000022.1 coordinate 6,910,697, forward strand.
CAAATGGTTTTAAAACTGCTGTGGGATGATTTCTATAGTTTGTTTTAAACAGTAGATAATATTTTAATGAACATTACATTTGTGTATTACTGTGTAAATGCCTTGTTCCACATTGGTAATGTTGGTTTTGTTTTTGATGTAAGTACTGTTAACTTTGTGAAATAATGCCTGAAAGGAAAATATATCCAAGAAAAAAAAGCTTGAGTAGAATTTTAAGAGTAGCATACCAAAACCCCTACTGCAGCAGTTTTATTTGCCTTTAATACAGTGTCAATAAGATTGGAAATTTGCATTCTGAGTTCCTTTTGGTCTGTAATGAAATGACAAGTCTCAAAAGTGAGACATGCCACCTGTCACAATTATGGAAGTGTGGAAATGGGAATAGTGAAAAAATAAATGAAAAAACCAGTAGGTAAAAGTAAATGATCAAAAAGAAGCGAATATCCTTTTCTTCCTTGCGAATATACATGACTAGGAGTAAAATGATGAGCAAGATTCTGCAGAAAGTATAAGTCCTTGCATGAGAAGGATGTAATCGGCGTGTTCACTATATCGGATGCTGGAAAAATATGTTCAGTGTAAAAGGCGCAGGGGAGAGGATGTGTCCGAGCGTTCGGCTGAACTTTGAGACAGTGCAACGTCTCGTGTGAGGCAGTGGCGTGGTGAGGAGGCAGTCTGAGAGCAGGAGCTTGTTCTGCTTTGGGAGTGTAGCTGCAACCTGACGGGGCGCACGGCGCTTCTCCACGGCCCTCGAGATACGGTGGCTGAAGGTGACTCGTCGAGCTGGAGAGGAGAAATGCAGACGGCTCGAGGGCGTCTGGCCCTCTCTCTGATGTGCTGCTGAAACGTCGAGGGCGCTCGGAGAGGGGGGACAGAGAAAGAAAGAAGTAGAGAGATAGGGAGCAAAAAAGCCCAGAGGACTCGCCTTAGAAACGCAGTGCGTGTCTTTTTTTATCCTCCGCCGCGCTTTGTCTCGTTACCGCGCATGCATGTGTTCTGCCCCGAACGGGCGAAAGAAGCGCCCGCGCTCTGCAGGCTGCCTCTTCCAGCGGGGCCGCGCCATACAGGAGCGCCGCGAGAGTACCGAGAGCTCCCGGAGAGCCCAGCGCGCCCTGGAAGACTGCAGGATGGTGGGTACAGTGAGCAGGTGGTCTCGGGTCTCGCATATACACACACGCGCTCACACGAACAAGCACATACAGCTAATGCGGTTCAATGGCAACGTCGTGCTTTAACGAGCCGCTCGGGGTCCGTGACTGTAGAGACCAAACGTGGACCACATCATACCCAGGGTGTTTGGTTACCTTCTGGAGCTACTGGAACGTTTAGTAGCACGGTGGTTTGGTTCCTTGAGCATTGAAACAGCATAGCATCCTGAGTTTCACCCACATATATATATATATATGACACACACATATTTAAATTTATTTTTTAATATGCACTTGCGTTTTCTCATATATTCTGTAGCTGGGTATATTTGAGTATACATACAAACATACATACACTGAGGCAATATGTTTGTCTCATTTTCAGACCGTGCAGGATTTCAACACTCTGGTGGCGCTGCATCGTGAGCAGGTCATCTCTATCGGGGAGATCACAGTGGACTGTCCTTCGCTGAGATCTCAGATGCACAAGACTCGCACTAAAGGCTGCTCCGTGGCTCAGACTGCCTACCAGAGTCTCACCGTCATCTCGGGGTGAGAATCTCCCAGGACTCTGCGGGAGAGTAGACCGTGGGCTGTGGGGTAAAAGCAGAGCGTGACTGTGTGTCTGTTTGCGCTGTGCGCGGCTGGTTTGGTCGCCACATAACGGTGCAGCATAGATATCTGCAACTACAACCCATCACCGACTCTGTCTCTCTTTATGTGTGTGAATTTGTGCACCCCTAGGCCAGAGGATGGGGAAATCCACCCAGAAATATGCAGGCTTTTCATCCAGCTGCAGTGCTGCCTGGAGATGTACATCACGGAGATGCTGAAGTCCATGTGTTTGCTGGGTGTGCTGCAGCTCCACAGGAAAGGTGAAGTACTCCATGTCTCCACCAGAGGTCCACAATGTCCACGAGTGAATGAGCGGGACTGGTGTCTGGTGCGGGTTATATTGGGTCCAGTTCTCTATTCCACGCCTGTTATGCAGATACCCGCGCATTAACAGCATTAAGTGTTCGAAGATTACCAAAAAAAGCTCACATTTAGTCTTACCTGCATGTACCAATACACACACGGTTCAAGAAGAGTTTTTTGAAGTTTAAGAGTCTTTCTGAAGTGGTTTAATTTGCAGTGCTTTATCTCTTGAACATTAAGGGCATGTATTTGATATTACATTGAAAAGGCCCAGATTTTTTTCTTTATTTACTTTGTCTTGATTTCTGTGTGTTATTCATTACTAAAATAACAACAACTTTAAAACTACTAATTAGTTTTGAACATTTTCCAAGCTTCTCTGGGGTCTCTACAGGAAAGAACAGTCTGTTTTTTGGTTACAAGCATCTTTTATTCAGACATGTAAATTGACTGTGGCTTTTACTGAGTGTCCCATTATATGCTGTATGGATGTAATAATTGCAATTACTGAATCATAAAGCATAGGATTGGAAATAAGCCTAAAGTTCAACCAGTGTGTGAAAATAAGCTTAGAATTGAAGAAGAAACTTAAAAAGTAAAGAAATATTTTTTTAATTTCCTCAAGAAATCTCAATGAAATTTAGAGAAGCATCTACAAGGCAGTGCAGTTTAGTTCAGCTAGCTGGGCTCAGTATGAAAAACAGATTTTATATGTACTTTATACTTGTAAATATTATAACCTGACAAGTATGTGAGTACTACTGTAAAAATAAGGAAATTGCCTGTTTTGTCGCCTGTAGCAAATGAGTCCTGTCCTGAGCCAAATGTAGACTGCAGGGTGGATGAAAGCTCTGATGTCCCAATCCTGGAGGACAGATCATCATCACCTGTCGACTTTCCCCAGGAGTCCTGGGTTGTGTGTACAGACATTGAGAACATAGAAAGGTACGAACGTTTCTAAACAGATTGAGGAAGCAGTATCAAACTGAGATGCTTTGAGGCCTCAGTTCTGCAGACCTCAGTTTCATCCCATTAAACACATTTAATTCATGTCATCAGTTTATTAGCAAGGTCTTCTTGAGCTGAATTTAGAGTGTTAGATGAGGGAAATGTTCATCTTTGCAGAGCAGTGCCCTGGAGGGCAATGAAACTTCTGGCTTAAAGGAACAGTTCAGCTAAAGACTAAATTGCTAACAAAGTAGGTGGTCTTATTGCCATAAATGAGTAGCTTACAAATGTTGTCATGCTTTATGCTTAATACCAAAAAGGGATCTCTGGGTACTATAGAGCAAGTATAGTCTACAGTGTCAGAATGCTGGATTTCAGTACAGTTTGGTACTTTCAAGTGTGTTTTAGCACCGATTGAGCACTCCAAGAGACCTTATGCTGTATAAGACCCAGTTTTGATTCCATGAATCTTTCAGTGGGTGGTTCTGAAAATAAATATTGAATAATTTAGACATTTGAGTGTGAAAAAACCTTTTTAAATAGTGAATAACGGTCACAAAATGTAAAGGTTAAAAAGCTCTTTAAAACTTTTTCTAGGAAAAGCTGCCCCTACCAAATGTTCAAACTACAACCCATTTAAAAACTTACGTTTCAAGAGTGTATGTGGCAGGGTGCTAGTTGCTAATAATAGTTAGCATGTTTGATTGAGCTATTATAAAATGAGTTTAGATTTCTAAGCAGGGCGTGTGCTTGTGAGTACACCACTGACATGCTCTTTTTTTGTAATGTAACGTCTAGTGACATGCGAGAGATGCGAAATCTGCTAAGCAAACTCAGGGAGACTATGCCTTTGCCTTTGAAGAATCAAGGTTTGTCATGAACGTTTATACTGATGTACATGATTGGGTGCATTGTTAGAGTCTTTATTCATTCAGTCGTTTATTCTGATCTTACAAGGCCCTCTGTTCTTTGTGTGTAGATGACAGCAGCCTGCTGAATCTGACACCATACCCACTGGTGAGGCAGAGGAAGAGACGCTTCTCTGGGCTTTGCTGCCTTGTATCAGGCTGAACCCACTACACCACTTTGCTTCTCTCCAGAAAGTTCCACTTGTCTCTTACACTCAGTCTAAATGTTGAACAGCAAATACATAAATCTAATTCTGTCATGGCCATTTTTACAGACTTCATTCATAGCTAGGGAGTACAAACACAACCCTGATCTCTCTCCAGAACCACCTGAGAGACATTATCCAAAGTGTCTGGCTTCCATCAAAAACTCAAAGGATTATATTTATTTTTTCTAACATTTGTTGTGGTAAACATATGATTGTAGAAGAAGACTGAACATGAGATACACAATATATGTTCAATATATACAATATACAGAGAATATACACACTTAACTTTGTTTTCTGTATTTGGCTGATGCTTTGTAAAAGGCAGTGTTTTAAAAAAGTCATTCTCAGCAAGTGTGTTACATAACAAACAGTACGGTTAGGTCCCATGACTGTGAAATTCTCATAATTTTGTCTTCCATAAAACGTAAGGAACATTTGGAAAACTATATTATTCATTATAGGGCACGCAAGTGCTCTGCACTAAAGCCATTACTTCTTCATTCTAAACATGAAAGGAGTGAACATGAGATAAATGTCTAATACAGTTCTATGTAATCAAAAGCTCATGTTTGGATGATTAACAATGTCCTGTTCTCTGGGTGTATTGCTCATTCATTTAGTTCTGTGTGATCTCTGAGTTTATTTATTTCGTATTTATTTGTCACCATTTGCAGCATGGGTATTGCTTCATGTGTTCAGTGTCTTAGGTATGCTTAGAGTCAAAGCCCTCTAATGTAAAGGTCATTTTATAATGGAAATAAAGTTTTGTTTTGTTTTTTTTTCAATTAAACGTGTGACCATTTTTACGTTTTCTATAAGTTTACATATAGTACTTTCCATTTATAATATGTTGGGTCATTTAATGGTGTCCTTTAGTCAACAATAATGTTATTTAAGTAGAAAAGTTTCTATACCCCTGGTTGGATGGCATGTTTTTATTGATGACATTTTTTTACTGACTATGTCTTGAATTTAACAAACTGAAGAAAAAACAAAATGTGGTCTGTGCAGAACTTACGGCACTTTTGATATGGTGCAATTTCATGATGTTTTCCAGCATGTTAAACTCACACTGTTGAGTCCACACTAATGACGACAGTATGACCAGTAAGCTTTTGTGAGCTTTGTTTAGAAATGTCCAGATTAAGTTTATTTGTTCTAAGATAAAGCCCTCAGGTCATCACACAGCTGTGACACATTTGAGGGGACAGGGAATGTTACTGCCCACCCCTTCCCCACTTACAAAATGAGGGTCAGATATCAGAGATCAGCCAGGGAAGAAACTTGAGGAGGACTTCCAGCTGCAGGATTTACTGGAACTTGAGGTGGGGGCGGGATGAGGGGGAGAGAGAAACTGGAGAGTTGAAAAAGAGGGAGACAGAGCAGGGGTTAAATTACTCTTTGACTCTGGTTGGTTTCTTCCAGTTGTTTCAGTATATACACAGATGCCATTCCTCACAGAGGGTGTTCACACAAAGGTCATTCCCTTCAGTATAAGCTTATGACTTGGGGGATGGTTGAAACATAAACACAGATAAACGCACCCCATCTGTTTATTTAGAGGAACAGGAAGCCTTGATTCTGGATGTACAAACCTCTCTTTTGGGTTTGTTAGGCTTAACATCGAAAGAAGCTGTGTTGTGATCTGCACTGCAGGGTGAGTCACTGTCTATGGACTTCTTCGTGAGCTCTCTAATCTTCTTTTGGCTTTCCTGTATAGTTTACAATCAATTTTGTTGTCATTGCTTACTTAACTGTGGCTGGGACGGAGTATTTTCTATTTGGTCTTACAAAACTGAAAATACTGTTTTAGCTACTATATAGCATATATACTCTAACTATTCCAAAGACAGGGTCACATTTTCCACTTTTGTGTACCTACAACCAGATTTCAGAACATACATTTCAACTCTATCCTCACAACAAAAGCTGCTCCCAAGGCTCACCTTTACATCATGATTCTATTCAAAAAGAATCTCACATTCACACATTCTCACAATTTAACATATTTCATACTATCCTCTTTGAAAGGAAAGGTAGAAGCCACAACAGAGAAAATGCTAAAGAAAAAAAACAACAACACTGAACGTAAACATCTGAAATGTAAAGTAAAGTTTTGTGGGTGTAAATTTGTAACGTAAATTTTGCAGTGTTTACAAGAAGAGTTAAAATACTGAAAGAATGTCTATTGAAAATTACGGCTACTGTAAGAAAGACAATTGGTCAATCAAATTCTCACAACTTTGATACTACATTAAGGGAGTGAACAATACCAATATTAATAGTTAAATATGAAACATTCAAGTCTTAGTGCACTAACTTCAAAACCAATAATACATTTCCTTTTCTGTAAATTGTGTTCTTACAGCAATTTTACGTTTCTTCGTTTATTTTCTTACACAAAAATAACTTGAAAAGTTGTTGATTAGAAATGAGGTTAAATAAGAGATATTTGCACAGTACATTTTATCTCTCATTTCAGACTGTTTTCTGATTGTATACTGGACAGTGATTTGCCCTCTAAATACCTTGGGATAGTCAATTAAAAATTACTATTTGCTGAATATTCAAAGCAGTGCTTAAATGTACAGTATGATGAGCAGGATGTGTGCCATTGTCCTAAAAACTGCCAGTTAACTGAATGATGACCATGGTTAGAATGACCACCCTTTGCTTAATGGAGTCTCACCTCCTATTCTTGTGAATTAAATCTGCATTCCACCTGATACATTATAAATTAGAGTACATTTGTGTTGATTAGACTGTTGCAGGCATAAAATAACAGACAAATAAACCCCCTGAAACTTATCACAGCCTACACACAATAAAAATGACCAACACCTTTTGCAGATGAATATAGGTGAGGTCTAATTTCCCGAAGAGCATCAGAAGATAAAATGCTATCAACAGCACATAGTGTTTCAGATTTGTAGAAAACTGCTCAGACACAGTTACAAGGGACAAGCACATCTGGGTCTTCCCCAACAGCAAGCCCTTCAGAAAATTGGAGTATCTTCTCCTGGAAAGGAACAATGCATTCAGATCCAGCGATGAGGCGCTTTACTGTGCTGCCCAAGCCAAACTGAAGAGAGGCATCAGAGAGGCATGCTTTGAATAGAAAGGTAGAAGAGTGTTTTATAGCAAATATGCAAGACAGGCGTGGCAAGGGGTCCAGCAAAGAACCAACTATATGTATATATATCCCTACATATAGTTTCAACAATAAATTTGAGGTTAAGTTACCAGCGTCAGCTGTTTTACATCCTCGGGCGTGCAGAAGCCATGTCTTCATGGTGGAGCGTGAGAGGAGATGAACATTGTGGAACTCAATGAAAGCTGCTGGCATTGCTGGGTGTGTTTTGAAGGACAGTGTAGACAAGTTGGCAGGAGTCTTTACCCAGGTCTTTACCCAGGTCTCAAGTCTTCAACCAGTCTTTAACCCACTCCACCATTCTGTTCTGCTTGAAGACTTCTGTCATTGTACCACTTCTTGAGAACCCCAAAGTCAGCAGCCTGAATAATCATCATCCTGTGTCACTTACACTAGTCATTATGAAGTATTTTAAGAAACTGGTTTATTCACACGTTACCTTGAGACTCTCTTGCTTATAGAGTGAACAGGTCTACAGAGGATGCCATAGAACTGGTCCCCATACTGCTCTGACCCATTTAGATCATTTGGATCTATCTTCCTCCACCTGCTTATGGATCAAATATTACCTGTCAAATTGTTCCCAGAAGGACCTTCAGCAGAGCCTTCACCAGGTCCCCCAGCCCCCTGCTCTTCAACCTGAACAACCACGACTGTGTTCCTGCCCACCTCAGCACCTCACCACCGTGGTGGGTCTCATCTCAGGGGGGTGAAGAGTATCTGAGGAGGGGCGAGTGTTCTGTGACTAGGTGGAATTACTGTCTGTGTGGTGTTCAGAAAATAAATCCTAAATGTCCTAAATATATATCAAAGACCAAGGAGCTCATTATGGACCACAAATGGAAAGGGACGGCCATTTAGCCCCTTTTTATCTCTGGGGATTGTGTGAAAAGGCTCCAGTTTCTGGGCATGTACATCGAGGACAGTCTGAAAAGAGCTCAAAACATCCTAAATGTACAATTCAGTCAAGGTCACTCTCTTTTTGAACTGCTGCCCTCAAGTGCTTTTTCAACTTCTGCCATTTCATATCACTGATCTTCTATTCTGTACTTATTAATTCATTCACCAAATCTCCCATTGTACAGTTAATACAGCCTTCCGATGGGTCAGTCCAGGTTTCTTCTCATCCTACTGTTCATCCTGGCTGCAGTCCCAGTCATATCAGGCTGCTACTGTGATCACTATGCATGGAGTTCATGGTCCTACTGTACCAAAACCTGTGATCGAGGGACGCAAGAACGTACAAGGTAAGCTTGTATATATTTTTTTCTTAAGAATGACTCTAATTAAATGAAAAAATTAAGATAAGAAAATGTGCTAAACTAGTTTTGACATAGGCTAATCTAATAGAATGTCATAAAGAAAAATACTGTATGGGTAAAATTTAGCAAACATTACTTGGCTGTTTTGCAGAAGTGTACGGTATGATGAGCATTGGATAAAAAATCATTGCCAGCAGCTCTGCAAGACACAAGACAGTAGGATGTGTAACATTGAGCCATGTCCTATAAACTGTCTATTAAGTGAGTTTGGACCATGGTCAGAATGTTCACCCTGTTCTGGAAAAATGGTGAGTAAGACTAACTGTTTATGTTCATCTTTCTCCCACTGACTGTCTTTCTCCTGCTGCATCTCTTTCAATATGCAAACGGATAATTTTCAAACCATTTTCTAATTTCAGTTGTGTTTCTGCTTCAGTACAGGGTCAGGTCTGTGCTGAGACCAGCTCAGTTTGGTGGACAGGACTGTAGTGAATCACTTATGGAGGAAAGGCCCTGTCACACGGCAATAAAATGCCAGATTGAACCAGTCAACTGCAAGGACAAGTTCACCTGTGAAAATGGTGAATTATAATTGTACATTTAAAATTGTATTTAAAATCATGTTTAGCACCTCATTATAAATATGGAATATGCACACACTTACACCTTTTATAACATAGATAATAATATAGCCCATCTTCTTTTCATCTACAGGCAGATGCATTAAAGCTATTTTGGAATGCAATGGCCAAAATGACTGCTTGGACAACTCTGATGAGAAGAACTGTGGCAAAATCAAACGAGTGTGTCAGACAGAAAGACGCTTCGCTGGCCTCCCTGGGGCTGATCTGATTGGAAATGGGTAAGGATAAGTTAGAGTTCCAGCAATACAGTGAACAGGCATGGGCCATACAAAAAGATCAATCCAGCATTGTAATTTTACTAATATGAAGTGATAGAAATTTTACAAGTTGTGTGTACTACTGCAGATTTGATGCTGTTGCAGAGCAAATGAGGAGCGCTGTCCTGGATAACACTTTCATGGGGGAAGAATGTGCTCTAAACCGCAGCAAAGAAAACAGAAAGGTTTACCGTATTCCAGCCAACATCGAGAACTATGAGATCAAAGTGAGAGCTTGTTTTTGCTAAAATCAGCCTAAGCCCTATGGGGTGCCATTTATAAAAACAGCTTCACAAATTTTTTTCACCATTTAGTGCAATATTCACACAACTTTCACTAATTAAAAAAAAGAAAAGTGTTATGTTGCGATATATTTTCTTGCCATTTTATTGTTAAAAGTTCAATTTAAATGTTACATGTAAATCTAAATGTTAAATGTAAATCAACATTTTACATGTTAAATCTAAATATTACATCTAAATTTAAATGTTAAACATTAAATCTAAATGTTAAATCTAAATGTTAAATCTAAATGTTAAATCTAAATGTAACATCTTAATTTAAATATTAAATGTTAAATCTAAATGTAACATCTAAATCTAAATGTTAAATGTTAAAACTTCACATTTAGAGAGGTGAAAGGTTTTCTCCATCGCTGAGCCTATATTATGTTGAACGAGGGGTCGTTGAAAAGGTGACACTGAGCCCTATATAACTGTGAAGTTTCACATTAAATCAGCCAATTATAATCACGGGATGTTTTAAGATTTACCATTTAGATTTAACATTAGCAATTACGCAGCATGAAATTGTATCAAAACATAACACTTTTCTTAACACATTTAGCTAAATGTGTGAAAATTTTGCTTAATTATAAGAAAAAAATGACACCTCTGAAATGACTCCTCTAAAATGACACCTCAAAAAAAATGTTTAACAAATGTCACCCCATACAACCCTGCCTGTTTTTTGGCTTCACATGATACACAGTTACTTGAGAGCCGCAGAGCCAGAGACTGACTGGAAAGTGAAACAAAATTATGTCTTTTCATGACTGAAATTTGGTTCTGACCTGGCAGGTGGAACATATTGAGGATATTAAAACGAACCCACCAGTGACAAGTGAAAAGATCTCACTGGCCGGTGGACGCCCAGGATCTAGGTTTCCTTTGGGGGGCCTTTTCATTGGGAACTTCTTTCCTCACACGCCGCTTAGAGAAGAGATAAAAGCATTGCAACAAAAGGCAAGGATGTGTCTTCCTACACCTATGGAAATCTCCACATATATTTTACCAGGACACTATTTTATTCTATTCTATTACTGTAGAACTGTGCAGAAGTTTTGGACATCTGAGGATATTATATAGAGATATTTAGTTCATAAACACTAATATTAGAATCAGTAGAAATAAAGACAAAATAGTGTGACGTAATATCTATTTAATTGTATATGTTTTGTATACAACCAAAACAAATTGTTTTTATCACTTTTCTAGAAGACTGCACTCTTTAAAAAAGTTGTTCTATGTAAATGTGTTTTACATGAGTAGTCCACGTACTAGTCTAAAATATAGCACAACTCACCAGTGAGCAGCCTCTAACATGTAATTTTATCCTGTTGCTATTCTTGTTAATTCACATTTGCATTTATATCTATTTAAATGACAATATCTAAAAAAAAGCATTTAAAACATGTTTGTTTATTATCCATGAAGTTTAGGTAAACTCTGTACTAGTATATGAAACTGGTATCCCTTTGTATGTTTCAGTACCCATGATGTAGCTCTCAGTTTCAGAAAGGTTGGTGACCCCTGACATAGAATGAAATGCAAACAAACCAAGGGTTTTTTTCTGTTTTTTCAACCTCCTCCTACAGGATTCTAGATACTTCAGGTCTCACCAGGCCCTAGCCACAGCAACCTTCAGAACAAAATCATCAGACCTGTTTTTATCAGCTCAATTCCTAGAGTTCCTCAATGCTCTCCCTCTGGAATACAACTATGCTCTATACAGGCAGATCTTTCAGCTGTTCGGGACACATTACTTTGTCTCTGGGACACTGGGAGGGCAGTATGACTTGCTTTTCCAGTATGATCATGAAGAACTGAAATCTCTGGGTATCTGAAAGATTTGAATGACTGAGATACAGAACATAGTTTAGTCTTGGCTCTTATCAGTGATGTAAATACTCTGGACTTCTATTGTTTTCAGGTGTATCAGAGGACGATGCGAATTATTGCATCAGTAATGAACATTCTTTGTTCCTCTTCGTTTATTTTACATCATCGCATTACACAAGATGCGGCACCAAAAAGTCAACCACCAAATACGAGGGTAATTAAGTCACCTAATTATAACCATTATATCCATTTTCCACTGTCAGTATCTGTAACCATGTTTGATTTCATAATGGGACCTCATCAACAATTTAACTCTTGTTATGCATCATTTCACATGTCTTCTCATTTTTGCTGGTTGAAAATATGATACTTGTGTTGTAAACTCTTTTAAGGACTTCTCTTGCTGTTTCATTTTGACATGCAGTTGGAGGTCTAATGCCATTCATCTGGATCTTCCCTAGGATCCTTTACACAAACCTCTGAGAAGACCCTGTCTATTGTGAAAGGAGGAAGATCAGAGTACGCTGCAGCTTTGGCCTGGGAAAGGAATGCTGGTCCTCCAGACAACACAATATACCGGGACTGGATAAAATCAACTATAGACAATCCTACTGTCATAGACTATGAGGTCTGATGTAAAATTTAGCTTAAAGGTGTGCTTTGGATGATAATATAAATTTTATGTATTTTTTTTTATTATTTTTCCTTGTTAGTACATGCTTTTTGAGTACTTCTGCTTGGTCCAAGTTCCTTTTTGACACTATAAAATATAGCCAGCTAATATTAAATATGATTAGACATTTGATTACATGGTAAAAATGGTAAACAGGATTTCCTGATGTGCTGAACTTTTATTTCTTTATCGTGTCATCTAGCTGGCACCTTTGATTAATTTAGCACGGGGCTTTCCTTGTGCTGTGACGAAAAGGCGGCACATGGAGAGGGCTCTGGCTGAGTATTTGGCGACCTTTGACTCCTGTAAATGTGCCCCTTGCCCAAACAACGGCCGTCCGGTTCTGTCAGGGACTGAGTGTTTGTGTATCTGTCAGACTGGGACCTTCGGAGACAACTGTGAAAAAAAGGCAAAGGACTACACTTCAGGTTCCGTAGTATACTTATTCTCAGCAGTATTCTGTAGATTACAAAAATGTCCTCAAAATGACTTGGTGATGTGTCTGGTTTCTTGCCTCCCTCCAGAGGCAGTTGATGGGTACTGGAGTTGCTGGAGCTCATGGAGTATGTGTGATTCCACTTCAACAAGGCTACGTACACGCATTTGCAACAACCCTGCTCCTCAGAAAGGAGGCAAACCCTGCCAGGGCCATTCTCTACAAAAGGAAGTGTGCACCATTTCTATTTTCCAAGAGTAAGTTAATAAGAAAACCTATATGCCTAAGAGACCTTGGCTTAAAAGGCCTGAATCATGGAAACCTGAATTATCCTCCTTTTTAAAATCAAATAGTTAAATGAAATATGTTTATACGGTCCATAAATGGAAACTAAGCTGTGAAAACTGTTCTGTATGCTGGTTTCTGTGATGTCACGAGAACCAACACATCTGCATATATCCATGTCTGTTTCATTCTTCTTACATTTTGATCACAAGATTTTGTGCAATTTTCTACCTCTCGTTTATATATTATATTTATTTCTGTTTCACTTTTAAAACTGCATTTCATTTAGTTATTTACACAGTTATATCATATTATTATCTGTACATTGTACAACTTCTTGCACTTTATTTTATTTGTTTGTGTTGCAGATTTTGTTACTATTATTTGTGCTTCAGTGCACCAACACACACAAAAAGAACTCTCACATGGGTAACACTACTCGGCAATAAACCAAATTCTGATTCTAATGCCGCTTAGCAAAAACAGACTTATTAATTCTAGAAAAATAAAGGTACCTTTATCAAGAAGTGATCTGAACAGATCTGATTTTGCAGATCAAACATAATGTCATCAAACTCACACTCGCAGTGTTAGGAAACCTGTTAAGGTCGCTGAAAGTGTGAAGTGGTATGAAACTACTCAGATGGTATGGTGGTACTGTACAATCTTTAAAATTAAAGCTGCTAATAAGGGTTCTTGTATACATATGTTTGATGTATAAATCTACACAGACATCACAGCTGGGACATTTATGAAAGAAAATGCATCACGTGAGCACTTGTGGTAATTTTTTTAATTGACAGTCACTTTTTTATTATTTAATGTGTTGTGTGTTATTCACAACATATAGATAAAAAAGTGGTTCCATTTTTCACTGTTCTATAGATGTTTCATGAAAATGAAAGTAGATCTGATAATGTTAATTTATTACACATTTGACCAAGGCTTGCATTTCTTCTTACTCTCTTTTTTGTGGATTTACACAGGCAGAATGTGTGCATCAACGATGACGATTTTGTCACAGAAGGTGACAGTGAGAGCGAATTGCCCCCAGGAACGTCTGGCTGTCCAAAACCAAAGCCTCCTCCTAACAGCCATCTAAGGGTCAGGGATTACACACTCTCTCCTCAATTACTGAACATTTAAGCACTTTAGTAGAGCTGTACCCCATTTCTCATGTTCTAGCTCTATTTTCTACTCATTCATTCAATCCTAAAACATTTCTGCAGCAAAACCTTTGTTTCTCCATCTGTTTAGATCAACAAGAGGCAGTATAATTATGGAGAGCACGATGAGTTCATGTGTTTCACTGGTTACGAGCTGGATGGGTACCAGCTCATCCACTGTCTGCGAGACGGCACGTGGGAACAACCTAAAGGGCGCTGTGTCAGTAGGTTCATAATAATCTGATTGAGAAACCAAATCAGGCAGCCTGACTTCAGTATGAACACACCGACCCCAGTTGTTAGTGAACCAATAAAGTATTAATGAGCTAAAAAGAACACCAAGCTTATTTTGGTTCCTTGGTGCCTTAATCAGGAATTGATTATAACATCCCAAAATATACCTGATTTTTAAAATCATGATATCATCATGTCATGAAACTCACATTTGTAGTGTTGTAAAATCATTTGAAGGTAGAAAATGCGAAGTACTATGAATCTAATGGGGTAACGGAGTTATGATGGCACTACACAATCCTAGAAAATCAAAATGCTAATAAGGGTTCTTTGCATAAGTCCCATTGCTCCTCAAAGAGCCTTTAAATAAATGGCTCTTTGAAGAAAAGTTATTGCAAATAAGATATGTTAAAATGAAGAACTTTTATACATTTTAATCAACTTTCACACTGTGTAAATGTTCTAGAAATCAACCTGAAATTGGTAGTAAAAAATACATTCTGTAAAGTCTAAAAGATTCTAACAAAAAATTGGTTCCTTATTCTAAGATAAATAGGATGGTCATCTCCTCAGGGAAAGGCTCAGCAGACTACCTGCATCTAAATATTAATATTAAGACGAAGAAAAACAGATATGATAAAACTATTCAAATTTAGAACCGTTTTTTATTTTGTGAATCACCGGAATTGTTTACCTCCAGATGTTATTGGTTAATCTAAGGAGTCATTCTGACTTTTTCCTGCGCCGTGTGTGATGCCGTCAGATTCCGCGACTCGAATGATCATGGAGCGGAGAAAACTGATTGCGGCATTTATTTACTGTCTCCAAAAGGAACATTAGACTGTTGAGATTTACTCACAAACAGGAAAACCTTGTAAAACTCCAAACATTCCCTGAAAGACTACAACTCCCAGCCTTCCTAAAGGCTACATTACCCAGAATGCAAAGTTTCTTAAGACAACAGGCTCATACTTTAACTCTGTTTAGGAATCCATAATGGAATCAAAAAGAAATTGAAACGATAAGAAGAATCAATAATGGCATTGACATCAATAATTTTTATCGATTGTCATCCCTAACTGCGACCCTATTCATGATTAAGCGGTTACAGAATGTGAAAGAACAAATGAATATGATAACTCCCAGAATACTGAATCGTCATGTTGATTACCTTTAAATTTGCGTTTCTTCATTCTATTCCAGAAAATATGTGCTCCAGACCTACATTTCCACAAGATGTGAACATAGAACCAAACAAAGCTGAGTACCGCATTGGATCCAGTATCAGGTTGAGCTGCTCAGGCCCAGGCAGGACCCTGATGGGGCTGCGATATTACACCTGCACTAGTGGGCTCACCTGGGACCCACCCATTTCTGATGATATACACTGCAAATCAGGTGCTTTTACTGTCTTACAGACTGCTGTTCAATTAATTGTCCACGCATTTCTGATCCTTTTGATTCATCTTATGGCATGAAAAACAAATATATCCCAATGTCTTTTTTGTCTATACAGATGATCCCTTTGTGCAAGACAGCAAATGCGGTAGAGGAGAACGTCATGATGGCTCCAAGTGTATTTGCATACCTCAAGAGGACTGCAAGTGAGAAACTAGACTGCATTTCCACAGAAAAAATGCAAAGTGTGTTGCTTAAATGCACCAGTTCTCTGACCCTTCTTGTCCCCCCTACATCTTGATGAGGCCTGAGTTTGACTACTGAATCTCGAGGTTGGGATCTGAATAAATGTATAAACGGGTCTGACACCAAGAAACACTCAAGGAACTCCATAGCAACCATCTCCTAAACCAGCGTTTCTCAAACTTATTTGTTCTGGGGCCAGTCATGTCAGGCTTTGGGGATGCATGGCCCTGCATATATATATTTTAACTACTCTTTTGAACACTGCCAAATGGTGCTGAACGTGCAGATTGACTTTGAACCAAAATTGAATTACAGGTCTAGTCACCCAGAGGGATTTTTTGGCCCCACAAATTTTAATCAACATTTAAATGTGATGGGTGTGCCTGCTTTCTCACCACTGACTGGTCGATCTGAGGAAGAGACACAGACACAGCTGCTTGGAGCGAGTTATCCGAGTTTCTCAGTTTCTGTCCCTTGTTAGAAAAAGCTGTCTTGCACAGATCTGTGGTGTGGAAGGGCAGCGTTTGATGGACTCGCTTGCTTTGAACACTCCATGATTTTTCGATAGCTCTCGTAATGGGTGTGTGTTCATGAAAAATTTGGAGTGGATGAGACAAACGCCGGGAACGCAGAGAATGCTATAAAAATGAAACAAGGGGCGGGGCGGGGTGCGCAGTGACAGCAGCTCTGAGATCAGAGCTGGATCTGAATGAATTTTGATTGGTGCGAACAGAGGCTCCGCGGACCGGCAGAAATTTTCTCAAGGACCGGCAGCGGTCCATGGCCCATAGTTTGAGAAACGCTGTTCTAAACCATACCAACTGCCTTTAATGCCTTAGCAGTCACCCAGAAACAGCTCTGTCCCAGTACGTTTTATCATATAATTTTGATTAAACAGGTGTGTCTCATTATCTTTGGCCATATAATTTTGCGTGACTGCTCTGTCACAATACTATTGGCTGTGTAGTTAAATTGAAACAGGTTTGTCCTCATACGTTTTGCCACATAGTTTTGCATGACAGCTATGTCCCAATACTTTTAGCCATATTGTCCGGTTTAAACAGGTGTGTCCCAGTACTTTTGTAGTCCCAATATGGTGTCCCAATACCATATAGGTTTTTTTTTGCTGGTCTCACTCTAATAGCTAGAGCGGATGACATAATCTTTCTAAAGTTCTACCTATTCGTTTTATGGGCCCCAGAAAAATGGGAGTAATGAACGAATGACAAGGGGAAGCATAAAGCTGTGAACAAGCTCCCTATTCCAGATTGGGCCTTACATTTCAGAGTTGGAACAGTGTCTCTATTTTGAAATTCCTGGGAGGACTAGGGGGCCAAAAAACTGGTGAATAAAATAAAAAAGACGATAATAATAAAATATTAATAAAAAGACGCTAATAATAAATAAAGTAATGATGCTTGCTCTGCATTAGGCAGCTGTGTGCTTGAGCACGCACACTAATTATTAATAAACAATATAATTAATTATTATATTTTCATCAGCTGAAATTCCAAATTTACCCTGACATGATACTATTTGGTCATAAATGGCATTGTTGTGAAAATTATTTTCTGTGGCAATGTGTGTCCTGAGGTTTTTTGTGTATTTGATGTACGGTCATCTAAAAAAATCTGCAGGTTATCAGTGTGTTTGTTCTGTAGGAAGTATAAAGAGGACTTCTGCGTTTGGGACACATTGAGAGGAAGCCCCAGGATGATGTCCTTCTGTGCCTTTCATGCTGGGCGTTGCCATGGTGATAAGCTGCATTTCATGAACGATGGGCTGTGCAAAACTGACAAGGCCAGTGTGGAGTGGGCCAGATTCAGGGCCAGTGTGTCTGAAAAAAGCTCTGTGCAGCAACCCTGTGGATCAGACACCTGTTACGAGTGGGAGACCTGTTCAGGTATGCCTGTTTTTATCATCATTAACACTTTGTGTGCTCAATATATAATTATATCCTGGATTTTCAATAATCAACCTCACCAGTGATTCTTCTGATACAACACACCAATTAAAATTCATAATTAGATTATAAATAGTTGATAAAACACCATAATATACAGGGCAAATCAGAAACCTTTATCAGAGTAGTCAGTTCTATGTAACAGTTTCTGTGCTTCTCTTTTCTCCCCAGAATCAACATGTGCATGTAAATACCCCAAAGACTGTGGAAAGGATAAAGAAAACACTTTCTGCCTGAATATTCTGAGACTGCAGCGCAAACAGATGATGAATTTGTGTAGCATGGCTGCCATGAAGTGCAATGGTTATGAGTTTGACGTCCTTAGTGACAGTGAATGTAAGACTGACTAAATTTTATTGACTTTTTATTGGCTTTTATTGAACTGTATTGCTTTCTAATCAGCATGCTTTTGTACCCTCACAAGATGCTCATACATACACCAGTCACTTTTTTTTACTGATATCACAAACCATATTGCATCATACATGTTTTTTATACTTCAAATTACAATGAATTAAATAAATGATGTTAAAACACTTGTGGTTTGTAGTTATTTATGAGTCATCCACTGGCATAATAGAATAGAATAGAACAGAATAGAATAGAATAGAATAGAACGGAATAGAATTAAACGGAATAGAATAGAATAGAACGGAATAGAATAGAATATAGTAAAAAACAAAAAAACAAAAAAAAAAAGTATATTTGTGCTGAAAAGGGATACAAAGCATCTCTAAAGAGATTATTATCTTTATCTCTTCAGGTGTCTATTACATTATATTTTTAAAAACACAGTTACGAACCTCTTATATTAAATATTCTGAAAAATTTACTGACCTCACCAAAAACAGAACCTGGTGTTTATTTACAATTGTAACACAATTGTATATAATGCACAAACAAAACAAAGGTTTCATTTAAAATTATTGCCTATTATGTTGTCCAGAACAGTGACATTGCACCCTGTAATCAACAACAATAAAATCCTATAATATGTATTATTATATTGTTATTATTGTTATGACATTATGTACTATTATTATGTATTATTATTAATATTATTTAAAAAATTATAACACCAACAGCAACAACAACTACTACTACTATTACTACTATTACTACCATTACTATTATTATTATTATTATTATTATTATTATTATTATTGTTGTTGTTGTCATTGTTGTTATAATTAATATGTTAGCCTATAATGTGGGGCAGTCTCCGACTTTGATGACTCTGATCTGTTTCCCTGAACATCTCTGGGCTCCTGCTTCACATTCTGTCATGGGCTTTGGGCTGCCGTTCTCCAGAGAGACACAGAGATGGGAGGAGTCCTCTAAACATTCCTCTGGGTCTTTACAGATACAGCCTGACCCTGGAAACACACACCAGCTTTTAGCTCAGTCCAGTTATTTCCAGGTTGTAGTGCACATAACTTCTGCATAATGAACAGGCCAAATTCAGTAAAATAAATATAATAAACCTGACATGCTGCATATGCCAGACCACTTATAGTGTTAAGATTACATAATCAGTGCATATGTTGTAACAGGAAAAATGTGTTCAGACATGAAAAGTTCTTACCACTGCATTTCTCCCACGGCTGGCAGTCCTGACAGGATGTGAACTGGGTCTTTGGCCATTCACATGCGCTGTCTTCAAGTATGGAAAACGTCCTCCCCTGACACTGCAGGGCCCCAAGCTGGCAAACACTCACTCTATCAGCCCAGCCAGGACGCACAGAGGCACACACTTGGAGAGAGGGTCTAGGAAACATGGAACCCAGCCATCATTTTAAAAGAACTCTTTGTTTTGTAAAGTTAGGATAAGTAATTAGATGAACTATCCTCAACTTACTTGCATTCATATGGCATTTTGCACACACACTGTCCCTCTCCTTGTTTTTCCCACAGTTTACAGCTCAAGCTTGGCTGGGACTGAACCACTAAAAAACACATTTTATTATAGTTCAACCAAATAATCCACTTCTTATCACCATACATAGGACTTACCACATTTTAAAGCTTTCATTTAAAGATGCCAGCAAAGGAAAAACTACACTGCTTTGAGATTTAACACCTTTGTGTGTTTTATTATATTTTGTTAGGCCTTATTCTTCTTTATCTACTTTTAAATATAACACTTCTGAAACCTGTAAGTGTGTCAGGACAGTAGAATTGAATACTAAGGTGAAGACAACCTTGAACAGAAACACAACTATGTAGGACAACCTGCATCTGACAACTCTGAGCAGACGTTAATTGCTTTGATTAATGAACATTTGACTAAATTAACATTGAAAACAAGCACAAAATCCTTGGTATCTCTACCTATGTTGCATTTAAATTTGCTTGGTACTGGAGACCAGCTGAAGCTGGCACGGCAGATGATCTCTGACTCTCCCTGGAACTGCATCCCGCTGGGGCAGGACAGAGATACCTTCTCTCCCACTAAATATGTTTGCTTCAGCGGTGAGGAGATTACATGACTCATGAGACTAGGAGCATCACATGAGGACCCTAGGAAAAAAAACAAAAACAGTAAAACAATACTGAATTGCAGCTGAAATTATATCTTTGCATGGATTCATCTTAAATATGTTTATGATTCAATGACATCTATACTGCAATACTGATAATATAAATAGTAAGCAATACAAACTAAACGTTCAGCCAAATTTGCATAACATATCTCGATTAAACATATAGAAACATAGATATATGAACTTATATTTAAGGCTTTAATTGCCACTATGTTTTAATTAGTTTCCAATACATGGATTAAGTATGGCCTTGGGCAAACGGCGGTGTCACAACAGTGTCTCGGGGCGGGAATGGGCGGGACCGAGTACGGTATAATTTACTCAAATTAGGCATGCACTAACGCTGTGAAGTTCGGTTCTTTTCAAAGATCCGGCTCTTTTGGCTCGGCACCCAAAGAAGAAGCGATTCTTTCAGATGCTAAATGGCTCTTAGTTTATTATATTTCATCATATGCATGGTTTGTGTGTTGATAAACGCTTATATTGTTTTGTAGTTGCTCTTAGATGTTTTTATAGTTGACCTGTATATCAATGAAATGATTTAATATTTTTTTATTATTGCCTGATTAATTTCCCAATTCAGTTTATTCAGTTGCCAGACTAACAAATCTGAGTCTAAATTAAAAAACTATTTTACAGGATTATTTTCCCCTTCCACCTACACCACAATTAATACCATGTACATAAATATTCATGGAATATTCTTATCATTCTAATTATCAGTAGCAGATTATTAGCAGATTATCAGTAAATAAATATTGAACAGAATTAAGTTATCATCGGTTAGGCCCCCTGTAGAAATGAATTGCCCAAGCCTGATCTAAAATATAAACTTAATTGCCCAAGCCTGGTCTAAAATATAAAAGTGTTGAGCCTAACAAGGGTTTGAAAAATTGGCCCATAAATGTCTGCTCAGTGTTGAGGTATATAAGAAATGAGTGTAGATCAATGTAATATATTATTCAAATATCTGTTTTACTGTTCTGTCCATGACTTACTTCTGCATTCCATTGTTCCTCTTCTCCAGTTCAGACTTTCTGTACATTCAGCAATGGATTCACCAAAAAAGCGGTATCCTCCAGTGCAGGAGTACTCAATCTTACTGCCCATTTGATATACATTTTTGAGATTCTGAACACACAGGAGAAAAAGGTTAGTCAGATTATATGGGTAATGTGCTAGAACTTGATTGGGCTTATTTATAGAAGAAGGCATTTGAGAAATCAACCACATATCTGACGGCATGCAATTATCAAAAGAGAAACTCACCAAAACGAATCCATTTTGCAAGGGAGGTGGAATATTACACAACCGTTGTGGTGTCAGAGAGGGATCAAAGCAATGGGGTTCCATAAATCTAAAAAGTCACTTACAATAATTAGACTAAAGCCAATGTGGTATAATAAAACATGCAGTGCAGTGCTGGGCATCTTCAGTGATGCACCTTAAGTGGTCAAAATCCGGGTCCTCACAATCTTTGTGCTCGATTGATGAACTGATACAATGCTTGCCTCCATTCCTTGGCTCAGGATTATTACATGTGCGAGTCCTCGACTTCCGACCTTGAGAACATGTCCCCCAGGCCGACCAGCAACTCCAGCCTCCGTGTACCACTCCTACAAGAACACATTTATCAAAACAGTTTTACAGAATTGTACAGAATAATACAGGTTAAAAAGTTTTTAAATGGTACCCTAATAAAAAAAAGTTCTAATTCATAAAGTCATCCTGGGTTGATTTAGGTTTGTGATTATTTTATCCAACATATGATCGTAGTTTGAGCTATCAGCTGCACCTGGCTGTTCTCCGAGGACATGCCCCCTCTGGCAGGCTGCACCACTCGTGTCAGGTCTACAAACACAGGTACACACTTTGTCACTCAGCACAGGCATGCCATTGTTCTGGCATGTCCTGCAGTGGCACGGACTCTGCTCCTGTAAATATTCCTCTTGTGCTCTCTTCAGGTGGAGCCTCTTCAGCCCTGCACATGGTACCTCCTTTACCAGCTCATACAATGGCCTCAACTGTGTAATAAATATAAAAAATCAAAGTGTTTTGTAATTTAAGATTAAAATGAACACAAAATATTAAATGTGGCATTTGCCTGCCTTTTGTTTGATGACTAGAGGGTAATCCTTCACTGAGCCAGCCCATTTAGAAAACATTTCTTGGTTACGTTCAGGGTTATCCAGGTCCATAACGCTAAGGGCAGCCACATAAGAAGCATGACCTCCAATTATATCTGTCTTCACAGGCATTGTCCGGCTGGAATGTTCTGGGAAACAACATCAGAGGCAACATTTTATCATTTTATAGACATCCTACTTTATCAGCCACACCCAGCAAGTAGGTATTGGGTGTTTACAATAACCAGGTTTACCCCAGTCATTGCAATACTACCTCCTAATATAACCTTAATTTTGACCTTAATTTCCAAGAAAGTAAGGAAAATTAAGTAGAAAAGTGCACAGATTAAGTCTGATTAAGGGGTGAAACTACTGAATTTTTCCCTTATTTTTAAAAATTGCCCCTTAAATAACTGAGCCTCCTGAAGAAAATGTCTTATGTT
>JBBKCR010000022.1:6944715-6956602 GCA_037577295.1 Ladigesia roloffi
TTACTACTACTACTAATACTGTTACTGCTTCTACTACTATTACTACCACTACTAATACTGTTACTACTTCTACTACTATTACTACTACTACTAATACTGTTACTACTTCTACTACTTCTACTACTATTACTACTACTACTAATACTGTTACTGCTTCTACTACTATTACTACCACTACTAATACTGTTACTACTTCTACTACTTCTACTACTATTACTACTACTACTAATACTGTTACTACTTCTACTACTACTACTACTACTACTACTACTACTGTTACTACTTCTACTACTACTACTACTACTACTACTACTAATACTGTTACTACTTCTACTACTACTACTACTACTACTAATACTGTTACTACTTCTACTACTACTACTACTACTACTACTACTACTAATACTTTTACTACTTCTACTACTACTACTACTACTACTACTACTACTACTAATACCGTTACTACTTCTACTACTACTACTACTGCTACTAATAATAATAATAATAGAAAATAGTCCTTAAATTTAAACACCAGAAGCTAATCTTCACCATATTATTTTATATTACACATTTTACATTCCCCTTAATTATTTCTAGAGTATATATTGAATATATCAATGCAAAGTGAAGCAGGATGTCAAATTGAATTAGTATTTATTTATTTCTTTGATGATGTAATGTTGTATTTTAATTCTTTGATGACGTAATGTTGTATTTTAATAAACATAGTTGTCACAGAAATTAAATTTGTTCTGGTTATCATAAACTGTGTCACAAAGCTGTGGGTAAGAAGCTTTAGCATATTGTGCAGAGGGAATAGGTGCAGTTCTGAGATGCTGTTTCTGAGAATGCAGTTTCCAGAAGCAGGGAACTGGAGTACAGCCAGGGAACAGAGGGGATATATTTCACAAGCTCTGGACGGGGCTGTTTTTCCCTCTACAATGAATGCCACATTCTGCAGACGCCTGTTTACACATTTCAATTCCATGAAACTCAATATGATAGATGATGGTTCGTCACATTATAAACACAAATACACTTAATTTGGGTATTAATGCAAACCAAATGCACCAATCACTTTAGGAAATATATCAGTGTTTAAGTAGTCTCAGTATTTATTAGATTTCATACTGAAATATAGAACAAGGCATACAATTTGAAATCACTCATAATCAAGCATTTTAATAAGGGGCTGACATTATTATGGTAATTTATGTTTTTGGTAAGGAAAGCAGTAATAAACAATGAATGTGTTGCATGATTTGAGATGTAGTAGCTATAAATTAATCTTTGGACCATCTCTGCTTAGGGTCTGTGCCATGGGGACTGATCTGCCTTTCCTTATTTGGCTCTTCCTCATTGCCAGTGTCAGCACAGAAAAGCTGCCATCCACAGTGCAAGGTACTGCATGCCTTTTTAAATGCCTGTTCTCTTTAAAAGGGAGGGTTTTTGTTTGGAAGGTTGTCTACTCTATTGTCAGTGTTACTGAGGTAGCACAACAAATCAGAGTGCTGAAACAGGATGTTTTCATTGAGAAACGCCTCTTGAACTTAAAGGTTTTAGTCATTAGGGGTTGTAAGAACATGTGTGAAAGAACTTTGCTCTCTGGAGAAGCTTTGAAAATCTAACAAGAATTTTCCCCAACGATTATATTTCTCCTCAAGAACCACTGAGGATGTTCAGATGATGTTACACTATGAAATTTTAAGGAGGTGTTTTTGTTTGTTTGTTTCAAATATAATTGCCATACAAGTGGTGTTTATTTGGCCTAAACAAAGCTAAATAATTTCTATTGTACCACTGAACACACCAAGGGATTTCTTTCCTATTTATTATTGACCCATTAACAGTTTCCCCCTACCACACATCCTAAAATGATTATTCTAAAGTTATGTTTGGGAAGTGGTTACATTATTTGACTACATTGTAGGGTTCTTCTCTGTATTGGAAAACCTGTTCTAACTGTGCTGTGGAATGAATGAAACAAATAGAAATCTGTTTAACTAAGAGAGAGGGTAGCATAAACTTCAGTTACTACATTCCGTTTTGCTACATTACCCATATAGCTCATACACTAAACAGGCATATTTCATATATAAACTTTGGGGGGAAGTGGAAAATTGCTCGAATTTTAGATGAATCCTTTTTTTTAAAGTGGGGCCAGTTTATATTCTGTTTACCTTTTTTGTCTAATCATTTTGTTTGCATATTTCAACCATATTACTATTGTTTGCGAGTAAACAAATAGAAAAAAGGAATAGAAACCAACACGATTGAGCTTAGACTGGGAAGAAAGCCACATGAATTACATTTCTCATCATTCAGTTGCCTAGAGATTTGCTGGCTGATTCAGGTTGAAGGACATAAGCCTCAAACATGCCCTCCCTTCTCCGCATTAGATGTTATTCTGGGAAGCAGGTAATTGTCCTGAAAATTACCTGTGCTTTTGAGCATGAATGATCAATTCACTGAGAGGAAGGAAACACTGCACATGAGCAGGAAAAGAGGTAGAGAAGAGGGACTGAATACAGCGAGAGAAAAGAAGAGAGGCTCAACCTTGCTTACACTTAATTTAATTTACCATCTGCACTTTGAGTAAAGGCTGTAGGCATGTTCTAGAAAAGACAAACTGCTCGAATAATGTTTTATAGGAAAACAACAACAGAAAGAACAGTATGATGGTGTGTTTTAGTGCATTGTTCTTAAATTGTGTGCTTGTGTATTTTACTCTCACTGTAAACCCCCAAATACTATATTATTTTAGTTCTAGAAATTAAGAAATATGTAGAAATTCCAGGTTTGTATGTAGTAGAGATGCATATTATAATTGCAGAATACTTTGAGAAAGGCAAAACAAATCCTTTCTTTTGATGCTACATATTTATTCCAGTCACTTAATCATGTCAGTAAAATTAAATATTTTAAGTAAGTAGCAGAATGAATATTTGTTAATGGGTAAAGGTGAAACCAAAGGAAATAGTTAGTTAGGAGAAAGGCAAAAATACATCTCATGCGCAGTGCACAAAATTAACTCATATAAGGCTATGTTGATGCTATTCTCATATTTTGCTTTTGCAAGTATTTCACCATAAAACATATTTAAAAATCACAGAAGTGATAAAAAGTAGCCTGAAAGGCAGCACTATCATACACTGATACAAGCCAAGACACAATACATCTTATTTACATATTGATATCAGTGTTATTATCTGCTCAGTCTGTCCTTACAGCCCAAAGAAAGGAGCCTCAGCTTTGAAAGTTGATAAACAGGATATTCATATTTTGGTTCCCAGCCAAAATCACGCTGCTGCTTGCACCCAGCTCATACTTACTCTATTTCTCACTGATATACCTGTAGCTTTAATTCATGTATTACATTTCATTGATTTTGTTCTTTAAATATATTCATCTTTATTTCAGCAGAAACACAGTGATCGATTTTTTGCATTCATCTGCAAAACCCAATCTCCAAATAGTGCAGTGCAGTATGTAAACAGAATTAAAAGGCAGATTCTGGCATGCCCTGCTTGTTTCTATAGGCTATTGCTGTGTTTACTTGAAGGGCCTTAACAGGTGTAATAAACTGAATCAAGATTATTTAGATAGATTTATACAGACCTCACGCATCAATATAGCCCTGCGATATTAATAAGGATCTGTATTTGAAATTGTTCCTTTAAGCATTTTGTTCATTTAAGCAATTTGGTGGGGGGTGGGGGTGATTCTGAGAAAGCTCTGGCAGACACCCCACACTGCCACTCAAATGCTCCTCTTGTGTGTGAACCATGTCAGCAAGCCCTTCCAGGAAAACATAACAGATGTCCTCATAGGCTGTGGTACGCTTAGGCTTTATGTTACCGACTGTTAGTACCTCTGTGGAAATAAGAGTTAAAGACATCTTCTAATTTCTGGAAACGTAGTTATCGGCAGATGAGTATGCCCACAAATAGAATAGTATGCAGTGTTTTTCCTCGTATATGTGTGTGTGTGTGTGTATGTGTGTGTGTGTGTGTGTGTGTGTGTGTGTATGTGTAAGTATGTATATGTATGTATGACTTTTTAGACACCTAATAAACATCGGCATGACAAAAACCTTGTTTAGTCCGCTACTGATTAGGTGAACATCTGATCCAAATCTTACTTCGAGTGGAAAATGATAAAATCTTCTGCTGTGGTCTTCATTGTCCTCTTGCAGTAGGCCCAATTTGGATGACATAAACAATGCTAGTAGGTCTTGAATATAATTGGAAATTTAAAAATATCTATTTGTCATGACAAATGTCTCAAAAAGAAAAGTTCAGAGTGACAAAAACAAGTACTGAGTTCTGGGTTTTCTTACAGTTATTATCCTCAAAATTTAAAGAGGGCAATTCTTAAGAACAAAGTCAAGCAGCAGACATTGGACTCAGCAACCTTACAGGCTGGCAGAGGACCAAAATGACTCCACCGAACTGGATAATTCCTTTAAAGGAAACCTCACAACAGTAAGATGACTTCAGATAAATAGTTGGGGAAAACAGGCCACTCGAGGTGAGGTTGAAGTCATGCAAATCTAGAACATCCATTCATCAATGAGAAGCAAATAAGAGCCAGGGTGAGGTTTGCTAAAGACCAGAAGTTTAATAAGCACAGCTGAGTCTGCGTTAATCTGATGAGTCTAATTTTCAGCAGGACCCATTACCTAGTCACCTGCTGTAAAATTTGGTGGAAGATTTGTGATGTTCTTGTGATGCTTTAAGAAAACGGGAATGTGGTGGATGTTTGTTTGGGATTTAGGCCATGAACAAGCTGCCTAACCCTCAGGATTGGGTTTTCCAGTAGAACATGCTTCATGCCAGTCAGCCAGGTCAAATAAGGGGTGGCTGGTGGACCAGTAGGTCAAGGTGTTCACCCAAAAGCATTGTGAAAGACTGGTCGAGAACATGATAAGGTGCATGAAAAGATTTGATTTCCATGCATTATTCCATGTAAAACAACATTGCATCCTTGTTATTTCAATTCAATTTCATTACCAATAAAAAAAAATGGAATTCAGGGAATTTTGTCAGTAGTTTATGGAATAAAACAAAATGTTAATGATCCTAAAGCACATACCTATAAAGAATTAATGAAGAGTGTTTTAGCCGTGGCTGCTTTTTGAATTAGACACAAACATATCAGAATTTAAGAAATATATATTTTCGTCTTAAAGGCAGAGTATCAACAATGTTTAATCTTAAAAGGTAAGGAGTGTTTAGAAAGTGGTAATGTGAAATTAATTATGATTAATTAAACAGCAAGATCTCTCCTTCGACAGAGAGCCAGTCCAGCAACATTCAGAAACTTTAATGCTGACATACAGAGTTTATCTGATCAGTTTGTAAGTTTTTGAACTCCAGCCATCTGGCTGCTGGTCATCTGGCTTCACATGTTGGCTCTTGCTTCTATAGTAATGGCCACTTGTTTTATAGCCCGGAGCACCTCTGGACCTCATCTGACAAGCTGCATTTCTCGGGAACTGATGACGTTCCATTGCCAGTGGAGTGCGGGGCCTTCCCAGGACTTCCCAGAGCCAGAGGATCTGAGACTTTTCTACATAGTGGATACGTAAGTTTACACTGTAATTATTCAAACACAAGTTAGAATTAAAAAATGCACCACACTGTAAGTCCAATTTTTATTTTACTTTTACAGAGAGTCAAAGAAGCATGAAGGGAAATGGAGCGAGTGTCCAAGTTACAGTACCAAAAGGAAAAATGAGTGCTACTTTGATGTCAACCATACTATGATCTGGTACTCTTACGTCATTCAACTTCGCTCACGGACCCAAAATGTTGTTTATGATGAAATGATCTTCAATGTGGAAGATATTGGTAAGCTAAGAACAAATGCAGTTTTCAGTATCTAATTTAAATACAGTTGTACTAAACAATATAATATACAGTAAATGATTTCAGCATCACTCTGAAGCGTAAGGTGTGACTGTATATCACTCTTTTTTTTTCCCAGTCTGTTCCCATATGTTAAAAAATGTTTAAATGTTTAACCACTTCTCCTTATGGTTGGTTTTTGTTTTTGCACCTTTTTTATTGAGTAGGAAAAAAATAAGGAAATGTTTCCCTTTTTCCAGTTCTCCATGATATATGTCCTGCTTTAAATCTGACCAAGCAGGTTTAAAACAGTTCATTTTTTGTACAACTGCTGGTAACCTAGCTATCACCCAGTCTAGTACAATCTTCAGAGTTTCTGGTATGAGCAGATATGCTTACAATTTGCTTATTTTTCTAGTGATTCCAGACCAACCTGAAGGGCTGAACTGGACTTTATTAGGTATAGGCCCAACTGGCTTACTTTATGATGTGGTAGTAAGCTGGGAGCCACCGACTTCAGCAGCTGACAATGTAAAGATAGGCTGGATTTCCCTTCGGTATGAGACACAGTACAGAGCGAAGGGTTCAGACCAGTGGAAAGTTGTGAGTCTGACTCTACTATTGCTTTAGCTTAAACCACCAATGGCCATTAAGAAGAGATACTATACTTGTTCATGAATATTTGAACCTGCATTAGTTTGACTATTGCAATTTGCTAACTAATTTGGTGAAAAAAGCTAAGAGGTTGAGGATTGCCGTTTAATGCTCGCAAACATTTAACTCTAAATCAAGGACACAGTATTTAGTAAAACATGGTTTTAATTTTCAGAGAGTACATATAATGAATATGTTAGTGAGCATAAGAATGACTTTTGCTAGCTTGATGGACTTGTTTAAGTATTTCACCATTTTTCTGACTAAATATACATTTCTTATGTCTCTGCTCTGACTTTGTTCCAGCTGGATAGCGGAAAGGACACTCAAGCTTACATCTATGGCCTCAATACTAGCACTGAGTATGAGATCAGGGTGAGATCCAAAATGCGTGGCTACAACTTTGGGGAATTCAGTGATTCCATTTTTATACTTGTTCACAACAAAGGTAAAGTTTAATTACTAGTTCGAGACTTAAAAATTACTAAAGGTAACGAGAAAAGAATTTGTATGTTTTAAATAAAGTTGAAAATACTTTGATTATTGCTTTTTAGAATCAGGAGTGCCTCTACCTGCAGTGTTAGTCTTTGCTGTCCTTGGAATTGGAATCATCTTGATGCTGATTGTGGTTTCACGTCAGCAGAAGTAAGTAACTTCTATAACTTGCATAAGTGAATGCATCCATTGCCAATGCAGATGTACACATATCTTGTATATAGTATGCAGATTAGCACTGCCAGAAGAATGGCATGTTCTGGAGCAACTGTAAATAAGCGTATGGTCACCATGTCTAAAGCCTAACACTAGCTAATGGTGCATATTGGGCACTGAGCTGTGATGCTGTGCCATTACGTTCTCGGGTGTGAGCACCATTGGTTGTTTTTTTTTTCATTAGTTGGAATGGTGTTTATGATGCAGAACTAATCATCCACCCATCCACAAGAGCATTAAGGAAGTACAGAAATTAGATCATTAGTTCTGGATCATAAACAACAATCCAGTTCATCCTAAAAACATCCAATGGTGCTGACTCTCGAACACTAAACATGTAAGAGCATTTTTGAGGTTTTCACTAAGTGTCTTATGGCTAAATACAAATCCTCCTACAATTGTATCATATAAAACTTTCTCAGGAGTGTTACTGAGGCAAGCTAAATTCCAAAGAAATACTGCATGGGAAGGTTTAAACAACATTTTTTGGACATATAGGTTATTTTTTTCTTATTTTGTCCTATAAACAATGCAATTATGTCACGTTGGTTCCGTGAAGGAACCTCGTAAAGGTGAGAGCGCGGGTTTCCATGAAGAAGAGCTTTGATTAACAATACTGCAAAAAATAACAAAAAGTGCAAAAGGAACGAGAGGAGAGGAAGGAAAAGAACAAGAGATGATGGGGTCGAGTTGATGAGAGTCGAAATAAGAGGAAGGAGATGAGGAAGGGAAAGGACAGTTAACGAGTTCGTGCCCAGCTGAAGTTCTCGGCGTCTTTTATGAACGCCGAATTATGGTGATAGCCTTCAGCTGGGTCCGCCTGCCACGATCCTGCAGTGCCCTCTCGTGGCCATTGCTGGAACCATGACAAATTATAGGTCTGACAGCTTCTAATACTGCTGTGTATAGTCACAGATCTGAGGGGTTTGTGTTTTGTGGAGCAAATGTTGAAAGTTTAGTCAGCACTGTAAAAAAATCATCTTAATTGTTTTTAATGGATATCTGTAGTTGAGATTACATGGCCTCTTCTCTTTGTTTCAGACTTATGGTGATTTTCTTACCTCCTGTACCTGGACCAAAAATCAAAGGAATTGACCCAGTTCTCCTAGAGGTATCAAACAATTCATGTTCTTTTGTTTGCTTGTGTTCACACCTTGGAATTATTTTGATTGGATTATGAAATTATTTTTTTTCTTTTAAGAAGGGTCAACTGCCTGAGTTCACCTCAATCTTGGGGCCCCACCCAGGCCTGCGGCCAGAGTTGTACAGCAATGATCCATGGGTGGAGTTTATAGAGGTGGATATTGATGAACCAACCGAGACACTGGAAGGCTTTGAGACACCGCTACTCATTGGCGACTCTCCTGTCTCTGACTCCCCTCCAATGTCGAGTGTTTTCCGGGATGATGACTCGGGTCGTGCCAGCTGCTGTGACCCCGATCTGTCGGATCATGATCACACAGATATTCAGCATACTTCATCCAGTACCCAAGACAGGTTTCACACCCTGCCTCGTGCTAATCCAGGAGCTGCACAGGAACCTGGTTGGCCAACCAGCCTGTATTCTCAAGTGAGTGATGTCACACCATGCGGCGAGGCAGTCCTGTCACCGGAGAAACAGAATCTCAGTGACAGCTGCAGTAACCAAGATAAACCCCAAAAGTATGAGGAGAATGAGAAAGGGAAGAAGCCCCAATTCGTGGTGCCCTCTGATGAAGGAGGTTACACCTCAGAGGAGTACTCTGGTAAAATCAATCCCTGGAATTTAGCAGAAGGCTACAGTCAGCTATGTTCAGATGAAGAAGAGCAACGCTGTCCTTCAGAGACCCCAGCTGTGGAGCCAGAGATAGCAACAGTTGCCTCTCCTTTTCCTATTCTTACCATACCAACTCTACCAGAATACACAATGGTTAATGGAGTTGACTGGGAAAACAGCCTTTTGTTGAAACCAAACAAACCAGAGACCCATCCCCTTGCTGTTGTGAAATCTTTTACAACTTCTGGGGGTTATCTGACACCCGAATTACTACAAAGCATAACTTCACAATAAGCAAACATATCTGTGCCATGAACATCCCAGTTGACATTTTGGCCAAGGACTTTATTTGTTTTTAGGAATGTTGGCCACCACCATACAAGTGTGTGTGAGTGTGTGTGTGTGTGTGTGTGTGTGTGTTTCAAAGACTGGGCCTAAAAAGTGCTTACTCTATGGGAGCCAAGCAGGTGTCTCATATAAATGTGTCCCAATTAAACATTTTTCTGAAACTGTGTAAATACCACATATTGTTTACAACTTGCTAAATGTACTAGCTGATGCCTTACCTACAAATGACATTTCTACATCTGTTGATTTTTAAGGGGAAAATTTGCCTTAAGCCATTTGTATTCATTTGATTGAACAAATTTAATATTTCATTATATGTGCCTCTGCATTTACCTGCAGTATAACACTGTTGCTTCCTGCCATGAGCCTGAAAGTTGTGTTAAATGTAAAATATGGACATGTGACGTTAGTCCGGCATGCCCATTATATCTTATCGTTGGGAATTAATGAATGTCCTGTTTGTTTTTGCTATTATCAGCACAAATGATTGTTTGCTAGCAAGTTTGCAAGTTTGTTCAAAATGGGATGGGTTGTAAAATGGCTTTGACTCCGAACGTGATCAGTGTACATAAAACTATATTTTTTATGTAATTGAACGTAAATAAATAAGAAATACTCGCATGTTTCCTTCTTCCCCCCCTCGTGGCCTCGAACTTTGGTCTCCTAGGAGACAGACAAAGCGCGTGCTGGCTCTAGTTGCTAACTAAAGCTCTGGGCTAACTGAAACAGTGGCGGTTTGTCATAAAAATGAGGAAAACAGCTGTTAACTTGAATAAACTTGTTCAAGATTTTAGCCTTCTGGATCAGGTATTTCACCAATAACATCAAATCGTTTGCTAGGTTTACAAGACATGGGGATAAAACTTTTATTTACACGAAATCACCTGATTGATTAGCAAAACTACTGACCTGAAATAATGTAAAGTTTAATCAACGCTGTTTTTGTGTCTTCACAAGAAAATAACGGAGCTGAAGGGGAAGAATAACGTTCTTGAAATAAGGTTAGACGAATCCAATAGGCTTCTGAAATTTTCACAGTACAAGGATAAACATTTGACTGCAGGTAAGTATAATGTAGTAAGCCAGCCTTCAGTAGACACGGTTGAATGCTGTTTTTAGCCAGGTCTCTGAAGTCTAGATTTCCTCAATCCAAATAGTTTGTTTTATTTGGTGCTCCTAAGTATAAACATACAGACAGTACTATCTGGAGTTTTAGCACACCAGAGGTTCCCAAGCCTTGGTGACCTCTTACCTTGTACTTTTTTGTCTTTACACTGCTACTAACGTACCCAATTAATCAAATTGATTTTTAAATAACTGAAAACGGGATGCTTATGAACAAGCATCGTTGAGACCATATCGCACAGTTAACCAAATGTTATTGTCTTTGTCTCCCTCTAGAGGTAGATGATACTTGTAATTACATTATATTACATTGTTTTTAAAGGTAAACACCCTGCCTTTTTATCATAAACTTACATTAACACAAAACGTTTGTCATTAGAAAGAGATGGACTGTTGGTTACTATCAAAGGCCTCCAGCATAACTTACAGGAACAGTGCAATCTTCGAGGTAGGATATGTAGCTATCTGTCAGGCAAAAAAATTATTCACTCATTAAAATAATGCAGTTTGTCTGCTGTTATATAGATAAAGAATACCATAACTTCAGCATGTGATATTGTGTGAGTATTTTAAGTATTGTGTGATATTTATTCCAAACTCCTAGCTGAAAATGAAAAGCTGAAAAATGAGATTCTTTACATGAAGAAACAAAATGAAGCAGAAGTGGAGGTAAGGTGAAGCCAAACCAAATTAATGGTGTATGCATACCTGTATGTGTAAGAACTGTGTTTGGTAGATATTTGCCCATTTATACACAAAGGAACAGAAAACTAGCATCCAGAGGCTGGAGACAAAGATGAGAGCGTTGCAAGAGCAACACCAGAGGGAGATGGATGACTTTGTTAAAGAGACACAGAGAAAATGTGAGTGTGAGGTGGCACACACTTCGTCCTCTGCTTTATGAAAAGTTAGACTATGCTGTGCACTAGTAAACTGTGAAAATTATGTGTAATGCTATCTGCTGTTGTATTACATTTTGAAATTTTTGGTGAAAGTGGAATCTAAGGATATTAAAATGAAAGAGGCTCTGAATAGAAAGGAAATTGCTTTTGAGGACATGAAAAGAAAAATGAAGGACCAGGAGAAAGACAGGCAAAGTGAAATCATAAAGCTGCAAATAGAGGTATGTCCACAGTAGTTTATCTGCATATAAAATGTGTTAAACTCATATTTAAAATGCATTTCAGGACTATGCTATTTTTCCTAACACAAATAATTCCCAAAACATAAGCCTCACATCTTTTTAGGAATGTTTCAGTAGCAACAAAAATGAGCTTGCTCACTGCCAAGCTTGATAATTAGCTTGATGTCCTGACAGGTTTTTATTATATTGCTGTGCTTGATACAAAATAAGTTAGAATTAATACTAGGGATGAGCCGGATACTCGGCTGAAACGAGTATCCGGTACGGATACAGCACTTCTGACGAGTACGAGTATGATAC
>JBBKCR010000022.1:6972754-6984927 GCA_037577295.1 Ladigesia roloffi
GCCATCATTTTAAGTGGGAGAACTTGCACAATCGGTGGCTGACTAAATACTTTTTTTCCCCACTGTATATATATATTTGTTTTTTTTTTGTTTTTTTTTTTTTCTGTTCAAAAGTGTCTAGGATATTCTTCATGGGAATGATCAACAACCCCCCTCAGTCACCGATTACCAAAATACATCATATTTCTATAATTTGCAGCTTGATGGTTCCAAGTGTTGGTTTTAGAGGAAAACAATTGGCCCATTTAATACTGTGGAATTTCGATTGACTGTAAAAATATGTGACCTCGGCCGAATGGCTTTTTAATTGCATTTTTACTTAAAATTTAATTGCATCTGGCATCAGCACCAAGGCTTACCAAACCACAGGGTGCACCCCTGTTTTACAGCTGCTTTTAGCCAGAAATAATGGATTCCTAACATGAAGCATTTCATTTGTTGATAAACGTACAGTATTAGGTCTGAAATGCTGAGCTTGACATAGTCCACAGCTCACCTTAATGAACTGCATATGAAAAAAAATTTACAGGGACATCTTGGATCATACTCCCACATGAAATCCAGTTGCTGATAAATATTATTCTAACAGGGACAGAGACACTGTCATGTACACCTTACATTGTCAATTAGTCTAGACATGAAAGAAATTTGTATTAATATACTTTTAGTGATCTTATTTTATATTCTGGTGGATTTAGGGATTCCTGATGATTCTTTACACAAAGCCAGAGAATATGTGATGCATGTCTGATTCATATTCTGCAAAGCTGCTCGTCCTCCCTTTTATGAGCAACATGTAGTCCAATATTAATAAAATCTGTTATTTGTTGCTTAGCAACATGTCACCATGACAGTACGCTGTTTCTTCCCTCTTACGGCGATTGAAATGCTGGCCACCGCTGCAGCAGATTTCTTTGTATTCTGCAACCTCTGTGCTCTCTTACACTGCCTAAGCATATTCTGTATTTGTGTGTTTTGTGTTTTGTGTGGGGGTGGGATTTGAGGGCAGCCAAGGCAACCCTGCTAAGGGTGCAGTAAGAAACCTGCCAGAAGAAAGAAGTGGCACAATCTGACTGTGACCGGTTTTGCTCAAATTCAGTGTGCACGCTCAGGGCTGGATGATAAGAACAGCATCTTGAATTTTAATATATTGGTCCTTTTGCTCTCAATTTATTTTTTAAAAACAGCATAAAACATCTGTCAGTGCATGATCTTCCATCATTAATTGTTAATGGGTATTTTAACAAAAAATGAAGAGCAACCTAGCCACATACTTAGCCCCATCCAGCCACTTATCTTTAACCAGGATCACAGCAGGTTCTGGAGTCTATTCCAGCAGCCACACAGGGCCAACAGCAGAGAAACACCCGGAACACATC
The DNA here is from genome assembly GCA_037577295.1 of Ladigesia roloffi. Classification (NCBI taxonomy): domain Eukaryota; kingdom Metazoa; phylum Chordata; class Actinopteri; order Characiformes; family Alestidae; genus Ladigesia; species Ladigesia roloffi. Next base: position 6,974,134 of record JBBKCR010000022.1, read on the forward strand.
ACTGGTCCATTTCAGGGCCAACACTCTGACACATTTTAGCAGCTCTACTTCACAGCTCACCTGACAAGCATGTCTTTGGACAATGGGAGGACCCAGCTTTCACAGTGGAAGCCCACACAGACACAGACAACATTCTTCACACACAAAGGATCCTGAATAATATGCTGTAAAATTTGTAAATTAATACATGCCCAACATTATAGGCGTTAAAATGCTGCCTTGTTTGTACATCAGTAATTAATTTGACTTAAAATCTCATTTGCAAATGATTCAGTTGGCATTTTTACAAAAGTTTAGACCACAATAAAGATTATGATAGTGACAGAATCTGCTTCATCACTTGCTCTGGTTGTATGCATTTTAAATTGAATTGACACATTAAATCATAACAGTGTATTTGACTATACTGCACATACAGACATATTCTGAAATCTTGCTTGGCTCCAGAAGTGTGGCACTACGGCTGATTAACCACTAATGACATGTCAATGACAAAATTCTGCCTTCGGGCCTTAATTGATTTTGCAATCTTTTTCCATTCACTACATTTATACCTGCAGTATGGGACAGGCTAATTGAGAGGTTATGTGTTGTTCTTATAAAAGTGGGTGGCAGGTGTGTGAAAATGAGGAGATACTCTGGTTGCTCTTCCGAGATGTCTTAACGAGTCTCGTCTGTGACTGAGCTGTGATAGCCGCCTATTACATAGAAACCCCAGAATGGTAGTCATTAAAAAAGCAGCTGCATTATCTTAGGACATGGCCAATATAGGTCTTGTGGGCCTGGAATACTCCAATATGGACCAAACTAATTGTCGAAATGCTCATTAAATCCGATAAAGTAGCTCATAAATCAGGCTGAAGGTTTGAACTGTGGTCAGTTGGTGCTGTTTGGCGGGAGTAAATCTCCTTGAGACTTTTATTTAATGCTTTAGATCTCCACATCATTTCCTGACCAGTTTCCAGGATCTCTGATACCATGTAATGGCTGGTTTTGTGCACAGCTGGTTTCTATGGGCCAGGATCAAATGGAAAGTGATAGTTTGGCCTAATGTCATGAACACTGAAACTCTCAATTGTTTTTTACAATGTAAATGGTAAACCACAGGAGCAATTTTACTTTCTGTGGGCTATAAATGATCAAGTTACATAACATTACAGCCCTCATAAATGTAGCTGAGTATTTAAATGATATTGACATAAACATATAAAAACACACTCATATTAATCTCTGTTTAGTGTTTTTAGTGTAATTTTATTTTAGTGTAATTACAGAGATTCAAAAGAATCTTAAGCATCATTTGGAACTGAGCTTTCGTCCTGTATTAGGTTAGCAGGGGTGAGAAGTAATGAATTAAGCATATTGTTAAATATGAAACATTGACTATATCTGTACTCCCTTGACTCTTGTTCATGAACCTTTGCCCATCAGAAGGTTATGCTCCATCCCATCCTACAGAGCTCTTGGAATACCAGGGTAACACATTAGAGGCCTCATTTGGAGCACATGTTCCACGAGGGCAAGCCAAATGTTGACATGCAACAAAAAATGAGGCTGCCTCATTAAATTTGTAATGTGATTAACAACTTGTTTGCACATGCAAAAAGACAGCACTGTCTTTCATTACTGTGGCTCATGAAATTTGACTATTTATATAATATAAAGCTATGTGTCTAACATCAAGACCCTCAATTGATATTGAGACAATATTTATACAGTGCACAACATTAACAATAGCTGTACAAATAGCTTATATAAAGGTATACACTATGTAACGGGTTCTGTGAATGCAAGCTAGACCAGTACTGAGAGGAAAGAAAAAGAAAGCTTTGTCTGGACAGCGTAGCCGTAAGCTATTTTTTCTATTGAGAACTTAAGAGATCTTCTCCTGGGTTGAGCACCTATATGAGCAGCAGGTTCACTCCCCCCTTTCACACCTCCTGTCCTCCTGGCAGATGGTAGATTCTTAAAACAATGTGCAATTTTGACATGAGCTGTTATTTGAGAACATGCCTAATTTAAATTTCACAAGTCATGAGCCAAACAAAATATTTATTTCAGGCGTCTCCATCAGTTTGAATTTGCAGACGCATTCGGACAGTGTCTGGAAAAATTGAGCTGGAAGAAGAACGTGTTTAAATCAAGCCTTCGGATGAGGGGATGAAATATCGCAGTAGAAATGTTTACCTTCACACGTTTTTTTAACACTGTGGTCGCATAAGCTTTTAGAAGCTCAGCTGCTTTCACAGTAGAACTGCTAAACTATTTTAAAGACAAACTAATGATGGCCTTCACAGAAACTGACATTAAATAAAGCTTTGTGGGAATAAAAGGCACAATCGTTTAGCGTCTTCGGAGTAAAGCCAACTGCTTTTTCTTATTTTTTTTTTATTATCTCATTGCTGAGATAATAGTTGTTTAAAAATACATTAGTACACAAATAAAAAAGCAAGAATTACAGATGATTTAATAGAGGCAATACATTCTTCCCTCCAAAACACGGGGCAAAAAAATGCTCATCAGGGACATAATCAGTCTCAGTACATCTCCAACAGGGAGTCTTCAGTTTGTTGTAAATCAAACCCAGTTGAAGGGAGAACATGCTCTTCGCATAATGATATGGTACAGTTCATGTCAAAGAACCACATCCTGCTCACTGCATCTGGCTGCCTGGTGAACACCAAACCATAAACCGCACTGGCAACTCAACACTCCTCAGCGTTTCCCATCTGAACATAATTATACATTTATGCAGATAGTTGGGAGCATAGACTTGCTAAGGACTTAAAATCACTCTCAAAACTGGCAACAGCTGCAAGCTTCAGTCTGAACAGACAGATTCAGCTTTCAGCTCACTGCCTAATGAGTTACAAAATGCAGGAGTCATTTGTTTTAATCATTTGACATAGTAAGAAATGGAGCCCTCTGACCCTCATTCATTTAGGTTTTTTGAAAGCATGGTGAAGGAGAGGTTTGTTATAGAAGCTCGTCAGCAACACATTATTTTGAATCAAATACTGACTTGTGTTTTTTAACAGTCCAAAACATGTTCTATCTAACCTTACCACCATTATCCCTCCAGGGCAAAGTTTGGCAATACCAGCTACTTAAGTTTTAGATACTATGCCATAACAGTAACCACTTTGCCTTGCTAGTTTGAGAGGGTGTTTTTGTTGAGATAGACCATGATTTGAAAGTTCAATGCAATGTCTTAAGTTACAAAATGTGCATTTTGACTGACCTCATAATTCATAGGATCCAATGATATTTGGAAGAAAAATGTATCAAGCTTGTATATTGTATACTTGTTTTTTTTTTTTTACCCAAATCCTAAAAAGCTGTAATTTCTTTCATAGGGAAAAACTAATTCCAAAGGTCCAGAGCTCCTAATATTTGCATTATACTCACGAAGACTTCAGACATCAGTTTCAGCACTAAATACGATTCTACCAGTCCTAATGATTTGTACTGTGAGTGAATTATTAGGCTACATTTAGCATAAAAATTCACATAATTCATCTTTATTCCTGAAACCATATTGAGGATCAAAATGTTGGTAGTAATCTCTAAATTTTATTATACGAAACAAAAATAAGTTTGGCCCTGATAAATGTTACTTGGTTGCTGGTAGCATTAAAAATTTACTTCCAAGTTTTTTATTGGGAGGGCTGAGTTAAAAAAAATTTGTTATAGCATACACAGAGGCTGGTTTAAAAAGAGACAAAAATAGTTATAGGCCCATTCCATTTCACTATAGAGTCTGGCCTTGACTTGGATTTGAGTCCATATGGCGCCAGTACAGTGGAAATACAGTGTAGATCTCTGCATAGCACAATAGACTGAGCCAGATATGCTTGCTCTAAATGGTTGAGGCAGATTTAAACTGTTCTGAAAAAGCATTTACAGCACTAAATGAATCTTCCACCATATTTGCAGTTGATGTGGGATCATCATTTGAGACAAGGATACCAGCATATGCATCTCACACAATATATACTTCAGGGTCTCTGTCCAGTAATGAACAAAAATAATTCCCGTCAACTCGCACCCCCGAGCCTAAATACACATAGATAGATGCTCCTCTTCTTGTCCTGAAAATAGAGCCATCTTGCTCAACTACAGTTACTGGACAGTGTAGTCTTAGCAGTGTAATTAAGTTGTCCTGTTGGTGAACTGGCCCGATGGGATGTTTGTGTAATCAGGCAGGTGTTCTCATAAGGTTCTATCTGACTGCACACCTGCTGAAAGCCTCCAGCTCTTTCCACAAACCCTGTGGCATTGCCTGTCCCAGATCCGAAGCATTTATGTTTTCTCAGTTAATACACTGTTCATGTTTTTATAGATAATAATAAGGACGTTACCCACTGAAGGAATGCTGATGGTTGACATTTGGAGGTGTCTGAGCATACATCAGCTCATTTAAGAGGACCACAGCCTTGAGGCCTACACAGCTTACTCTCTGGCTCTGAATAAATCGCCCATCTTCTGGCTTTCCCTGTATGAAATTAGAAGTGAATACTCTCTGCTGTAGGGCTGAAGTATTTTAGAAGCCTGAATAGAGTTGCAGATATGCTGTACAAAGATTAATAGTTTTACATTTCAGAAACACGGTCTAACATTGGCCTTTTGAGGCACTCTGCTGGCTTTTAACAGCATCCCATGCACCTTTTAGTGCTTTTTCCTATGCTAAGGACACAAAATGCTATTTAAAAAATATTTGTTCATTTTGGAAAAATATTTTTTTCACACCCCCATGTGTATGCAAAAACGAAATTAATACATTTTAAACTGCACTAAATTTAAGAAGACACAAGACAGTAAAAAAAATGTATCAAACATCTGTGTATTAAAAAAAGACAGTTAATTTGTTAACCCTAGTTGTGTTTTTAAAGGTCTTACTAAAACTGTCCATTACAACTTATTTTCTATTAACATGCAGGCTGCAGATGCAGTGCTTGAATGTGATAAATAATACATTGTCCATGTAAAAAGTTTAGAAGAAATCAAGCTATCTAGAATATCCATCCATCCATCCATCTTCTACCCCTTTATCCCGCACTCGGGGTCGGGGGGGACTGGAGCCTATCCCAGCTACTACGGGCGAAGGCGGGGTACACCCTGGACAGTAGCCAGCACATCGCAGTATCTAGACTATTACTTCTGTAATTTCGTGACGTACTGTGTTTCGTTTACTCACATTTGAATGCATGTTATGACATAATAACCTTTTAGATGGTGGCCTAGATGTTAGGGAGATGCCCCTGCAATCAGATGGTCATGGGTTTGAATTCCAGGACTGCTAATGACACCACTGAGGTGCCCTTGAGTAAGGAATTATCCCCACATACTGCTCCCTGGGCACTGTGTTCCTGGCTGGCCGCTAAATGTTAAATGTAGAGAAATAATTTTACATTGTGTTGTCCTGTGCATCAGTTCACTTTATTTCACATTGGTTTAGTTAAAATTTGTGCCAAAATCATTGTGTACTGTAACTGGCAACACCTCTCATCACTATTAACACACACAGAACACTCTGAGACTACTAGATTGTACATAAACTTTAGTGTGAGGATTTTGGAGTGAACCTACATTGACCTTAATCTTATAAACTGATAACTTAAAACAGACTAAGTCAAAGTAAGATATTGAAATAAACAAATTGCTTTTTCAAGTTATTCCTTCAAGAAAATATACTACAGTATTGAAATACTAATGCCAGATACGAAATTACTTTTTCTCCAAGAAACCAGGCAGGAATTGGCTTCCCGATTTCCTTTGATGGCCAATTATTAGACATTAAAGAAGTAGAGGCAAAGCTCTGTACTAAAAAATTTAATTGTGACTATAATCTGGATATGAGGAATGGAATATAGCTTGAATTATTCTTTGACATTAATGACTACCATCAAACCAATCGCAACGTAGCCCTGTTAATGCTCTCACTGCTGTCCTTTAATTGCTTCATTCTCACTTTTTCAAGTGACCTTGAAAAACCAAAAATCTTTTTCACCAATGTAATTTGGCACCTTTCCAAGTGGGAAAAAACTGATTAAGAACACAGTGCTTACAACAATGACAAAGATTTATTCAGTCTTTTTTGTAATTAGTTTTAGCTGCTCCGACAGGTGTATTTACAAACAATGGCATTAGAAGATATAAAATGTGTGTCTAACAAATTTCAGGTGGTACACCATCAGCACCACTTAAATGAAAGTGACCAATACAGGGGCATACGACCAAGCAACATTTAATTATAGTGGTGAATAATGGCCCATGTCTAATGGCTAAAACAGTAGCTTGGAAAAACTACATAATGTCATGGTGCAGAGGAATAATGGTCCAGGAGGGAAAAAGAAGGAACACCCTCCCAAAAAAAATACAGAGGCACAATGATTCATGATAGAGTCAAGATAATAATAGCATAACATTGTAATTCCTTTTTTCAACAGCATTTGCCATCCTGCAACCCATTATACAGAAATGAAGCTAGAAATGCTTCTAGGCACAGTCAACATTGATTTTTTTTGCACAAATAGTGTCTCCTGAATCAGGTCATATTAATAGAAAGATCCCTTTAGGTCTCTTTATAAATCAGAACTAGGACTTTTCTCTGGATGTAAGGTCATTTTAGGTGATTTTGCAAACATATCGGGGATGGAATGCTTTTTCCACCCCCTAGGCTAGCTATTTTTGCAGGGAAATGATGCTAGTAGGAACAGTGCACTGTCCACAAACAATAGCAACTCCTGGTTTGGGTGCCTAAGTTAGATAAGGCAGATGGTTAAATATCATAACATAATATTTTAAATGAATGGGCTGTGCACAAGTGTAATCTGTAGAACATGATATTAGCATCAAATACAAAATAAACGAGCAACAAACATTGTTATTAAACATCTGACTTTGTTAAGGATTCTTTTTTTCCTAGAAATAGGTACAAAATGCTCTAACACTGTATATCACACAGACAACCTACGGATACACAGTATCCATTAAATTAGGATCCATATGCTCCCGGGTTTGACAGTGTTATTAGCAGAGTGCCACATTACTCCAGAACAAGTCAATATACTATGCTATGTAGCCCAAACTACTTTATGAGAAAAGACATGAGACCAGTAGGCCTTAAAAGTTCTCTGTCCAGTCTATTGTAAGCGGTGACTGCATTGTTGCAGGGAAACTGTACCAGTGAGCACAGTAGCTGAGGCAAATATCGATCCCATTTTTTTGTGTGTGAAGCCCATTACTATTGATCGCAGCAGGAGCATTCGCCTTTTCCTCCATCTCTTGCCCAAGTTCACGAGAGTAACGCTAGCCTGCAGCTGAACCAGACACCGAGCTGCTCTCATGCACCAGTCGATTTCTAATTCCAGAAATGACCCATGTGAGGCTGCAGGATGTGGCCGCCAAGCCTGACACTCTGGACAACATCAAAGAGCCTATTAAATACCGTTAGGACTTCAGATGCCACCACACACAGGTCCAACTCCCTGTCAGTATTCCACCATTGTTTTAAATGTGTTCAGATATTCAGCCAGCTTTGCACCTAATCTCTAAAAGCCACTGAGATAACAGAAGTGGGAAAGCTCCTATTATTAAAGCCTCAACAGAAACTGAAGTAAACCTTAAAGATCATTTACAATTTTGATGCATTACAAACTTCCCTGAAAGATTTGCTTTGATATGAACCTCTATTAAAAGGAATTGTTTGATTGGCAATTAGTATGATTTTATTAGTCCAAGATGTGAACGATACTCTGGGATGGAACAACATATTTTCGCTAAATCATAAAATGTGTCGCTTGCCTGAACGTGGACACCTATCAAAGAATTCATTTTACATATTCATTTTATTTGCCTTGAGATACCAGCAGAAATACAAGATAATACATCAACCTTAGACTATTATTTCCCTGATATTCCCTGAAAAATATTTATTCAAATAACTGAAATATTAGGCCACAATGAGACATCAACCTGCTGGGGTACTTGGATTTAATGCATGGATTGTGGTTATGCTGGAATAGCGCCGAGGCTAGGCATTCATTTTCAGCTGCTCCTGAATCTGGTCTTTTGGATACAGCAGCAGTGTGTGAAGAGCACAAGGACGGACCAATAAATAGGGGGAAAGAAATGCTTTGAAAAAACGAGTATATCAATTTAAACAACTAATCAGTGAGGCTCCAAACACCATCAACAATTACAAGTATAGCCACTGTACTTGAATTGAGTAATTCACTTCAAGAATACAGCATACACTTCTTATTCTCATAACTGTACACAATGTACATAATGAGTGATTATTTCTTTATCGTAGTACATCCTCTGTGAAAGAGTCCTCAGTGTCCATTTAACAATTCAAATTGTATCTTTTTTTGATAGAAGAATCAGTCTTGGACTACTGGCTCCCATTCAATCCTGTAAACAACTGTAGATGCAGAGCTCAAAGTTGCCCTCGTATCCAGTGAATAGGTTACTTTGACTCATCGGTAGGAGTCCTCTGTTGTTTCCTCACTTTCTCACGTTGTCAAACATTCAGCTGGTAGCATAGAAATCAGTCTCTACAAAATGCTGTTTCCTCAGCCCTGTTATTCAAGATGTGTGTGTGTTTGTGTGTATATGTGTGTGTGTGTTTGGGGGGGTGTAAGGGCATATTCATGCTTATTTTGTGGCAGTAAAGAGGCAGGGCAAATGAACTGGAATCCACCGAGATCCATCCAGTAATGCTGCTGGACAATGAAAGTCCTTTCACTGACTGAATCCGAACACTTTTGGCATCTTCTTGTTAGAGGAGCATGTTCTGAATCTCAGTTGTTATAATGAGGACCTTCAGTGTCTACTTAAAAGTGCTCTTTCAGGGGCCCTCCCATATATTAAGACTGGGACATGCTGTTGCATTCACATGGGCTGCTATAATGATAAGAGAAAAATCCAAAGGAGCAAGACTGAGGCTAGCATAAGGCCAGCAATCCGTAGGCGCCCAGCAGAGTTCACATCTCCTCGTGACGGCTCGGCCGATTCATGGCTCGTGTCATCTAAAAAAGGAAGAGAAAAAAGTGAGGAGGAAGAGGATAAAGAAGAGGGACCAGTATCAAATCACCAGTAAATATCTTACGGTTAAAGTTCTAAAATCAGTCCAACTGTACAGTAGATTGATCTTTAAAGAATAACGAACAAAAGAGAAATGGGACAAGGGCATATTTTTGGAAGTTTTCAAATAGTGTGTGTAATATGAAAAGGGAAAAATTCCCTGGAACATACAAACCTCTTGGCTCTACAGAATTGTCCACTCTGTCATTGACATCGAACACCCGGTCAGGAACAGTAACAGTTTTCACACAGTTGTCTGTGAAAATAACATAAAGCAGTGGGTTGTCAGAATGGGTGTCATGATAGCATCACTGAGGATATTAAAGGGAATTTAAATCCTTGATAATTATGCAATTAGAGCATGCCAAAGAATTTCATAAGATCTCATAAAACGTACTTGCTGGTCTGACAAAAATTTTCAGCCTCAGGCAGGACCTTCTCCCATTTTCTCCAGCTGTGAAAACAATTAAGATTGTTTCGGACCATACCAAATAAATTCATGCCACATGAACCACAAAAAAACAAGCGAATCGTAAAACACTTGTAAAAGCTCCAAAAGGTTTATTGCAAAATCTAATGACTAGAGGGCAATGCAGATTGAGGTAAATGTATGTCTCTTTGCTGTTGCAGTGAATGATGGTCTGCAGTGAAGTGTGGCAAATCAGGGGAGAATACAGCAATGGAAAAATCTGATAGAAAACCAACTATTTTGAGAGAGGAAATACAGTTTGGTACTTGAACATTCAACATCTCCTCAGCCATTGTCTCCGCAGAGCCAAAGACATCTAGGTGCTGTCTATATGTTTTTGTGTCTCATATAAATGTCTGCACTAGCACAAAATAGGGAAACACAATCAGCATTAATTTCATTTTTGACTGAAAAATCCACATCATCTTAGCCATGGACCATGTTTCTTAATTTGTCTTCTCCTTAAACGAAAACCTACAGGGGATTAAAGAGGAAAAGAGGAACCGGTTCCTCTCACAGCCTCCCTCTCATTGTGCAATAGGTAATGCAATCTCTGGCTGTCAGGAGCCAATGCAAATGATGGTAGAGGAGCCATGGGAAGGAGAGCGGTGGGATTTCTCTCACAGATTACTCGAAAACTAAATAATGAGCAGTGGAAAACACGACAAATGAAGCCCTCTGCCCAAAGTAAAAACACAGAATCATTAATTCATGCAGGTCAAAAAGTCACTAAAAATATGTGAATGTGACAAAATACATTTGAAATACCTGGGAGGCATTCTAAGAGGCTATTTCTAGGTTTTCCAGACACCTCAAGCCCAAAACTGTTAATCAGTTTTTGCTATTGGACATGCTGGAATTTCTGGTTTCTAGTCAAGTGGAGTTGGGTTAATTGCCTTTTCAACCATCTATACAACTTCAACCTTCTATCCTCATGAACCATGATGCAACCTAAAATAAAGCTACACAAGTCGAAGAAAAATGTAAGGCTTTAAAACACAAGAGCAATCAATGCAAAAATAAAGAACAGGCCAGTACACAGAGCTGCTGATAAAATAGTACCAAGTGAGTGTGAAATACCCCCCTAGTCTATGTAATACTATTTTTGAAACTGATACTAGTAAACTGTTGTAATTGGGGCTGGGAGAGTAACACGTTATTATCATACGTGTAGTACAGACATACGGTCTGATTCATCATGAGCAAACAGGAGATCAATTGCAATTAAATATTTT
>JBBKCR010000022.1:6985027-7007109 GCA_037577295.1 Ladigesia roloffi
ATTATCATACGTGTAGTACAGACATACGGTCTGATTCATCATGAGCAAACAGGAGATCAATTGCAATTAAATATTTTAATCTGCTTTAATTGGACAGCCTTAGTTTTAATATATCTAAGTACGGAACATACACCAGCTCTGATATTTTTAATAAAGTTTATTGGCTGAAAATGATCATTCCACCTGACTCTAAAGCTTGACTGGCTACAACATACATCAACACTACTGAACATTCTATTGACTCCTAATAACATCAACAGACACATCGAAAGACACATCGGCCAACGGGTCTTTGCTGATGATACAAATGACCTCCAAATATGCCAATTCTTTCATATAGTTTTGGTGGACCTCCCTGTGTTTCTAGTTAGTGAAGTTAAAAATCACTTCCATTATTCGGTTTAGGGGCTAAAACAACATTTGTCCCAAATTTAATTTTCCACAATTCCTTTCAACCAAAATACAGGCAACTAACCAAAAGGTCTGACAAAGCTACAACAACAAGCTAACAAGTAATAGGAGCTGATAACCACCTGGCTGCATACTTGAATCATACAAACCATGCTGAGATGATAGATCTCGGCAAACTACAACGGTGCTATATGTTCGTTAACATGCTGTATTTATAAAAATGTTCAACATGGACAGGTACTGTCTGATAAATTACAAAAATATAATAAATATATATTGTCTGCAAAACTGTCTAAATTCTTTTTTGTTTTAATTCCCAGAATACACTGCTGTTAGCTTTGACGCTAAAGCTTCCCTTTTGTGTGGGGTCCCCAGCTGCTCTTAATCTGCAAGCTGTCTCAACACCCCAAACCACCCACCCAGCCTCAACTGTGGGAGAAGGATGAGTTAAGTCAATGTGCTCTCAACAGGGACACTCTGGCAGTTTCTGAAACCTTAATTAATACTCCACAAGCATACTTACTTTGATTTTAGTTAAATTGCTTTTTTTCTCATCTCTAAAGTCTGATCTAGTTTAGACAAGATACCTAGTCCTGTCTGAGGACCTCAACTGAGAAAGTGTTGTTCTGGACATCGGTGGTGAAATATCTTTCATTGTCTTACAGTAGGTGTGCGAAGTTTGCATGTGTGCCCATTTTTATATTGCATGTTAGCAATTAATTACTGTAATTTTCTTTACTGAAAACAGTTCTACAGTAGAATTAATTGTGGTAACTCAGGATTGCTTTTAGAATTTACAATGGTGAAAAAGAGACACTGCCAGCATTATACACGGCATTAAGGTAATTACACTGGTACCCCTAAAAGAACTCTGTCCATCACAGACGCTGTGTCTTTGTCAGACAGTACAGGATCACATTACATACTTCAGACTGCTGCAGTGGCAGACATGAACGCTTACCTAATGTCTCACAAGCAATACATCCAGAGACTACGGTTTCAGGTTCTTCAAATCCGCATAGCTGAAATGATCAGCTTGTGGATCTAGAGCTTTCAGAGCTTTTATTTTTAACACTACATTAATAGGCATATGCAAATTTATGTGTGCACATTTTTATCTTGTTTAGAACTACCTTTAATATTAATTATTCAATTAAAATTATTCAACATACCGCACTAAGACCATCTATGCATTATATGCAAATGTTTTTTTTTTTGTGTGATAATAATTTCATATCAGATCTGGCATATTGGGGGACATAGAATATAAAATGTACTGTAAGTTTTCCTTTTCCCATAAATTCAGAACAATTAAATTCCCAAATAATTCAGAAGTGTATTGCCTAGAGTGAATCTGTTCTCATTTTCGCTTTACATTATCACAAATAAAAATCACTTTGTCATTAATTAAAGTGCTCACTCTTATTTGTTCCAATACAGTAAACCTTGGTTTACGTTCCTAGAGCACTGCATACAGTGACAAACTGTGATGTGATGTGGTTAATAAAAAAAGCCTATTTTCATAGAGTAAATCCTAAATATGCCCCCAAATATGTTCCAAAAACACTTCAATTACATTTAAAATGCTTTTAAATATTTTACCCTGAAATGTAATGGTAAACCCGTATTTGTCCTGCGAAGTTACACAAATTCCACAGTTCTAGAATGTAAAATATCGAAACTACCCCTGTATAGACAGTCCTGTAATACATGCATGTGTGGTTCTTTTTGGTATGTCAATTTTCTTAAGCAAAAATAAAATTACTTAAATACAGTAATAAATCCATTTAATGTACAGTAATAAAAATACAGGGCTTTAAGAAGCACAAAACGAAAAACACTTGAACGTTAGAGACGCTCCATAGAGGAAATTTCTGGACTCACATGGCAGCAGCCAATCAACAGCAAGGGGAAATAAACAACCTTGCCAGACTGACTATTTTCAAACCTCCCGCATCTGAGTACAGTTGATGTCCAGTCCTCGCCTGTCACACCCCCTCGCCCTCGTGCTGGTTGTTTATATTTAAGCATGCAGCCCTTAATCATAGAGAACAAGCACGAGTGTGAGGGGCCATTTTGGACAAGACCTGGAAATCACAAAGCAAAAATAAATGCGGAGGATATCTACGATTTCCACAGAAATTTGAGTAAACAATTATTAGTTTGATTTTCAGAAAAATCTGTGAGAGACTGAAGCTGCAACTCCTGGGCCGTGTATAAGACAGGGTGGTTTGTATACCAATATTTTCCAAAGTGTTTATTGGAATGCAGAAACAGCTGCAATAAAGGGTTAAGGTTAAGCAACACCAGCTCAGGCTATTCAAGGCTACACTCTAGACTGCACTGCCAACAAACTAAGCAGCTTCTCCATGCATACAGCTTCACACAGCAGATATTAGATCTGGTTAGTAAAACCTCCCAGACAGCCCTATCCCAGCCGTGGGTGGAGAGATCAGATGAGATGAAACTGAGAAGTCTGATAAAAGGGAGGAAGATGGATTGATCCCCTGTTTGAAAGAAAAGATAGGCACCCTGCTGGCTTCTGATGTGTTCGGCCATGTTCTTAGATTTCATGAGCACATGGACAAAAATGAAGTTTAGCTGCTCATTTAAATACTTAAAAAACCCAAGACCCATTCTGCAAAGACCTCCGCTATCTGAAGTATCAGATCTGATTCACAGTATTGCTTCATATTATTGATACAGAGAAAACAGATGACAAATTCCAGCTGTGTGAAAGATCATATCAGATGGGGCATGCTGCTGTCAGCCCCTCTAACACTAGGGGGTGGGGAGGTGGACTTAAAAAAAACTCTCTTGAAATTGGATTTCTATCCTTGGAGATTAAGATCAGACTTCCACCAAGCCACATTTAAAAAACATGCTGCTTTAAGCCATTCAGGATCCAAAGTTCAGCTGCAGTCATCTGAGTATGTTCACATTTGACCCCGCAGGACCAGTCCTCTGATCCGCTTGATCGTGTCCTGAGCAGGACGGGCTTACTGACTGACAGCCCAGACGCCGCATGTCTCACCCTCGGGCTCTGCCATAGCGACCTCTCACTCACACTGATTAACCATCGAAGCTGTTAACAAAGGCACTCTGTGTACCTAACGCAGACACACAGCTGTCCAACCAACAAGAGAATACAGCTAATGCTGTAGCTACAAGTAGAGATTGAGTTTTCACCCTGAAAAGAAAATTAAAACAAATATTATAACTAATATAAATCTTTCACCTCACAGACTATCAACAACAAAGATGAAGGCTTCTCATAATAAATTACATTCAGATACATGTGTCTGACAATATTGTTTGTCATTAAAAATCGTGTGTGTCCTAATATTTAGAACACTGTACATGTGCATGCAACATAAAAAATATGTATTTGGACCGGTTATAGAGTTTCTATGAACAAGTGTGTGGCAAGTGCATAGCCTGTATAGTGACACGGAGCTACATTATCTTATTTTATTTATTTACTTGTTCTGTTTTAAAATGAGAATTCCACTCATGCATACTTAAATTGTTGACATGTAAACAAGTCATTTACAGTGGTAAAAACACTGATATCTCAGTACATTTTAAACTTCAAAGAACCTTTTGTAAGCTTCAAAGAAACCTAAATGATCCACATATAAAAGTTCTGAAGTGGTTTCTGACATATGATCTGGTTTATTATTCTTCCTGAGATTAAATTCCCTACAGCATGGGTGTATGTCACTTTAACACACTACTTTAAAACATGATTGGAGCCAAAATGCCTGATTGCTGACAGATTGTTTGTTATTCAGTTCTCCCTTTGGTAGCATCGGTGGGTTGGAGAGAAACTGGCTTTGTTTAAGCTGTTGAGTCACACAAATGAGTCACACAGGAAAAAGCTATGAGCAGCAATGCTTCAGATTCTCTCACTCACTCTTCTTGTAAAACCTTCACATTACCTGACAGCTCCAGTATTCATTCTGAATTTCCCATCCTCTGTCCTGACTCAGAGCTCTGGGGAAATGAACTGAGCTTTACACTGTGGCCAAAAATAATCACTTTAATCTTGTGCTAGGATCTTACACCTAATCATTGTTTACTGTGAATTCAATCATCTTTCACTCCGTTTCCAGTGTGTTTATTCCATTGCTCCACTATCACCCTTTGATATCTCATAATAAACATATTTTCTAGATGTACCTGATCGATCTGTCAGTTCATAAGGTTAAATGCCACAAAATCTTCCTCTCCTCCTTGAGCCAGCATAAGTTATCTCAGGCTTGGACTCTTTGAGTAATTTGACCCTTCCTGTGCCTTATGTATTGTGCTACACGGATCAGACTCCAGTTGTGAAAGCATGGGTTTAGATGTTCGTCTTATGAAGTGAAAGTATAGATTGGGAAAATGTAACCAAGATTCATTGCAGAAAGACTGCAATAGTTAAGAGAGTTTTCCATGAAGGATTGCACTTTTGTTTTAGCCTGCTTGCCTTTAGCCTGTATACATTTGTTTAATGACAAATGGAGTACAATATTTGTCTGCACCCTGCAGTGGAATACGAGGAAGAGTCGGCACTCTATCCTCCGCCTGCTGAGGTGGACCTGGTTGGTGTACGGAGGTGCCCTGTGGCTCTTCAGCAGTGGAGATCCTGCTTAGCCTCACTATCTTCTGGGATCGGGCATAGGAGGCGAGGTGGGTCGCGACACCGTCAAATCCGGTCTACTGATCAGCGGCCCTAGAAGACCTAGCCTTCATCAGGAGCTTTTTCCCACAGTCTAGCCTGGCTTGCCTCAATAGGCAACATTACTGCCGGTCCGGCGAGTCCCATCTGAGCTCACTGCGGCACCACAGGCTCACATAGAGCTGAAGATGTCTGCTCCATTACCAGCCTCTAGGCTGGCAAACGTGCCAGCCACCTAGCCAGCCCAGAGACTGCAGGGTTTCCGAGCCCTAGAGGGGGGCTCCACCCTGATGGACATGGAGCAGCAATGAGAACAGAAGCCCCCGAGCGAGCGGACATGTACACACCAAACAGGGAGGTGTCTGTGTGCAGCCCATGTGGTCCATAGAGTTCTGCGATGTCCCCAGACAGCAGACGCTAGAGTCTGCCATTTACTGAGCCATGGGGACTCTTATTGTAACACAGGTTACATAAATATGTGTGCATATTTAATTTTCAAAGATTCATTCACCTGTGTCAGTCCATCCTCACACTACCATCACACTTCTCCTTGATTGTACCAGTTGTTTGTGTTTTGAAATTTATTTAGATATTGGCCTCAAGCCTTTCTGTGTTACCGTTAGGGCTGGCCGATATGGCCTAAAATCTATATTGTGGTATGATTTGAGGCATATGCGGTAACAATATATATTGTGTAGAGCTGTAACGATACACTGAACCCATGATTCAGTTTGTTTCATGATTTTTGACTCAAGCTTCGGTGCGTATCGCGATTCATTTGCGGTGGAGGAGAGGAAAAGTTCTGAGACGACATTTTGCTTGGAAACACCTTATCTTTACAACAAAATTTTAAACCAATATTCGCTTAAATACCGCTTCCGTTCCATTCATACTGAGAGTCAAGAAGTCGAGTTGGAGGAGTCGACTCGTCTCTCTTGGTTCAGCGAATCAATTCAGCAAACAAATGTTCCGTCCACGCTCCATATGTTTGTAAACTGGGGGAAGGACTTTTTGAAACCCTTAGACACTCAGCTATTGGTTAAAGAAAATAAATTGACATCCTCCTATTACGGCAAAAATGTATGTTTCTGGGCAGGAACTGTATACGGGAAAGAGTTGGAAGGAGTGTGTCTGTGTCGTGAATTAACCTCCTCACACAGCAACACAGGTTTGTGAACGTAAGTGTCACGATTTTTGTTTTGTATCGTATATTGTTGGAGCCCTAATATTGTGATCTATTAACACATACATAAATATATATAAATATACATGTGTCACAATGATTGTTTCTGAACATACACACAAACCAGATACATTGCAGCAGAATAAACACTCTTCAAAAAAGTACAGAATGCAATTTTCAGAACATTTATCGTGCAAAACCTATTTTAAAAAATTACAAAACTTTTCAAGTTTTTTTTAAAAATGTTATTTCTTATTCTTAACCTTGTTCTGAAAGACACTTTTCTCCATGTCCTCACACAGGTAATGGCATTTGTAATATCAGTCCTGCTCCGATAGAGAGTGCTTTAGGATATGCTTGTGAAATATCAGTATGCAGGTATGTAGGGCCACCTTTTTCTTTCACCTTGACTGACTGGGTGCTTGTGGAGGGCACAGTTTTTCAAACGTGCTTCGTTTTGAGGTGATAAAAGGAATTCCTTTTATTCCCTCTCTTTGCTATTAGGCCTTGTCCACACGGTTGTTTGAATCTTTGATGAATGAACGTGCTCTGAAATCCACAGGCGTTTTTGCTGTGTTTTATATCTGAGCTTGATTGACTTCAGTGAGGCACTACATTGGGCTCGTCTGTTCACCTCCAGCCTGTAGCCCAATGTGCAGTTTCATTTATTCGCCTGTGTAATTATTCTCTCTAGATTGTTTACAAGTCGGCCATCATGATTTGTAGTTTTACACTGAAAGCATTGTAGTTTTTGTATACTGAAAAAAATCTCTACCAATTAATATAGTTCATAACGCATACCGTTTATACCACCCAATCCTAGTTCTGTTTTTTGTTAATGAAGGAAAGCTGAAAAAATTAAAATCTGCCCCTGCGCCTCTGTCCCGGCTAGTACATATTGTATGTGACATAAACTTACTGACACAAGTACTCTTCTGTGGTTAATGTATCATATTTAAATCTGCATTATATAAGAATGATTATATATATATATATAAAAAATGATAAATAACGAACAAAGATATATAAATTGGCAAGCCTATTAAAACAAACAAGGTCCAACAGCAGTGTTTTTCCACTTATACTTACATATATAGTAGTATTCTCTGCCTGGTCGAAATTCAAAGCCCAGTGAAAAGGGTGTGAAAAGCTGGAACTTTTCAGAGAACTTCAGTGGCCCATTGGGCGAGTGAGGCCGGTTACATTCCCAGCGCTTGAAGCCCGTTGCAGTGTGGTCACAAGAGCTGTAGCCATCGTAGTTGACCATGTACAGCATGTAACGCTCGGTCCTCTCCTCTGGCACAGCGTCCATGTAGTGAGGACAGTAGACATCCAGGTAATCATTTATACACACATCAATGTGGTAATCTCCTCTGTAGAATCTGTGCAGAGAAAGAAATAGGTACACAAATTTACAGTCTGCAAGAACAGAGAGGATGCAGATAATAATTTATTAGGAGGCACATCATATATTCCTACAAAAAAGGAAGCCTCCAGTAAATGGCTCTTATTTGAGGGTAATTACCATATATATGTGAAAAAAGTAAATCACATTTCTGCTAAAGATCCATGGAATAACTCATCATAACTCTGAAAGAGCTTTAAATATTCTTTAATATATTACATTTTTGTGCATGAAACAAGACATTTTGAAATATTGCACACAGAAGAATTTCAGCGTGGGAAAAATGTGCATCTCCTGCTATTTCAGATTTATCTGAAATATAAATCTATCCAACCATGCATGATATCAGTGGGATATGCAATGTATTAATTCCTGTTTGAGGAAGCAATTGTATATGTATAGTCCAAAGGGCTCCATTTACACAACTTTAGTAGAGATGTACTGAGTCTCACAGCTTACATGTTCAGAATACTCACTAACTCCCTCCATTTTAACACTGAATATCAATATAACAAAATATATACAAAATCCAACATGTCATTATTTTCCCCTAACGGCTTAGCAAAACAAACAGATATCAAGCAAAAGGACAAATAGAGCACCAGGGGTTCAATATTAAAAACTATAAATAATAACAATAAACTATAAGTACACTGCATTTTAATAATATTTGACACACTACACTGTGCTGATTCCAGTTAAACAGGAATAACTTCATATTGCCCAAATATTCATGGAATATTTTTCAAATGTTATAGTCTTGTATAAAAGAAAGAACTGTTTACTGTTTTGCTTTTCTTAAGGTTAAAATAAGAAGAAATTGGACATTTAAATTGTACATGTGCAGTATTTGGAGGTTCTCCATCCAATGTACCAACAGGTACGTTTAAACTCTTGTTTCTTCTGTATTATTTAATCTATTAAAGGTCGTCAGCAGTGAAGAGACAGCTACTTCTTCAGTCACATTATTAGCATTGTACATTTCCTGTTATTCCAGAAAGAATGACTCTTCAGCTGCTGAAGGGGCATCATGAACATCTTTCTGTGAGTCCCGAGACAGCGCTGCTCACTGATCTGGTGTAAGTTACACCTACACAGTGTATTACTATTATCACCTGGGGAAACACTACATTCATTCCTCCATACATCCATCTGGTCAAAGCACAGCTCCATTTACTTGTCCATCACCTCTTCCCTGAGACATTCACATGCTTTGCTAAGACCCCAAACAGGTTTTTACTGAATAATACTGAGTGGTCTTGCTAGGGTCACAGAGGGAATGTGTCAAACGGGCAATGATGTTTTCTGTCATATCTTTGAAATCAATAGATAAGGTTTTTTACAAAATATCACAACATTTTTATTGTCAATACTCAAGCTAATACCAAGCTAATACCATATTTTCAGCATCAACAGGTTCTGCTCTAGTGATTCATGAAGAGAGTTGACCCCTTTAAACTAAAGGAACAAAAAAACAACTAATTAATTTGACACTTATTCTTCCTCTGAGGAGCGATGGCACAGCTGCTCAATTAGTCATTAAAAGGTAGGTTCATTAGCTGCATCTATCAAGGCAAACACAAAGCATGGACCCATAGCAAGGTCTACAACAAAGCATGCATGTTAACAATATGCACTGACAATGACTGTTTCATTCTCTGTCTCTCTCTGTCTGTGACCTAGCTCACACAGGGCTGGAAAGGTGATGACAGGCTACAGTCTCATAAAAGGCCAAATACTCTCCTGGTGGTTCTGAGACTATGGTGATTAAAACTGGGTCAAAGCAAGGTCAAATGCCTGAGCTTCAACAATAGACAGAAAAGTAACAATGGTGTCTGGATAGTATCTTTATATTGCCATTTCTATCAGTGTTATTGCATCATTTATTGTCATATATTTTTTAAGGAAACAAATACATCTTTTGAAACCTAAACGTATTACTTGAGGTGTCAGGTCGGAATCTGACTAATATTAATAAAAAAAATAATAAATAAAGAAAACATGACACAGTTTTCTCAATGACTAGTCTCAGTTTTTACACAGAACCCAACAACGAGAACAGAGATAATAGGTGAAAGATGGAGCCAGGAATGTGATGAATGACACTGATTGTGCTGTTGTGCCATCTTTAGCTGAAATCACCCATTGTGTTCCACTGTGGCCCAAATGTATTGTAACTGTTGACCATAAATTATTCAATAACCAATATGTATGCTGTATAAATGCGTAGAGTAAAGACCTGAGGTCAACATATTAGACCTTAGAACTGAGAGGCTGAAGGGATAAATTATATTATCAAAGAACGATGTCAAGAAACAGGCAGAAGAATATATTAAGCCAATACTTGCCAGTAGAAAAGAATAGCCAGCAATCACTCAGGTGGCTCCATAAAGCTGACCCCCCTTTTGTTTTTTTAACTTTGCTTCCTCATCCCAAATCACCCCCACTTTTGGTGAGCTTGATACGCCCCTCGTTCTGAGGCCTACAGGCCACCTGTCCTTGCTCAACCAGTGTCTAATTTCCCAGCCCTCTAGGGGGAGCTCTTTAGATAATTACTGCCATGGCTCCCTCAGGCACAGGTCAGCTAAGCCTATAGCCCTGTGGCCCTTTCCGAGCCACAGATGGGTGGCCTCGTCCTCAAATTACAGCTCCCTGAGCGGTGCTGTAGCACTCATACACAGTTGGCCCATCATTCACTCCATGAAGGCAGTGGCACATCTTCTATTGCTCCGCATATCACTCATTTCCTCCTTCCAAACGAATGTGGTTTGAGGTTATCCACACACAACTGACTCCCAGGACTCCATGCTGAGCTGGCCTCTCATTCTGTGTATTTCCCAAAATCCAAACACTCATTCCAGAAATTCAAGGCATAGATGAGTGTGGGGACATCTTTATATTTGGTTTAGGTCAACTTTTTATAAATCTAAGTAGGATTTCATAGCCTTTAGTTGTGATGTGTCCATTTTGCTAATGTGTCCTTTTTGCTAATCATATAAATGTAATATAATGGAGTGGTAATATAACAGTAGAAATTTGTAACAAAATGCGACAAGCTTCGATTTGATCACCATTCTAAATAAGCATAGGCCTGAAAAACAAGAACACACATACCTGAGATTTAAAAATCAATGAACATTGTTTTAAATTAAACAATAGTCTCAACATACGGTGTTTCGAATTTCCATAAAAACTGAGAAAATTGAGAAGTGAATGTTTTGATGTATGCTGTTAGCATCGTAAATACAGACTACATGGCCAAATCAGTTTGGTTAGAGAATAATATGCACAAAACACAATGAATGAGCAGAATGAGTGAGGGAGTAGGCTTCCACCAGTATGCTTGCCTACATCAATTTGGACTGTGAAAATACAAGTATAGAATATTTGTCTTTTTTCTTTTTCTGTGGCTTAGTTGTGATTTTATGTTCTAGATTTTGAATTTACAGCTGCGTTAGGATCCTAAAGTCCTACTCGCGTGCATATGGGTATGGGAATTGTGGGTCGGATGGTGGAATTCCAATATTTTTCATATATATTTGTGCTGATGCAGATACAGATGTCACTTTATAAACATTTGTGTATTTATCGTAAGTATAAATTTTGTGTGCATATACACAAAAGAAAATTAAGAAAATGTCTACATTTTAGTACAGTAGCACACACTGAAATACTGGTAAAAATGTATCTGTTTGATGCTGATTTTTTTCATCAACACCAGTGTAATGCTAGTATTGAGCATTCCTAATGCTATGAACACATATTTCAGGGATCGGCTACATTTGTGGCTGAATGAGAAACAAAACAATGGGATGAAATACATTAAGGTATCGTTGAGAAAAGTGAAGAACAGGAGAGTGTGACAGCAATCCAGATAAATATTGCCATATGAGAGTCATGTAAAATATTTGTAAAGTACAGTGTACAGGTCAGACTAGCTGGTCTCACATCACTATGATTAGCAGTGAGTGTGTGCTGAAACATGGTGTGTGTCACTCAGTATCCACCCCACACCCAGTAGGGTTACTCTACTCCCACTGTGATTTAATCCAACATACACACACACACACACAAAGGACAGGCGGACAGCAGACCTTCACACAGGCTTTAATGGTGCTATTTGCACTTGTGTTCCTAATACAAAACTGCTTTCAAAATCCACATACGTTCTGCTGGTTGGATACATGGTTAAACTGCACTACTCAAAATAAAAAAGTCATCATTTAGAGTGGACCACTTAGTCCTGCAAGGACATGCCATAAGTAGACTGATGAGGACGAGTGCCTGCCACATTGAACCTTAGGTCAGAACCTTAGGTCGGAGGCTATGGATTGCTTATTATTAAAGAAGGCCCCATTATTCAGGAAAGGCCAAGGAAGGGTGATGGCACTGACCTCTGGGTCATCCATCTTGGGGGGTGGCTAAGAAAGTGAGGGAAGTCTGCTTTAATATAATGAACAGCTACAATCTCTAGCCCTGGCAAACAGGAATAATGACCTTCTAGCAAAACAAGGGACATAAATGTCCAAGCATTATATTTTAATCCTATTTGATCTTTTTTCCATTTTTACCAATCTTGGTGTTGACTTGTCTGGTGGACAAATAATTATTTAACTTTAATTGGTCCAGTCTTTATTTAGATTACAATCTATTTGAAGTAGAAGGTTTGTAGTGCACTATTACAAGAACCGTTAGTAATAGGCCAATAACTGTTATCTGCTATTTATTATTTTTGATTATATGAGGTAAAGTTTAGAGTTATAAGTATTTCTCATTTAAAATAAAGCCTGACATTTTTTTACTGTCTGCTAGCATAAGGTGTCCATGGCATATTCATAAGAATGTACCTGTGCGTACACTTGCAGACTACTCATATAAACAAACAGTTTCTCGCATTGTAACCCTCCTACATAACCCAGTCTGCAGACCACCCCAAATCACTTTTCTGCGCCTTAGGCAAGGTTGAACTGCACTCAGTCAAGGCAATGCTGAATCAATTAAAATGAAGCAAGCATTTAACAAGCCACAAATCCTAGCTGCAAATCAACAAGCCACACTAACTCTCCTCAGTATTCTGTCGCCTTTTATGGGTGATTTAAAATACAGTCGAGACTAAACCCAAACCACTGTGTGGGAATCCTGCTGGTGTTAAGACTCGATCGATCAGCAGAGGGGCAGGAGTTTGAAGAGGGATAGGGTTTCAGTCTGAAGCGAGTGCTCGCCCGAGCGAGAGGGTGGTCCACACACTGGCAGGGCAACTGTTTTTATCTTCAACAAACGCAGCAGCCACAGAAAAAACAGCACATGTAACGTCATGTAACATCTAAACATAGAGTGCTCTCAGAGTTCCGAGCATGCTCAGGCCCCAAACACCTGGTGCCCTCAATCTCTCCCTGCCTGCCCAGTCTTATTCCCACAGAGCCTGTCAGAGGCTCCTCCATCAGCCAGCCGGCCTGCAGGGCCCACAGCCTGAACACACACACACACAGACACGCACAAACTAAAACCACTGCGCTGATAGGTCGATCTCTAAAAGATTAATTTGAATTTACCTCATAATTCCACCTAATTTGTCTTAACATATTTTCATTTTCTTCTTCATTAATACAAAATTGTTGTCCCTTCATATTAAACCTCATCATTTTGATTTGCATTACTTGCAAGTATAATTATATTAAATTTTGCAGCCTTTATTTTATTCATGTTGTGTAAATGGGCATCTTTTGGTGGCCTGCTGAAGAGGAACTTTATTTTGCAAATAAAATCACTACGAGTAGCTTGTATTTTATTAATTAATTTAGGCTATTCAATGTGAGCAGCTACATTTAAAATGATTCAAAATTTCTGCATTTGAAAATTGTTTGGCCAGACATTCCCCGAGATTTCTTGAGGAGCAGCACCTGCAGGCTTCATTTGAACTTGCCTCATCCTCTACTTGGAGGGATCAGATCAGTGATGTGATGCTTATTTTACTGGATGGACCAAGCAGCCAAATTGCAGTTTGAATGAAAGCCAGCGCGCCAGACCACAGCCAAGTCCACTCCTTCTCCCCAAGCCTGGCCAGGGCCATCAGAGGCCTCTCATAAACACCAGGATTTACCATCTTTTTCAGATGATGCATGATAAAGCACAAAAACAAACTTTCTATAAATCAGATCAATCCTGCCTCTTTTCCTCATTCTTATTACAGCCTAAACCAAACCGTGCACTAATGGATGAAGAAACCAGAGAAAATGGAACATATGTTTTTTTTCTCTCTCTGATTGTGCAGGAAGGAGGACATGAGGAATTCATAAGTGTGTGTTTGTGTATGTGTCAGGGAATTCCATGGCCAGGCACACTGTGATTCTTTATGGAAGATAGGCTCATTCCATGATCCCATAAACCCACAACATTTTCTCATTGATTTTACAATGTTCAACTTGGAATTCCTAAACTAAGAAATCCAAGTTCAAATTTTTCTCTTCTGAAAAAAATATTTATTATGGGCTGTGGTTGCATGATTGACATCAGAAGATAAAAATGCTTAAAATGCTATAATTGCTGTGGTATTCTTTGCAGTTATAAATTAAAGCCTATACACCTAAATAGATTTTTTCGGGATGTTCATTTTGTGTGGACATTTGACGAGTGCAATTTAAAAGTGTTTGTCTGTGAGGCTGATTAACTTGCTGGACATAAATTTAAGGTCAACTCCACATGAAAATCAAGACATAATCCATCAGATACACATGTTTTTACATACAGCGTGCAGACTGGACATACAAAACAATTAGCATTACCAGGAAGCACAGACTACCAGCTGCCTATTGTTAGAGTATGAATGCCTTGGCCTTTCTCACCTCAACATACTTACCGAGTGGCCTTGCCCCAGGGGCAGCAGAAGGGGAACACTGACAAAGCAGAATAATGTTTTGCAGAGCTGTCATTAACAGAAATGTTTTTAGCAATTAATCTATTGTTGAAGATCTATCTATTGTTTTTTTATTATTAAATTACAGTGAATTCAATAATTATTTTTGTCCAAAAAATGTACTTGCATTTGTCTTTTAGTTTTATTAACGAGCATATTTAGCAACAACAAGGACACAAAAGAATTTTGAAAGCTCTCCCTGCCAATTGTGATTTTATAAACATGAATAGACAACACTGTGTTGTCCAATTTGTTTTATTTTAAATGCTTCGCTATAAATTATACACCTTTTCTGTGTAAACATAATTAATTATTTTGACCAAATGTAGAAGCTGTGGTATGCTATCAAGGCTGACATACAAATGCACACACACACACACACACACACACACACACACACACATGCTGTGTATAACTATATATGTCCTATTGCCATTCCCAACTCCGCCAAGGATGGTCCCAAGCCCGGCTGAAAAAGGAGGAGGGTTGGGCATGGGGTTATCGCTCATGGGTATCACCGGACAATACAACAGAGAATCAAATAGACCATGTTTGCATTAGCAAGATATTTAGAAGAACTCTGCAAGATGTTAGAGTGCGAAGAGGAGCTGATGTGGTGTCAGCCCAACATTACCAACACAGGAAGGAGAACAGGCACCAGTCAACTGCAGTAGAGCTAGAACAATGAAGGCTAAGGCTCAGGAAGAATATGCAGAAGCCCACAGAGTCATGAAAATTAGCATTAGGAAAGACAAGAAAGGCTTTGTGTATGGACTGGAAGCTGAAGCAAAGCAGGCACCATACAGTGCTCACATGAAACAGCTATATGACATCACCAAGAGACTCTCTGTGAAGATCAGCAAGCCAAAAATACCCATCATGGACAAACACCAGAACACCATCACAAGCTTAAACCTAGAGTTGAGCAGATGGGCTGAACATTTTGAGGAACTTTTGAACAGACAAGCACACCCGAATCCCCCGGACATCGAACCAGCCAGCATGGATATCCCAATCGAGATTATTAAGATCATAACACAGATGAAGTATGGGAAAGCAACCCGACGACATACTAGTAAAGGCATTAAAAGCAGACTTGGATATGTCAGTGGAGATGTGGTACCCACTCTTTGAGAAGATCTGAGAGGAAGAAGATGTACCAGCAGATTGGAAGGAGGGATACCTCATCAAGCTCTCCTAGACAGTTGACCTCAGCAACTGCAGTAACTACAGAGGTATCACACTCCTATCTGTGCCAGGCAAGGTCTTCAACCGGGTACTATTGGAGAAGACGAAGGACATCAGTGACCCACAGCTGCGAGATGAGCTGGCAGGCTTCTAGCAGAACAGATCCATCATGGATCAGGTTGCAACGCTCTGCATCATAGTTGAGCAGTCCCTAGAATGGAACTCACAGTTGCACATCAGTGTTGTAGACTATGAAAAAGTATTTGACAGCATGGATCAAGAGACCCTCTGGAAGCTCCTTTGGCACTATGGCATTCCAGCCAAGATGGTCCAGTTGATAAGGAGCTTTTTTGATGGCATGTCCTGCAGAGTTATCCATGGAGGGCAGCTTACAGAAAGCTTCCAAGTACGAACAAGGCGGTTGTTATCCCCGCTCCTCTTCCTCCTCGACTGGGTCATGAAGAAATCCAAGAAACACCTGGAGGCACGAACTTGAGGCAGCCACCACCAAAATGGGTTAAACCTGGAGTCAGCTTGAGAGGATGGCCCAGGACAGAGAGCTCTGGAGAGCTGCTGTTAGTGGCCCATACCCCAACAGGAGTAATCGGGAGCAGTAGTAGTATTGCCATTCCCACACTGAGAGAGATGCACCTATCTTATCACTGCCATCCTTCATCTTAACTCAACACAGCATCACAGCATATTTTCCACTCTTTTCACTGTAACACAGAGGCTGTGCCTTGGTTACCTAATCAGCAAGAGAGATATGTCTGGCTACAAAACAATAAACTGAATAAATGCTTGTTAACATGGGTGTAAAAATAAATTGGTGCAAGCAACTTTTTTAGAAAGATGGTCTGCAAAAATTATGGAGTAACTAGATCACTGCAGCCAATGCTGACCATGATTTTGCTTTCAACATTG
The DNA here is from genome assembly GCA_037577295.1 of Ladigesia roloffi. NCBI lineage: Eukaryota > Metazoa > Chordata > Actinopteri > Characiformes > Alestidae > Ladigesia > Ladigesia roloffi. The sequence goes on from JBBKCR010000022.1 coordinate 7,001,715, forward strand.
CACCTGCCTCTTACTAACAACTGCTTATCGCATGGGCTTCTTTTGTTACTCTTACAATGTTAAACTTTTACATTGTAAGAGCTTAGCAGTTCAACATAGTTTCTAATGAATTAATAAACAAATGATATGAGTGATAAACAGGTTATGAAACTATTCATCCAGGATCCAAGTTAAGAGAATTGTACTTGCAAACGTCTTGGCCTACAGCTTGCTGGAAAGCAACACAAAGGCTTGTCCTGCTTATTCCTCCCTAAGGAGAAAGGCTTTCAGACCAATAGAAGTGATCATTCAGCCCTGAAGCTATGGTGGGGGTAGTTTACAGAGGGGATTCTGGATGATTACCTGTGAGCAGTGCTTGTTTGTTGGGGAGGAAGCCGACTAAAGGCAGGTTCAGGTTGCCTTCCCAGAGGTGGGTGGTTATGCAGGAAGGCTTATTTGAAGAACAGGTCAAGACGTGCTGCTTTGCAAGCTGCTGACGGAGTTAAGCAATGCAGTCACAGGCAGACTGATGATGTTGCTCTTTCTCACGGTAGGCATCGCCACAATAGTGCTAATCCTCTTTTGCTGCTAATGAGAAGCAGGTGAGCAATGATATAGCGGAGAGCTCACATATACACATGCACACCTCTGGCAAGAGGTAAAGTCTTAATGTGTATTTTCATTTGAGGGGGGTTGGGGTCAGAGTATTCTGTTAGCAACAAACCCCAAAATAAACTTATAAGCTATAACTAATTAAATAAGCCTAGCCAGATATGTTCTGGTATCTGTTTCTACACAAAGGTTTAAAACATCAGTGCACCTACAGACAGGCACAAGCTCATTGCACACATTTACCAGCACTTCACAAATGCTGGGCCCATATCGAGAGCCCTCATACACAGCATTCCTTGTTGCCTGCTGGCTCTTGTCCCTTCACACTTGCCACACTGAAATTCAGCCACTTACATGTTTTGAGTCATCTGAAGAGTCTCTTACAGGCCTGTTAGAATGGGGGAAGTGTCAGGTGACAAAGCTGGGCCTGAAGTCTCACTGGGGGGCCTCCTGATCTCCTGCTACTTTAGCCTGTTGTCCACACAGCTAATTGGAAAGACCTTTGGGGTTCAAAGATTTGTGGTTTAATCAGTATTTAGCACCATCTGGGTGGGGAGGGACTCTCCCAACCTCCTCTGGCTTCTCTTTATTCAAGACTTCCTGCTAAAGGCTGAAGACTATCAAGGCCTCCTTGGAAACTGAGACTTTAAACAAGAGTAAGATAAGCACTTGCTATAAAATGTGGAAGCATTATTTGTTTTGAGGCATGGTATGGGAAGAATAATATGCCTTTTAAACACAGAACAGATGTGCGCCAAATTTCAGTTAAGTGACTCTAAGAAGGGTTGTTTTTTTCCAAGGTACAGTTCCATTCCAAATATCTTCCATTCCAAACACACACTAGTGGCTGCAACCTGCAAGTCTATATGTAATTACATCTGTATCACTTTCAAAAAATACTGCCACCTTCACACTCTTGTTCTTTATATTGGTAACTCACTGCCAGAGCTGTTGTGTCAGGTAGGCCCTAATATGTTTTCACACTGCTTTGGTGTTAGCAATGCCATGGTGTTAGCAGTGAGGGATGCCAGGTCTTTTACTCTGCTGTAGTAGAGGCAGAAAGGGGTGCCAGGTCCCTCGATCTCAGCAGCTCATGCTGAGGTATTTAACACACTTTTGACAGAGCTCTTCGGCTGGTAGGCAGATGTGCCGCACTGAACAGAAATGCAACAAAAACCATTCTGAAGATTTAGCAAGTTTCAATACAAATCCAAGTGTGAATAGGCCAGGAAGGAAAATAAGCTTAGCAGGTTGCAGGAGAACAGAGTCTCTTAGGATGGTGCCGAAACCAGCTGCATCTGTTCACTTAGGAATGAGAGGAGGATGGTAGCATGAAACACAAAGCTTTCCCTCTCCATTAAAATGTAGCACCTGTTTTCCTGTTTACTAGGACTTCATCTGTGATTCAGTGGTTAGAGCTGAGAAATAATCAGACACTACAAGATATCTTCTACATGTCTGAAAATGTTCTAGGCATAGGAGGTACCTATGTAGCCTTTAGTCATTATGGAATTCCCTACATCTACTTCTCTTCAACAAAGTAATTAACTACTGCACAAGGACATTTTGCGGATAATCATCTCCACTTCACAATACCACCATCTTTATCTAAGAGGATTTGAAATATGAGACGTAGCGCTGGAGTTAGAAGTTTTGTCTCTCTGATTCATGGGTGAGTGTCAGGCCTGCTTCCAAACACAAACACATTCTCTTGCCCAGATTCCGTTCAAATCTAATGAGACATAAGCTTGCCCTTCAACACACACCCAAATGGAAAAAGTGGTGCTGACATCCGTAGTCTAAACCTGACTGAGCAGGGAGCTAATATTTGAGCTCATAGTCATACCACTAAATCAGCCCTAAGGGCTCAGCTCCATGCAGTGAGAGCTAAGAAGATATGGAAATAGTTAACAAGGAAGAGCAAGAATTATTAAATGGGAAAACTCTGTTTAGTTGGCATAGACGTTAGCATAGTTGGCATAAACGTTAGCATAGACGAAGGAATTGTCCAAAAATTGCAATGTCAAAGAATGAGTAAATAGAAAAGCATTCATTCTCTCCATGAATGACATAAAGACAGTGGCATCTCCTCCAACCATCTCAGGAGGGCCTCACTTCTCTCTTCCCCTTTGAGTTGGATTCAGGCGTCTACTTCTCTTGATTATGCCTTTTAGTTGTCCAACCACAGATAATACATGAATGGATACTGTTTTTGGCACATAGAGGAGAGATATCGTTATCTTCTGGGTCTCAGAGTGCATTTCTCTTTCAGTTAGCTCTACCTCTCCCACAACACCAAGGAAGAGAGTCATCAGCTCTATCTTTGGAATGTGGAAATCTAATCTGCAGAACCCCCCAAGCCTGGGAGAAGACCCTCCGTGTTGACAGGCTGTCTCTTTGGATAGACACCTTGGAATTGTGGAGAATGCTAAGGGTTTGTGATAAACCCTGATTAGGAACTGGTCTCAAAGCCTTGTCTTTCCACACCTCAAACCCTCACCAGGACTATGCAATCTGTGAAGAATAATTTCTTGATATTGGAATTACAAAATACCTTGCAAAAAATGCAAAACATGTACTGGTAAACACTTAGTGTAACATGGCTGAGTGGCCTGTATTATTTGGACCAAAACGTTTAGTTTATAGAACACATTAGGTCATCCTAACACTTAATGGATGATCACAACAAAAATAATATGTTTAGAGGGTTTGTTTGAATATTTAGGGGTTTTGGTATTTGTGATACTGAATATTATACTGGATTGTGCATTTCCCACCCTGAGCACTGCCCGCCTTTATGTCCCTTTTCCTTGAACAGGGAAGTCCATTAAGGACAGGACCAAGAGTTGCCACAAAGCTAGCCTAGCCCTTCACTAGTGCTGCTACAGTCCTGTCCTCCAATTCACCTCATGGCCAAAAGAAATTAATGAGTAAATAAAAGAGTGAATATAATACCAAATCTAAGTGATGGTAAAATATACTGACAAGCTGGTCACGTGGCAATCTAAGCAAGTTTCACGTTAGTTAAGCCTACTTCAGCTCCATTTCAGGCTGTTTTTTTTTCTTTAAGAAAATAACAAAGCAATGGAACACATGCTACAGTTTCACATCAAAGCATATTTGCTCATCTTCATGTGAAGTATCTCAAAATTCCACATACAAAGAACAAAGAAATTACAACCTCAGACAGCTTCAGAGGGATATAAAAAGGAATGCTTTTGAAAAGTGAACAGAGTGAGCCTCAATGTTGCAAAGTTGTTGAGAGTGACTGAGACTTGCAGGGCTTACTCTCGTTAGAGCAATCCACCATAATGTGGATGGATGAGGCCAGGCCACATGAAAAGCCAGGTGTAGACACATATAAAACAGATATTAAATCAATCACTGAAACCGCTTCAGGAAGTGAATTAAGACTAGACATGGGATGATAACCGGTTTACCGTGGTTTAAAAACGTCATGGTTTCAAAACAAAAAAAGTTATACCTTTCCTACGATTTGTGCACTGTTTGTGTCATCAAAGGAAGGATTTGTTTTTGAAAATGTTATTTGTTTAGTTATTTTTATTATTGAGCTGCAGGTTTAGGCTCACACAAGTGACTCAATTCTTTATTTTTATTATTTTGCCTGATTTTCACTGTTACAAAATGTTCTATATGTTTCCTAAAAAAAAATATACTGTGTTCAGTTGGGGAAAAAAAAAAGTTTTTTTACCCAGACAGTTATATACAGTTATATACAACATCGTAGAGCAGTAATTACAATACCGTGATACCGTGAAACCATGATATTTTTATCCAAGGTTACCATACCATCAGAATCTTATACCGGCCCATGCCTAATTAACACACGTGTTATACCAGTGTAAATAAATGGCATATTCAACAAAAAACACCCTTTCTAACACAGGAAATCTCCATTCACTTACAGAGAGGGTGCCTGGTGTTGACGACACAGCAGGGGCATCAGTCTTAACATGTGTCTTTTTTAAACACTGGCTGTTCTGTACATTTTTATATAATGCAATTGAATAGGACAGAAAAAACTGAGGAGCAATATTGGCCATTTCTGTCCACCTGACTGGAGACATATCTGGCAAACAAGTGTAAATGTGTGTGGCTAAAAACCTGTCCAGATAATAGTCACATGTAGTGAACGGGGTGTAAATGGGGTCTCAGTCTGATTATGTATGGTCTAATTTCTAGCTTTCTCCTATAATAAAATATATTAATGAATTGGGCTGATAGTCCAACTTACTCCCTACCTCTGTCAGTTCTCTTCTCTCACTTTCCAGAGGTGGGGAGAGGATGAGCCGCCTGCATGCACGCATCCATGCTCTACTGCTAGTCCCATTCTTGTGGGGTGAAGGCTGCATTACTAATGCACATTGCCGGGTTCTGGCTTGTTAGTGTGTGGCAATGGGCCGCTTATTTATTACAGTGCTCACAGATGTTTCTACTGAATGGTGCTAACACACCACAGATGTCTGCCAGGAGTGTGCATAGTTGAACAAAGACAGACTGACCTGCCATGCACAATGACCCAGTGTGCTGACACTTAATGCATCTCAGAGTTATATTTCTGAGACAAGAGAGTAAATCTACTAGTGATGGTCTACTACCGACCTTTAAAATCAGCAAGAAAATATGCAAACAGACAGATGAAATTAGCAGAGTCCCAAGCTTTTGGCATTTATATGAGACAGAAAAGAGAGACAGAGAGAGAGAGAGAGAGAGAGAGAGAGAGAGAGAGAAAGAAAAAAAGAGAAAGAAAGAGAGAGAGAGAGAGAGAGAGAGAGAGAGAGAG